>JAFMSR010000013.1:46044204-46171704 GCA_022818135.1 Saxidomus purpurata
CAGGCAGACATAGCGTTAGCGTTATTTCATCAGCTGCCGGCAAACCAACCGGCCACATCAGAACAAACACCCTCTGTGGTATATCTGTTATTGTATCAGGCACATTCAAATGTGTCTTAGATAGAAAATGAAATACCGAGACTTACTTAATTCTTATGTCTGTATGAAGTCTACTTACACTTTGTCGATTTGAATTGTCATAAAAATTGCAAAGCGACCTTTCTATAAACTGTTTGAAATATTTTACAGTATTGGGCGAGATAAAAGACACTATAAGCTAAATTTAAAATGATCCATCTGCAATCTATGTATCAATCTGAGTCAATTAATTGCTGCGATATAGTAGTTGCAAGTATAAAAACTTATTATGACGATTAAACCTCGATCACCCGATTAAACTTAAACATATTCAATATCGGCATGCACCAGTTAGTGCAATTATACGAACGTCAGTAATTGCACTAATTACATAATAATTAATGTGAAATTGTTATTTATTCATATACTGCCCTCAGTTCTGTTCTGCTTTGCAATAATGTGTTCTGGTCGGCTATAATCAAATCTACTCCATTGAGTTGCTCAAAGATTAGCTATTGTGATCGCTGGATGTCCGTCGTCTGTCTGTGACATTTACCTTAGAGGCCACATATTTAGTCAAATAGTTTTAAAATGAAAATTTGTCAGCTTATTTGTCTTGATGATCTCTCTGTCAAGATTAAAACTGGTTCAAGTAAGGTCAAAAACTAGATAACCATATGAAATAGTATACATATCACGTGAACGTTGCAAGAGCAACATTTGGTATCGAATCATTCTCAAAAATGGTGAGAAAGTTTGTCGTGGTGGAATGTAGTTCAAAATTGAAACTGTGTTACATTGAATTATAAAAATATCGTTCACCAGGTCAAATAGTAGAAACCTTGTGATCGCCTGAGAAGCCACATCCTGAAAAAAAGTCAGAATAAGTGTCTTGATAAATTAAAGGTCAGGTTTAAAACTGAGTATAATGGAATCAAAATCTAGGTCATAATGTGTAATGATAGCACACCAACATTCTAGAATTCACATTTTGAGCGAAATCATCTCGAAGAATTGTCAGAATATGTGTTTTGATTAGCTCTAAATCTAGTTTGAAGCCGAGTCTCGTCGGGTCAAAGACTAGGACTTCGAGTCAAATCATAAAAAAAGCTACCAATACTCTAGAAGCTACATTTGACAGCCAGTTATTAGTCATCTTGAAAATAAGTCAGAATGATTGCCTTTATGAACTGAAAGCGTAACATTGGGTCAAACGTTAGGTCACGCGGTGCATTGCTTTTGACCTTTAGATCTAACTATGTATAAGTCAATGTGAACTGTTTGTATAGTTTTGCAAGCAGATTTAAATAGTGTCCACACCTGACGTTTGACCTTCGTCTTGTCTTTTGGTGCAATGGTACTCAGGTACGCAATATAAGGCAATCTTAGCCCTAGTGTCATCCACTACTCCCGTAAACTTGAGAATAAATGATGACGTTCGTGTCAAGCTTTGCGCGACTAAACAGCTGTCAGGACGTCAAAAAAAGTCAGATAAGGACTTGGCTGCAAATGGATATGTGTCGGATTCGATAAAAAATCTCTTTAAAAAATTTGTATTTTTGAAATCAATATAGAGTATTGAGATTGCTTTTTGAAGTCTATAATGTTATGGAAGCAGACCGTTCTGCTTTTAGGAAAAACGCATATTAACTGCTTATTGATATCAAGCAAAGTCAATATATTGCCACATGTCTAGTTGATGTAAACGTATCTAGCAACCATTATACGCTTCCGTGAATACTACTTCAATTAACTTGATGAAAAATCTAGTTTGCTTTAACTAAAGATGAAATTGGGTCTAAACATGTTTGATACACAAAACCTACACTGGTGTTCAAAAACAGTAGTTTGGAGTTTTAACTTTTTAAGACGGGTTTACAGATAACATGTAAAAATAGGAAATATACCAGTTATATCTTTGCACGCTTAGATATGCGATCTGCCTTTGCATCAACATTGTATTGCAAAACACAATTTCATGTGGAGTTTAGTGATGGTCTGGTAGTCTTGTCAATTGTCATTTGAAATATAGCAGCAAACTTTAATAAAATATTCATCAAAGCTATGCTCATGTGGTTCTAGTGATTGAATTTTGAGTCGAGTATTGTCGCATTCTATTTGTTTGTTCCAATCTTTTATTTTTAAATCTTTCTTGACTGCAACAATGAAGATTTCGCTGTGACCTATGGTTGTCAGCAACAAATCTTCTTCTAACACATGTTCGATCCGTTCTATGCAAAGTGTTAATTGCTTTGGAACGAGATTTACAGCCCAATTTCTGTCACTTGCAAGAAAGCTAATTCATGCTAAATGTTATAAAATATAACACTACTGTAAGTGAGAACTTAGCAAAACGATAAACATTTTCCAAGTTAAATACTAACTAGGTCGATTTAAAAAAAATAGAGCAGTCCATTTTATTCGCATTTTTTATTTTCAGTCTTAAACTTATCAATATTCAAATACTATCGATATAATTATATGAGATGATTACATTAGTTGTCAGATCTAAACGTGAACCGATGCGAATAAATCTTTTAAAGCTTTTGTAAGGAAATAAAGTAAGATTAGTTCTGATGAAGATGATTTGGATGGACATTTATTATATCTCTTAAGGAGGCAGTAACAATAGAGCAGGAAACACTACAATCTCTGCCAACACTATATACCATACATAATTGCCATTAGTAAAATGTCGTAGAATATATTTTACAAATAAGAACTATTTCACTGTTTAGCACCGGATTCCACGTTTAATTTCAGGGCAATTAGACAGAGTAGCTTAGCGTTTTTCCTGCCATTGCATGTACATGTACACATGTTTTTGTCCAGGATGAGATATATTATTATCATTTATATCAAATACAATGGCATAATTATTAACATATAGTCTGATATTGTTTTCCTTAAACCAGTTTCAAGCATTAATAGTGTGTGTTATCAAATTTTCATTTTTGTATCGTTTTGATATTTTTGTGTTGGTTTGGAAATACAAAAAAATGCCTTAAAATAATCAGTCCGTATTTCATATTCTCTAGTTATATTTTTCTATGTACTAGGTGTTTTGAATAAAAGCAAGCGCTAAAAAGACTCCCGAATTAGATTATTATCCCAGAGGGGGTATAATTGTCTGGCAATATACGATAGTTGTGGAGATGTTTTTCTTTCTATCAGGCAGCAAATACTATAAATGTCAACTGCACCTACATGAAATAGTCCAGTCATATTTCAGAAAATATCATTTTACTTGCGGTAATTTCCCTGATGGTCCTGTGGTATATGAATTGCCATAAATTATTTATTGCATATATTGTATAATTAGCTTTTGGTATCATTTCCCCGCAATAAAGACATTTGTAGTCTATGTTATGTCATATTGCCGTTCAATATTTAAAAACCCTTACGAACTAATTCTGCAACGAAAACAAGACAAACGAGTCACAGAGTCTACGCAATTTGGGCAAAAATAAGCAAAGAAAATAAAGAAAGATAACGTCAAGTGCTCGCTCACTGACGAAATCAGTAAATACAAAGGTTTAAATGCACTACGTTTTAACTTTCATGTTGTTAGAAAATTGCAGACTTTAGCAGATTATTTAATTATTAAATCGTATCAGTTTGCTTTTCACAAACGTCGCCATGCGTCCATTTATACGTTAGGTCGACAGCTTCTACTTTTAGCCGCATTTTCTAGATTGTTAGTTGTACTATTAAAACGTTAGTTAAAATAATGATACCTGATATATAGTAAAATGAAATCAATTGCTTCGTTTATTAACAGACAGAATGAAAATCAACAAACTAACTATAGTTTCCTGTTATTAAGTAATGAAGCGCTATAATTTAGCATTAAGTATTCTTTTACTGCCAATTTCATATGTACGATTTCTAAGAGTTTTAAACAAATACAAAGTGACTGTTTATAGATTTTCATTGCAGTTTATGTAAAACTCGTTTGAATTGAATTAGAAACACTAAACAGAAAATAGAATTATTATTTAGGTACCTCGGACAGGTTACATTCGTTGTCGTTGGTTTACATGTCTGTGACCAGACTACTTGAATAATGTTTTAACTTAATGATTTTGTTTTTAAGTAACAAAAGGAATACAATTATTACAGAAATGCAGTATATATGGTTTCGTCACATTGTGGCCAATTTCATAAAATATCTTGCAATTCATATTCGCTGACAGGGCAGTATACGGATGATAGATATAAACTTTCATATCCCGTTTCTTTCAGTTCTGATCTGAATATCAACCGAAAATATGAGGTAATTATCATAGAGAACGACACAGAACGTTAATGAAAGTTTATAAATGGTCGTCACTTTATAGACCTCATAAATTACTAAAACAAATTTCTGATGTACTTTACAAACCTATGAACATCTTACAGCTACTGAAGCATTTCCATCGATTTGCAACATTATCATCTTTCTTCTATGCGTGTCAGAGGTTTATTAGTTTTACAGTTAATTAAATTACAGTTAGCATAATGATACCACCACCATTACAAAGTAAATAGAAACTGTAAATCATGTTTTTGTCCAGAAGACGATTATTTATGTCAAGCTTTTTATTTTCTTATATGTCCATGTAATTGTCCATGCAAGTATGTCGTGTCAAGACAGGTATTACCACCTGTCTTGAGCAAGTGGAAATAAATTATTCTCTGCTAAATCGACCAAACCTAATTAGAGTAGTAACTGTTCTACGTAAGGACAAGATCACCATGTATGTAAACTAATCATTAAACATACATGCTTCATTTGATAACGTGTAGGTAGGAGAATCATTAGATAGGAATATACTGTGATAGTCAGGAAGATCGTCACAAAACAAATTAGGTGGAAGAAACTTCTCTAAATGTCATCAGTCAATGATTTCAGGCTATGGAGACAATAAGTTTAAATTATCAGCATGACATGTTAGACAGATGCAGCAGATATAGAAAGTCGGTTGTTTGACACATCGGTTGTTAGTTTAATTAGGCGTAATGATTTAAGACGAAAAGACGGGATAAAAATCTTTGACTGGTAACCAGTTTGACATGTTTGTGAACGTATGTCTGGAGTTCATTGTCACAAAATACAATAATTTTCGTATTGTTAATGGTTCGTTTAGTTTGGTTATTGACTTTTGAATTTTGTAAATGATTCCACTGAAACATTTAAGATCCGAAAAAGAACTTTACTGCAGTTAAGTGATACTACCTTTCAAATTAATCATCAAATATTTAGCACTGATTTATACTCGTAAAAAACTAGAATATTAAATCCCGTGAAACTGTTTTATTTCCATTGAGCATAATTGTTAAATATAAAATCTTATTTTACTTTCATAGCCAAAAATCAACAACTACCAATTAAGTGATATAAATCTTATAGACGTTTTGCTAATGAAAAAAAATCAGTATATTAAGTCATTTCTCGTATGGTTTACAAATGAAGAATTGTCTTTTAAGCACCCTAATAGATTATTATATAGAAAAGCCAATAAAACCTCCTATTTCTGTCATGATATTACCGCAAGAAGTTTCATAAGCTACTGCTTACAAGGCAACTTTAACTGAAACATTCCGAGGGGAATGAATACTAATTAAGATGAATATAGAAAAACGAGTCCTAGGCAACAAAAATTGATACAAACTCCCAGCGGCTTTTTAAAAGATAGAAAAGTCAAGTAAAAGCCGGCACTAATTGGATTTATTTCAAGTGCCGAATTGATTTGTACTGAAAAAAACAACTTTCCCATCTGAACTGAATGTCACAAAATCAAATAAATGTTTTTTCATCTATCATTAATGACGAAATCCGCGTAGAAGCACACGCAAAAATGTTTGGTATATTCATTTCTATTTTATTGGCTTTTTGATCAGTATAATAAGTAAAGTTATCTGTTATTTCAGTAATTTTGTTCCTTTAAAAACTAAAAAGGCGCGATATTTGTTGGCTCAGGCAAATGTTTCAGCTATGTAAATGTTCTGTAGTCTGCCTATTGCAAAGTCTCTGGCAACATATTTGTTCTTAAATAAAATAATGATTAACAAGTCTTATGTTCATTCAACAAGAGTGGGCAGAGTCTTTTTACCTGTGTCAGTATGGAAGAAATGGATGTGGGCACATCAAAGGCAATTTATAGTTAAGTGCTGAACTGTCGATTTGTTCGCTTCTCAAACAAATATATTTTGGAATTTTAAGCTTGAGATTGTTGCCATTGGTGTTTTTATCCATTGTTTAACCTTTCACTCTGCCACTAATAGGCATTCAATATCAGAGAAGAAAATATACCATGTCTGGCTGTTACTCTCTAACGCCAGACAAAGCAATAACTTGCAACAACAATGAACATGCTTATAAAAATAAAATTATGCCTCTTGACTCTTCTAATACAGTACATTCGTAGTGTTTTGATCTATCTATTGGACAATCTAAAGTCATGAAATTTCAACAGCGATCTGAAATGATCCTTTTTTTTGGCTATACCCTATGAAAAAGGCATATCGTGGAAAGAAGTCATCAAATATTTCACCAGATCAGATATATACAGACGTCAGAACATGAGCAAAACATATTAAGTAGTTTGGCGAGTAGAATGATATATGATTGATCCCTGTTATTATGCAACTCTCAATCATGCACTTGCTTTCTTAACCTAATTGTTTCATTATGTCTAGTTCAAACTTACCAGAGCTAAAAACAAGAAATATTTGTTTCTCAGAAACACGACTTGGTATTTAATTTTACATTGATGACCTTTTAGAACCACTTATTTTAAAAATAAATATGTTTGTTGTGTCGAAGATTCGTGACATTAAGTGGGTATTTTTTGCTATAACCGCATGACCATGCTACAACTGAAATATTATCCAGATGGCTTATTCACCTAGCAGGGATTACTTTTATTTACACTGTCCTGTGACTTTGGAACATATGGTGGGGGTAAAAGGAAGGTGGGGGCGCAGGTGGGCCGCCCCCCCCCATAAACCGGTTTAGCCCCCAGTGGTGTTTTTGCCACGACCGTTCCAGGCGGTGCCCCCTGTGTTCCTTTTATTGTTCTTTTTTCCTCGTGTGTTTGCTTTGTATCTAGTGTGTTGGTAGTGTTTGTGTGTGTGTACGTTGTGTGGTGTGTCTGTGTGTGTGCGTGTTGTGTTGTGTGTGTGTGTGTGTTGGTGGTGTGCCTCGGTGCTGGGGCTCTTTTGGGGGCTGCTTTTGTACGTGGCATTCCCTGTTTGATATTATTTTTGTTTTTAGGTGCAAAATAGTAGCATAATACCAATTTATTTATTGCACATAACACATGTTCTACAGCTGCTAGGCGGGAATCTAAAACAAGGTGCTCTGGTCACCAGAAATAATTTTGATAAACTCGATTATAACAGTGGAATGGAATTGACAATGCTTTCTAAGACACTGAACTATGAACACTGAAGTATGATAGGCATAGTAAGTAACAGTTCGATTTTAAAGAATGCTTTGAATTTCTTTTTGCAAATGTATGTCCTTATCTATGTCACGACTTTGTTAAGATTTACGTATACACGATAGATAAATGACTTGTTGTAGACATACTACGCTAAGGTGTTTATTATCTAATGGCAATGTATTAAATAATACCTGCCCTATGAAGTTCTGTTTTGATCTCATTTAAACAAAAACGTGAAGATCCCTAAAAAGGGAAAAATAACTGCTTTCTATTTATCAATTTAGAGTGCCGACTAGTATCTTGATTACAGTGGATTTTATAAAACAAAATGTGTACTATATTGCATTCATTGGTATGTAAATCAGGTAATATAATATGAGATTCTAGTCTGACACTGTATTGTTTGTGACCCAAACTTGTTCAAAGAAAAGTCACTAATGGCAAAGGACATTATGGATAACAATAAAATATTCATTCCTACCAGGTTTTTGTTATCATTTTCATTGCATTTTCTCTCGGTAACAGTCGCTTACAATTTGTATGTTTTGTCCTCGTGCGTAATCCCCTTTGACAATTGCTATGGAATGTTTATTTGAAAAATGCAGCAAGCATTCCTTTGAGACACATTCCAGATGTTTAATCTGTTCCATGCTGACTATTTCTGATTACAACAATATAAAAGTAATGTATTTCAAAATAACTTTAAACATATTTGTTAAAAGGCTTTAAACGCATAAAATTTAAACCGCATTAGATCTAATACATCTCATATGATATTATATTTATAATATGATCAATATCCTTTGATGTGTTCAGTCATTTCTTGAGATATCTCTTTTGCATGACACAATATCTTTTACAAAGAGATATTACTGTTACAGATAAATATCCCTGTAAATTGAAATATATATATTTCAACTAGAAAAGATATGTCTCACAGACATATTGAGGGAGATATGTTATAAAGTTTAGGAAATATCTCTTAATGCTCAGCGGATATCTTGAAATTGAATAGATATCTCTCTTGCTTAGAAGGATAACTTTCAGAGTGACAGAGGCATCTCTCATAAAACAATGATGTCTCTATCATCTAAAAGAGATTTATTTTTAATAAGATAGGAAACAGCTTGTCATTGTAATGAAATAAACTGTGTGTTATATTGACTGTAAAATGAAGTCTTAGAGCATATACTGATACAAAACTTGCCAAGATTTGGTCATTTTGTAATTTTGGTCCCTATGTCTGGAAATTCAGATTCAAGAAAAAATCACAGTAGTTTCACCTTTGAAGTAATAAAACCATTAGTTCTCTTAGAAAATGTGTTACAAGTTTGGGGTCAGTGCTGTGGTCAGTTAAGGTCAGCAAGCAATTTTTACGATACATGTCAATCACAGGAAAGTTGTCCAGGGCTACAAATCTAGGTCTTTAACGACTAAAGTTTCACGAAATAAAATAGCACATTTGAAATCAACAGTTTGAAATTCCACAAATATCTGAAAAATATATTTTAAAGAAACTTCAATCCCTCGACAAAAGTACGAGATATTTGAAATTAGCTCTTCTGTAATATCTAGACCTATTGTAAAACAAACTTTAACCAAAGTATTGAACAAGGCAAGTTTCCAAAAGTCATTTAGATTGCTAAGATAACCCCGTTTTTCGTATTCACTGGAATGGTTCGAAAGATATCTAACTGACAGATCACAGAAAATAAGCATCAACATACTTACATTTAGGCTTATATGAGACTCTGTCCTGCGTCCTATCATTTTCATTATATAAATTATTATATTAATGTTTTCTAAGGAAACCACTGTGACAGTAAAAGGCATATCTTCTCATGAGGGGGATGTTAACTGATAACTTAAAGTTTAGTGAGCGAGTTGAATTTTGAAAAAGGCTATACTTGTATTTAAATCTCGTCAAGATGACAGCGCACCAAAATACATCCGTAACACATTTCAGATGTCTAATTGAAAGATAACTCTAAAGTCTTCAAACTTATGTGAATTGCATCTTCCAAAACCAAATCTTGAATTCTATAGAAAATATATGTCTTACTCAGGGCCTAGAATGTGGAATATTGTTCCACACAATATTGAAAAACTGAATATATAAATCAGTTTAAAACGCTATATTATCAATGGAAGTTTTCCGGTCAGTTGTGCAAAATGCAGTCTAACTTGATACATTGATTGTACATATACATTATCCCTTTTAAATTCCTATATGCTTTTCTTATGCAGCAGGTTTGCATTTGTTTATAATAAGTTGTTTGTAACTTATACCATGTAACTTGAAATGCTTTGTTAATGTATTTTATTGAAAATATGTACTATATGTTTTATTGAGGTCTACGTGGAAGATATTGATCACATCCAAACGTGCAGTCTCTAAAATTAAAGACTAATGCTTATTCTAATATGCCTACGGTATATTTCTATAGTCAATTCGAGTGCATTAATATGATTAAAGCACTCGGAAAAGTAGGCGGAGTTTCGGACATGGAAGTAGCTCCTTCCGACTTTTCTAATTTACTCCCGCGCAAAAATAAAATATAGAAATGGAAATAATATCAGTAAAAACATAGTCGCATGAAAAAGATTTGTTTAAGAACCAAAATATTATTTTCGATTGCGTCAAGTAAGCCTTAGAAAACCCTCACCTTGTTTTCCTTAAAAAGGGCCAAGAAATTCAGGATTAACGTCATACAATGTTTTGATTCCGGGAGACAAAACTATGAATGAAAACGTTTACGTCATCACACTGACGTCATTACTCCACGTTAAAACGTTGTACAGTTCAAATTGCGGTACGCTTTAAATCGATTGGCTGCTTTGTTAGGTTCTGAATCTGACGTCTTCTGCAAATGTCAGTCAGGTATTTCTTTTTATATTTTATATATTAGATGATTAAACTAAAATAAGTTTGTATAATATAGTTATGTTTGATATCTTGAATGGTTGCCCGAATAGGGAGTGAATTCCAACGCTACTACTTATGCTGTTTTACACATTACCGCCGAACTGAAAAAGGGTCCGTGTAGTTACGATAGTTTTAAAAAATCGGCTTTAAGATCGAAATTCTAGGCTGGAGTGCTATCGATTGAGCATTTCCGTCGGTAAGTGCCTGCGATATTCACTCGGGCTTCGCCCTCGTGTTATTCCGCCAGGCCTCACCTCGGGGATGCTTCAATTTCGATAAAGCACTCCAAGCCATAGATTATTTCTTAATTATTATGATAAATATAATAACAATTAGCTTTTAGAACAATGTTTCTGATGACATACCTAGTATGTAATCTCTTTCTAAATCTTATGTTAGTGTCAGATTTGTTTTCCATTGTATAATATATATTGTCGCAAAGGATATTGCTTCATTTGCATGTTGATATATAAAAAGCGTTCCTACTAGTCGCTTCCTCTCGTCTTCGTCGAATGACACACATCAGAAACCGGTCCTCTGATGCAGGAATAGTACGTAGCAGAATGTTGGACGAATAGAGGGAAGAAGTGGTATCTATAACAGATACTCGGGGTTTGGACAGAAACAAAAATTGAAACACTTTTCAATCAAATTCTCGTTTTCACCCTATTATACATGTATTATATATATAGAAGATATGCAACACGACAGCGCGCATTTCATACTTAGGAGTCGATTTCTGTGCAAAATTACCATAGTGTATCAACTTACCGGTCTCATCTGAAAGGGAAAACTGTTGCCTGTAAGATTAAGTCAGGATCCAGTGCTATATGTAGAACTCATGTAAACTAGTCAATAAGAGATGTGGCCAGCCAAAATGTGCAGGTTTTTGTAGAATTGTGGATTCGATGTGTATCCTGACTAAATCTTGCAGACAACAGTTTTCCATATCAGATGAGACCGATAAGTTGATACACTATGGTAATTTTGCAGAGAAATTGACTTCTACGTATAAATGCCATCTGGCGTGTTGCATAATTATCTAAGAGTTTCAATTATTTCTTTTCTGTCCGAACCCCGAGTATCTGTGATACTTATATGCCTCCTCTTCAATGAATATCATCAATTCTTGACGTGATGTCCGTGCCATCCCATAAACTGACTTCTCTTAATATATTGTGGCCACATAAAGAGTGTTTAAAGCCTATGCATAGATGCATAGTCAGTGTTTCGAGGAATTATCTCTGCTTAGAGAACTTTTGTAACATTACTTCCAAGTTGTGTAATGTCAAGTTTAGCGCTAGAATAGATATGTTACAAATGTACAAAACGAACGACAAGCATTTACCTATATTAAAGGCTAAACATGAGCATCTCGTGCGACGGCGAGCTAAAGACGAAGGACATGTGCCATCTGATTTTTACTATATCCCTAGAGAATCACATTATAGATTTGTAGCAGCAACATATGTCTTATTCTAATCTAGTTTGGGTATTGTTATACTGTGAGCGTTCAATTGTTGCAATACAATATTGTGTCGGATGTTTTTGATTGTGCTGTATAACTTCTATTTGTCTGGATTACTAATTCCTTGCCGCCGTTACTTAAAACCACAGGCGCATATAGCCAAGGTGTATATAAGTTTACTTTATGGCCAAAATGCAAACGGTTTTGTAACAGCGATTAATAGTTTCTGAAGTTTTACCATTTTTCGCCAACAAGAATAAATTTCACACATTTCTAATCCTGAATCCTTCAAGCATTCAATCAATGTGTCAGCTGAATATTACACACACACGTTTGTAGAAATGAATGTTTTGACTATTTCCACTAACCTTGAAGTTTTTTTACAATTCGCAAAACAGGATTCATTGTTTTTCTTCAACATTCTTGGCCGGTCATATTGATTAGTTACCGGAATACTTCTCAACTATCCGTTGCGAAGTTTACTATGTTTACACAGTATGGCTGCAAAACATACCAAAGAAAAATAATGAATCCCGTCTTAAATTAACTTAACAGTGGAGATAACATAATAATCAATTTCTACGAACATCTGTTGTTTGAACGCTTGTTATAAGGGAATGTTCAGGGTTATTTGATATATTTGTCCTTAAAAGAGGGTGACGCGTTGATTTTTTTACAACTTTATTACAGTTCGGATAATTAAGATGATGTTTCAGTTGACGTACGAATAGCATTTATCACGTCATAACGTGATACTATCATTTAAATGTTTCTTTAGTTTCAAAAATGACACGAATAGTGAATATGTGCTTTTACAGCGTGGACACGCATATTACTAAGTACTATTAAATAACAAACAAACAAACAAATAAATAAATAAATAAACATGTACCATACTAAACTGTGAACTAATGTGAACGCTGAGGGTCGGTAGACGATGCTTTTAATTTGTGTAGGAAAATGTCGAGTATACTGGAAAGGACAATTTTAGTTATATTTGTATCGTTTTGTAACAGACCATACTTTGTGACAGACAAACATCTTCGGAGACAGGTATCCTGAAATCTTCCAATCATAATGTAGTAAAGATAGATCTAAAATTGTTCAATACTAAATTCGGATATTGCAAGAATTGTTTTTTTTCCCGTTGGGCTGTTGCGCATCTTGCTATTAATCTTTAGTAACGTGATCATGAGTATATACAGACGAATCTTTGTAAAGGTTTTTGAGAGAAATACACAATTCGGTGTGAAATGTCCTCACATAATGTGATTGGTACGCGTGTGTTTGATACTGTTATTTCTCAACAATATACCTCTTATTGGAAACAAATTTAGTTTTGTTCTTCAAAAGAACTCACAAAAATGATGGATGACTGATTTTTCGGAAAATCATATGCGTTCCCACGGCAATATCCGAGTAAGAGTGAAATACTGTTAACTTTCTATGGCACTCAGTTCAGATCTGACTTTGTGTGGCTTATTTGTGAATATCAACCAAGGAATGTGTGTAAATTTCATTGACATTTTTACGGAAAGTGTAAGTAAAAGGCGTTGAGGAAAATCTATGATAGGCCTTCACTTACAGCATTAATTATTTATTACTAATAAGACGTCAAAGACAGCAAGCCCTGTGTATTTACAAAAATCTTATGTATCTAGTATCTGATGACGTATTCTATTTCAATTTGCAATATTATCATCTACCTTTCATGTGTATGAAGTGTTGGGTAGCTTTAAAAATCACTACTGAAAATTGTAAAAACATTAAAAGAAAGGTTTTATTAAAAGTGCTATCTTTCTTTTTGGACATCCTCCGAGGAATACATTTTCCTTCTAATTTTAGTCATTGCCTGCTTGTTACTCATACAGACGGTATAGCTTTCGTATGGTCAAATTTAGTCTCCATGAAACAGATCTCATTTACCTTTTACAACCTAGGTTAATTGTTGTCTCTAAAACAATCTCTCGCATTTGAATGCAAATGCCATTAGTGCATGCTTATTCGAAAAGTTTTTTAACAACATGGTTTTAGTAGTGTTGCTGTTACATTTCATGATAGACCGCGTAGCATGAAGTGGTTCGTAAAATTATGTCAATGAAAATTTTTATTAATTCAATATTAAGTGGTATGACTACTCGTGTTAATAATGAATCATATGTACTAATATCGCGGTGTTACTTACTAAGTAACTAGTTATAAAGGGCACACTAGGACTCTCTCCTAACTTCACTGGTCGTAAAATACAAAAAATGACATCTTTGTTGCATCATTACACGTTTGGTAACTAGTGTGGCGTTTATAACTAGGGAGCATCAATATCTAGACCCGAATAATTACAGTGCTTATATAAATTTATGAATATCAAGAACAGTTATTAGTATAGTCTGCAGATCACTGGTTTTCGATAATCAGCACGAACTGAAACTTGCACTGGCTGAAAAACCATTACCCTACAACTACTATTTTCGCTACTTCTGCCGATCATTACTTGCTATATTCTGCAGAAACATTTAAGTTTTGTGGCATTTCCTTTAAAAAATCTTGTTAAAAATTCACCAGGTTCTAGGATTTGCCTAACTTTCCCCATAGATATATAAAAGGATGCGTCTTTGGTGCGACCGATACTGGTTATTGACATTATTTTAGAAGTATTCATTTCTTTCACATGCATAACTAATATACCCATGTAGTCCAAGAGATAGACTACATTTACTTACAATTCTTGTCCAAATATATAAATAGTCTCATATGATACGAAGTTACCAGGCTGTATGTAGCCTTAGATTGTTTTTGCAAATGAATTGTTTAACTGATTTTGATATATGAAGGCGTATTTAAAACATTTATGGCCTCAACGATATCTTTCTGTTTCTAAAGTATACATTATTGATATTTATCACGTGATTTAACTTCAATTTTGGGGTAAACCTTTATAATTGATTCAACACAGTGCTAAGTTTAGCATCGTCTTTGCGACATTGTATGGTCCATTGTCTTTGTTAGCACGCTTCAGTTTGTTGTTTATGCTTGTTTATGATAGTAAAGGTTTGTTTACTATGACGTTTCCTAGAATCGCTATTGATGTGACTTATACAAGCTGATGTAGGGCATGCCGAATTAACTATGGCTAGGAAATGTTCGATATTATTCAGCTGAAAGCATAAATCTTACTTTCATTTACATTCTTTATGTCTACGATGTGTGTAGAACAGGGCAATGAACTGCAAGGTTTTAAATCGTATAGGACTAATCAAATCTCAAAAACTAAAATAATAGTAACATCACAATAAAATATATCTTAAACAGTTTGAATTTTTGGAAAACGTATGCTTAATTCGATTACATAAAGTCATTTAACAGAAAGGAAGCGTCATTTTGATTTGATTACGTAAAGATGTAATGAGAAAACGTGTATTGTAAAAGCTTCATAAAATGATGTAGGGACTGTTTGAAGTTAAAGTATCCTACGGGTTTGCTTAATTAACTCACGGTAAATCTATATCAATCATACTAGGGCAGGCATTTACTATTTCAATTTCTTTGTTTTCCGATGTAATTTTTCAAATCACATCCTTTGCAGCTGATTTCTTCATTGTTTAGATTATTCCAGCGTTATAACAACGTACATGTCAACTGTGATCATTGTAAATGGCCGTGCAGAAAATGATATTGACAAATTAACTAAGTTTTGGAGCTATCCTGATATCGCTATATATAGAAAGACAGAGTACATTAAGTGTTACCAAATGCATGCGGAATTGTTTATTCTATTAAAAATCGACAGAAGTTGGTCATGGTATTGACTACTATTCGTACGACATATAGATATCATCAATACATGGCCTTTTATCATTTAACGCATCATTACAAATTATTAAAACGAAACCATCTAGCAAAAAAGAGCATAATTTATTAAAACGAAACCATCTAGCAAACAAAAAACATGTGTTAAATGAACGTAAAATGATATATAAATACAATTTCAAAGACCAAAGTATATTTCAAAGAACAAAGTTTATCGACAAATTCCTTATTTTAACACAAATAACCAAAATAGACACCGTCTGTAATCAATTGCTATCGACCCATTAAAGGGACATACCCTATAACTGATGCGAAATTAAATAACCCCCAAACATAAATTATAGAATCTTTGGAAGTATTATAACTTAACCTAAAAGTTTCAGTTATGCATTACCATTCATTATCGATAAAATCAGCGTTTTAAAATATACTGCAGTACCGTAAACCATTCAATAATCTATAGAGTTGTTGTTGTACAATTAGTAGGTGGATGCGATTTATTACAGAAAGCTTCGATATTGATTAAAGGGACATAACCTTTAACTGATGCCACCCCGAAAACATAAATAATAGAATCTTTGGAAGTATTATAACTTAACCTAAAAGTTTCAGTTATGCATTCCCATTTATTATCGATAAAATCAGCGGTTTAAAATATACTAATAGTATCGTAGATCATTCAATTATCTATATAGAGTTGTTGTACAATTAATGGGTGGATGTGATATATTACAGAGGGCTTCGATATTGATTAATTGTGGTAATATGAGATATTTTTCGCCATAGGTTCTTCTTTGAAATTGTATTTATTTATCATTTTACGTTCATTGAACACATAATCTATGTTTCGAGAATATGATCTGCTAGATGTAGGGAGTGCCCCTTTAATTGTACAACAACAACTTGCAACGATTAGTGAAAGGTTTACGGTACCGCAACATATTTAAATCAAAGCGCTGTGAGCGCTGAAGGCCTGGGGGCTATAGATTAACTCCCCTAAAAACAACTTTTGACCTTCGTGATTTACGCTGAACTTTACCTTAAGCGCGGGTCGAAATGTGCATAGGGCGAAATTTAGTATATTACACAGAATGAATGATTCACAAATATATTGGTGGCAGGGAAGTTTGTTTTATTATAAAACGTACGTTAAATGAAAAATAATCACATGGTCAACAATATCAATTGTTTGAGAGAAGAATAAAAAAATTAAATCTGCGCTTTGTTCAACTTCAAGCGATATCTGATGTGGATCGAAAATGATTGTGTACCAAGGTCAAGACCTTGAAACAGAAATAAACAAAGCAATACCAACAATGAAATATAAATACAGTACTATATAATGTGTATAACAGGGAAAACCAAAAATGATTCTTGGTTACCTTGTAGTTGTAATCGGTGAAACCGTTCACTGGGCCTTGACATGCAGCGTCCTCGATAAATGGCGGGTGATTTTGATCACGTGAGTTCCTTCTCGGGAATGTACGTAAATTGTATCTTTTTTTAAAGAACATTTATTTTTAGGTAAATATATATGTACTCGTTCGTAAATAAGAAAGTTGTCAATGAAATAACATCAGAAATTTGAAAATCAAACTACAAACTCTTATATCCAATTCCGTACGTTTCCGTAAATTTCCGTAAATATCCGTACTTTTCCGTGATATGCATATGATTATCTTCCGTAATCAGCTAACAGCGCAGTAATTTCTAAAACAGAAAAAAATTGTGTAATGCAGCCCGTAAGCTATAGAACTTTCTGCAATCGTTTGAAGTTGTATGTACTGTTTTTATTTGTAATATTTTCTTATCGTATACAACATTCAAACAAAAGATTGATCTGGTCTGTATTGCACTACTTTCCCAAAGCGCATGTTTACAGTTGTTATTCGCACATAGCACAGTTAAATTGTCAGCAGTGTTTGAAATGTGGTATGCTAACTTAGGCCTAGGGGACTTTCAGTCCCCATGCCAAAAACTGATTTACCGATCATGATTGAAATGTAAAGCTTATATGTTCTATGTTTAGTAAAAATACTTGCAAACATTCTATTAGTTATACGATTTGACACGAAATATAGGGAGTTCCTATTTAAATTCTTCTTTCTGTAAAAACCTGTAGATGAATATTTGCATGTGAACCATACTATGTAAGGTACACATGTTGTAAGAAAAACAAAGCTTTTGAATGTTAATGGTTATAGGACCAATAAGGGAGGATCAGCAGCATGGTATGTTAGACAACCATATCAATGTGACATCAGATAGAACCAACGCTTGACATAAAGTAGGCAGCCAGACTGGTCTCAACAGTTAAATCTACCATTAGAAGGTTGGCTTCTAACAGCACAATGTATTGTTTCTATTTATTATTTTTCTTTACATATTTAAAATCTGTTATTTTGCCTTATTATGTTAAAAGAAATCAATTTAACCTATTTTTGATTTTCCATGCAAAATGTTGAGTGTTGTAATACAAGCTGTAACCGTCGTAATATAACCGTAAGGAGTTTCATAAACAACTACTTATTCCAAAGGGAATGCAAACTAATTAAAAAGACTTTAGAAAAGAACTTTTCTTGGACAATAAAATGAGACACATACTCCCGATGGCTTTTTAAATCAATGAGAAAAATCCAATAACAACTGGCACTAATTGAATTTATTTGAGGTACCGACGGAATTTGAACTGAAAAGCTCTTTTCCCATCTGACCTGAAAGCCACGAAATCAAATAACTTCGACTGTTGACGTTTTGATGACAAGAAGCATAATATATTATTACAAATAGTTCAAGAATTCTTGACAAGAAGATGATCCCTTTTTGAGATCAAAAGGGTAAAGTGACCTTTATTGCAAAACCAAATTATTAATGTTGAGGTCAACATGTGCTACATCATACAGCTGATGTGTGTTTCTGGGACATGTTTCACGTCAGAATACAAAAATGTATTTCAATACAAGAAATCTAAACATAACTGAAAAATAATTATCTATTACTATTACCATGAATTGCACAAAATATTTAGCAAAATTTGTAACATATCCTGTGAACTTTTTTTAAATTTATGAGCCAATCTTGTAGATAGTATTTTAAAGTATATATCGCTACGTTTGAAATAGCCTTACTTATTTACAGCGTTGTTAATGAAAATAGATAACAGGTAAACCTATTCTTCTTTTTACAAAGGTAATGACAAAGTTTTATTCGCTTTAAGGCATCCGGCCCATGAAATATACGAGTATATATACATTTACAAATATGTGTACAAAGTATAGCATGTGTTGATTCAATCAATTTGATAAAGTACATTTATAACAGGCAATATGTTTCAAGTTCTGGTTAACAATATGTGGTTATAACTCATGCAAACAATTTTTTTTTTTGCAAAGGCATGGTATAAGAATACAGCAACTGTCTTGATCAATTCTTCATTTTTAGATGACATAAGCATATTAAAATTGTTAACAATTGGTTTGGTATGGTATTTTTGTGGTATATACGAAACACGTAACTCTGAGTAGCAGGTACATTCTAACAAAAGGTGATATCCATCTTCAATACTATTAGTATCGCATAGTTTACATAGTCTATTTTGTCGTTTACAGTTGGACGCTATGCTTCCCTCTTTGATTGTGTCTGACGGAAGAGGGGGAGGACTCTGTGATGGGCAGATGGAAACACACACAAGCATACAAAGCAAACACACGAGGACAAAACGAACAATTAGCGGAACACAGTGGGGCACCGCCTTGGAACGGTCAGTGGCAAAAACACCACTGGGGAGCTTAAACCGGTTTATGGTGCGCACCCAACCTCACTCTTACCCCCACCATGTTCCAAAGTCACAGGACAGTGTAAATAAAAGTAATCCCTGCTAGGTGAATCTCTAACACACGCAATGGAAACAAAAGGCATGGTATGTAAAACACAAAAATGAAACGGGTATCAAATATATCCAAAAAAACATAAATAATATCAAACAGGGAATGCCACGTACCAAAAACGCAGCCTCGCAAACCTTGAGAACCAAAAAACGTATGTACTCAATGCATTTGCAGAAGGCAGAGCACCAAGAGAAACACCCTTAAGGGCCCGACGAAACAGGCCAGAGGACAGAAATCAAAACAGTTTCGTCCCAGTGGGATTTAAAAACTGCCCATCACAGAGTCCTCCCCCTCTTCCGTCAGACACAATCAAAGAGGGAAGCATAGCGTCCAACTGTAAACGGGTTGAACACCAAACATGCGGTGTGTCTCAAAACAGTAGGGTCGTAACCTCTTTTAACAAAACGTTTTATAATTTTAGCAAATACAGTTGGAAAATTGCCATGACCCAAAATCTTACGAAGTTTGTAAACCACATCCCCATAAAAATCGGGTTTTGAAATACCTTCTCGCAGAAGAGTCTTTAGATTACTATTGAATTTCAAAACCAAATCAGAATTACGATAGTAAAATTTAGCAAAATATTTACGCAATTTGTAATAACGGTAGCCCTGTTGAAGAAGTTTATTTGTAATATATTGATTACGTTCATTGAAATCCTCAACATGACTACACGCTCTGGCAAACCGAATTAACTGAGAAATGTATACCCCATAAGATGTAGCATGAGGTACATCCCCATCCAAATGGGGGAAATTTACAATATTAAAATTAAAATCATCCCTCTTGTCATAAATTTTGGTATGTATAATATTGTTATAAATAGAGAGATGTAAATCTAAAAATGAAGCACCAGTATCCAAATTGTTAGTTTTAATTAACTGGAGTTCCCGGGGATAAATAGTGTCCACCAATTGACCAAAAAACAACGGGTTATCCATATTAAGAATATCATCCAGATAGCGTGATGTATTATTAAAAGCAGTGATAATGTCTGCCTGCGTATCTGGAGAAAGACTCAACATAAAGTCTCTTTCATAACAATATAAAAACAAATCTGCGACAAGGGGTGCACAATTTGTTCCCATGGGAATACCGATTACTTGTCTGAAAACTGCATTCCCAAAAAAACAAAAATAATATCAAACAGGGAATGCCACGTACCAAAAACGCAGCCTCCCCAAAACCTTATATAAATGTTGTTCAATAAAAAGGAAAGGGCTTTACAAACTTCGTCACAGGTCCACATAGTATAATGTTTAACAATACAGCTAGTAAAAAAAGCTTTATCGAAATTGCAGGCGAGAAATGTAGCATTCTCCCTGGCAAAAGTCTTTTGAATTAGGGCAGTTAGCTTGTCATTTATCAAATTATGTGGTAAAGTGGTATACAGAGTAGAAAAATCGTATGTACTGACTGAAGTTACTTTGTAATTATTAACTTTAAACTTATCCAGGATTTCGCCAGAATTTTTGATCGACCAAAATAAATGTTTACCAGAGTTTTCGTATACTTTATCACAATATCTTTTCACGTGGGCTTTTATAGCAGTTAGGCAAGATGTTAATAGTCTGTTTTGGAACATTTTCAAACTGTACATCTTGGTCATACCATACATAGCCAAATCCGAAAGTATGTAAACATGTTTTTACAGAAGTAGCCCAATTTACACACCCATACCTGTCATCATTTAGCATAATGTTATAGCATTTTTTCACAAGTCTTTCGCCAGACATTTTCAAAATTGTTAGCCAGTACTTTAAAGCCCTTTTTATATGTTTTTGTATACAATGGATATCTTGCACAGTCACCCAAGATTGCCATACTTGATGTATTTTGTTTTGCACACATAAACCTTTTACATGCATGATATTGAACTCGTTCAAGTTCTTCGAATTTGCCTAAGCCCTATACTTCTGATCCATACAATAACTGGAAACAAATTTTACATTCAAAACATTTTAATAGATTTAGGTAATTGACCATGTTTATACAATGAACGTGAAATTGATATCTAGACTCGTTTTCCTTTGACACACAATTCATGAACCATTCTATTCATGGACATGTGCTGAGTAAACGTTTAGCAAACATAACAAAATAAATCTATTCTTCTAATTTAGTGTTATCATAAGACCATTTTTCAATACTGGCTAAAATTCCACCATTTTTAAAAGCAATAATTTTTGTTTTATTTTCATTTACCTTTAACATATATTTATTACAAAACCCTGATAGAACATTGAGTTGTTTTTTCTTTAGGTCATAAACAGTCTTAGACATTAGTGCTATATCGTCTGCAACATTAACATAAATAATTGCATAGTATCAGGATGTAATTGAACACCCTTTATATCGTTTTCAGACAAACATCGTTCTAATTCATCTATGAAGAAATAAAATAAAATGGGACTAGCTATACACCCTTGTTTTAAACCTACAGTACTTTGTCTATATTCACTTCTTGTGTATCTGCATCTAACACATGCTTCACTGTACCATACATACTCTGAAATACACTGAATAAATTATCCTTCAGACCATTTTCCCTTATTTTTCCCACAATAATTGTCTATTTATAGTATCGAAACATTTTTGAAAGTCTACACATGCGACGTATAATTTACATCTTTTCTTTCTAAGAATACGATCAACAATTGATTTTAGGATGAAAGCGTTATCTATGGTAGAGTACCCAGCTTTAAAACCCACTATGTTTTCAGAAATGTTATGGTACATTTGTGCAAAGAAATTCAATCTGTTGCAGATACAAACAAAAAACAAAAATAATATCAAACAGGGAATGCCACGTACCAAAAACGCAGCCTCCCAAAACGAACCCCACAGCCCCAGAAGTGCACACCACCACACACACACACACCACACACGAGCCACACACACGACCCACACACAATCATGTACACACCACAAACACTACCAACACACACTAGCTACAAAGCAAACACACGAGGACAAAACGAACAAAAGGAACACGGGGGCCCCCTTGGAACGGTCGGGCAAAAACACCCCCCTGGGGAGCTAAACCGGTTTATGGTGCGCACCACAATGGGAACCTCCGTTTTGGTGCGCACCCAACCTCACTCTTACCCCCACCATGTTCCAAAGTCACTTAGGACCGGAGTTTTCCATTTTTCGCTTCACTGGACAAATATATTCTGAACCAACTTCTCTAAGCATTTCGACGAAATTTGAAAATTTGAAATACAATCATTTACACTGATATTAGATTATCTTTGTTGAAAATTATTTTGTGAAGCATTTTATTACTGAAAAATCCCGAACTTTATGTTGAAACGGCTCTTTAGATCTGGCATTCAAACTGTATTTTGTTTCTTAGATACGTGGTTCTACATTCATGATTCTAACAATTGTCATGTTTATTTGTTCTATAGAGTCAAAATGTTTATCATTCTTGTACTCTCATAGGTGATCAATTATACGAGTAATATCATCTTCAAACAAGAGCATTTAGAAAATCTAAAGGAAATAAATATGGCTTGTAAATAGGATAACCCCGGGAGATCAGTGTACGTGATATCAAATTCATTATCTAGAAACGTTATCTGCTTGCTTTACATTAGAGAATATGAAACGATTTATTATGAAATGATTTATTGTTTATTGTCTACATTTATTATATAGAATTATCTAAGCATTTTTCCCATTTAAATGGTTTCCTCGGTTGCTTTCTTATTAATTATTAATGCAAAAAACTACAGTTAACAAATCACTGACCCTGTATAATTCAATTTGTATTGACTTATATATATATTTTTTCATAGTTATGTCGATATTGCTTATAAAAAATGTTGTTGTTGTTGTTGTATAAACCTGTGTCCCTATCTTACAGTAGAAGTAGGAGACTCAGACAACATTATTGTACTCTTTTGGATTACATTTGTCTCCGAATTAGTCAGTTGTAATTTCTAGTTTAACACCAAACCTGTATTCTGCTTTAAACCCAAATAGCAGTTCATGTGACATCTCGAGTAAAATTAGGACCTTTCTTTACCCATTCCTAGGTATTTATTTTCTTTATTCAGTGTTGGCTATAACGAGACTATAATAACTGCATTTGAGTGTCATATTAGGAAAATAGAAACTTTCCAAAATGCATTAAACGGGTACTCTGACATTTATTAATGACTAATGAGACAGAAGATAAATGTACTATATGATGCAATATGCAGAGTTCTGTTGTCAGTGTCAATATTCTAAAGTTGGTAACGTCTTGATATAGCAGAACTTATGAAACCAACCTGCATCGTTTTTCACCAAACCACAAATGTCGACCAGATAACGGTACAATGAGCGGATAGCATACGCGTTGTAGCTTAAAAGAACCTTTATAGGCATACTGAGTACAAACGAGATATTTTGCAAAATACAGTATTGCGAATTTATCTATTTATTGTTTACGTACATCTAGTTTTGAGAAATAAATCTGGCACTTATAGGCCCCTTTATTAATTTAAATGATATCGGCATATAACAAGTTGGTGGATGTCTCTAAAGACAATGATCACTTTTATAATAATACAGTTCAAATCTGGCAAGTGGATTTATTGAAAAACAACATCATTAAACAGAACTAAAAACGAACGGCACAGAAAGGACATGCATTTTGAATTTTTTTAGCAGTTTATTGCTATTTAATTTTACAGATGATTCTGATTGTAACGTGTGTGTATCAACCAGTGTGTTGTTCAGGTGGTAATTGTTTTTCATGTGCCCATGAAACGATCTGGGTATTATATCAATATTTTATTTTTACATTTGGCGTAATATTTATAAATGCATTTCTGACAATATTCATGAAATCAGTGTAACACTTATTCAACTCTTCTCAGATAGCACATTCATCTTCCGACTCTGTGCCGCATCTGTTTTATTTGTATAGAGTACTAATAGTTTCTTTCATGAGTATGCGGTTCAGATCGAAATATCCGTCACCGAGGGTAACTGTTTTGGCGGGAACGAGGCTCTGCCGAGTTCCTGCAAAACAGTTACCCGAGGTGACGGATATTTCCATCTTAACCAAGTGTCTCATGATATAAACATTTTCTTGCATACCGTCTTGCACTTTAAACAGATTTCTCAATGTAAACGTAAAGAAATAATACATTATTGTATAAAAAACAAACACTATTCAGATGTTTTGCTTGGGGAAGTGACGTCACAATGTTTATAAACGTTACTTCACAAGTAACTCACGCCAGTCATATTACATGGGGGTATGCAATATAAGATTTTCCAGCACTGGTGAAAACTGCGGATACCCCGATCCGGTATGCAAGAAAATAGGTTTTTTAAAACACTGAAACTGAACAGGTCCAGTATTTACAATAGTATACTGAGCGGGCTTTTGTATCAGTATAAATCAAAGCGATGTGGGCGATGAATGCCTGGGGAATATATATGGTTTGGTGGATATAAACTCTGCATCATTTTTTGAATGAAAATAACGGAGTGAATTATATTTCGGTGTCTTTATTACGTGACATTCCTATCAATCTAACTTTGCTAAAAGAATTTTATTTTTAGGTTTATCAAGATGTAATCGTTCGTGGATAAGAACGTTTTCAGTAAAATAATATAAACATTTGAATCAAACTACAAACTCTTATATCGAGCTCAGTACGTTCCGTTAAATGCATATGATTACATCCGTAATCAGCGTAAGTTGACATTTACAGCGCAGTTGCATGTATCGCAAGAGTTCATGAAAAAACTGTGTAATGGAGCCCGTAAGCTATGAACTATTCTGCAATCGTTTGAAGCTGTATGTACAGTGTTATTTTTGTAATATGTGCTTATCGTATGCTGCATCAAACAGCAGCTTGGTCTGGTTTCTTGCACTTCTTTCCCATAGCGCTGTTTTACAGTTGTTATCAGCACACTTTACAGTTGAATAGTCTGTAGCACGCTAACTATGGCCTCGTGGCTTACAGCCCAGAGGCCAAAAATACGACAATTCTCTTTAGAAATCAGCTGCGTGACAAAAGGGTTTAACATTTTATCTGTAAGCCATGATGTCGTTGAATGATCATCAGTACTACTTGGGTGATAAAAACTTGAGTCTCCAACCGTCAGATAATAACTATCATTAATTTGATATTATGCTTATTTCTCCCAGAAAAAGATAAGATGTCATTCTCTTTTCTGAACACACCAACAGTGTAATAATCAAAGGGTATAAGACACATTTTCGAGTTGGACAAGATGTAATTCATTTTTTTGTAATATTTTAGAAATAAACATCTAAAGAAAAAAAATATAGTTACAGGGACAAATATAAATGAAGTAGAAATATGTGCTTTCATACACGATAATTTAAATGATACTTACTGCATGATGCAAAATGGTAAAGGGTCCTATTTTCTTATCACAACATGTTCAATAAACACTTAAAAGTTTATGGTAACTATACAAACTAGAAATTAAAAGTTTTGTAATGGTGTTGGCTCTCATATGTTTATGAAAACAAGTCCTCAAACTCTCTCTGAAAACAACATATTTTAGAATGGAAAGGTCAGATAAAAACGTTCCAGTATACATTCCTCTAAAGTGTATCTGTATATTTGCACTATACGCTACTAAATTACTTGTTTGAAAATCCCAATATAAGCGTATATAGCGTAGCGAGGCCGTTACACCAAACATACCTATTTTGCCAATTGTTACCTAGATTTTCACTTATGTTGTTGTTTATTGCCATTACTTTTACATTTTATGTTCAAATACATTCACAAAAACAAAATTTGTAATATATAAACATATAATCACGGGTAAAGCAGATACGCGTTTTCCTCCAATGAAGGATATCTACAAAAGCACGTTATTTTAGCGAAAATAAAGAGATTGTGAGGTAACATTTAAAACATTTTGAAGAAAAACTCTTTACGGAATTTAGAGTTGAATATCAGTCTTTTCACAACTTCTGTACATAACATGTTCTTTGTGTTAAAATGTCATCAAATGTAACTTTATAAACAAACAATATTTCTACCGTTACCCCGTTTCTGTATCAAACCTGAAAAAACATAGACCTGGATTTTAGCCTCAAATAGGCATACCCTAAGACTTGATACATTTTGAAATCTAAAATATTTAGAAATATTGAATTTTTTTTGAATCTTTTTTCTTATCGGTTGTATCGGTAAAGTTGTCCGTTTAAATTGAAAACAATTATCTCTTATATGTGTCATGTCGCTCGTAATATTACCTGTAATGTAACCATTAAACTTGAGTTTGCATGAAATAAGGCAACAAGGTAGACTTCATTTACTTCGAAAATGTTCACACAGAAACAATATGACCAAGTCATATCCTTCTAATCATACCACAAAGTAATGTATTAACTTGATGTATCATTTGTATCGTGAAATACAATGAGAACTAAAGAAGGCCTGTGATATGAAAACAAGAATCACCCTCATAGTAACAAAAACAATTCTCTCACTTGCATGTTTGGTGTTCAACCCGTTTACAGTGAATTTGCTTCCAATATAATTGTGTCTGACAATAGGGCTCTGTATGCAGTTTTCAAAGCCCAGAAAATAGAAACTGTTTTGACTTCATCTATTCTTAACTGGCCTGTTTCGATATAGATAAAATCTTTGGTACTTGTTCTGCATAGGTATTGAGTACATACTATTATTTAACAATATTGCTTTTTTAGATTGATACACGTGGAAGTTTTGGGTTAAACATACTATGTCTTTTGTTTCCATTAGGGTTAGAAATTCAAAAAAAAGGATTACTTTTATTTAAACTGTCCTGGACTTTGGAACATGGTGGTAAAACGAGCCTGGCTCGCAAAATAAACACGTTCACAGCTCCCCAGTGGTGTTTTTGCCACTGACACGTACACACACGCGGCCCCACGTGTTCCTTAAATGCGCTTTGTCACACGTGTGTGTGTGTGTGTTGGTGTACACTACGGACTGTGGCACGTTTGGGACGCTACGTTTGGTACGTGGCACTCCCTGTTTGATATTATTTTTGTTTTTTTGTTTTGAATTCTAGCAAATTCAATATAATTTTCATACTGCTTCTATGCAGTTCAAAGCCTAGAAAATATAAAATGCTGACTTCATCTATTATTAACAAGTCTGTTGATATAGATAAAATCATTTTACTTGTATCTTCATATATGTCATCATGACTGAACTATTATAAAAACGTGGAAGCTTCAAAACTATCTAATTTGAACAAGAGGAAAACACATAAAGCTTGTAAATTATTCAACTGACCGAACTTGTTTGGTTAAAATGAGAGGTCGTTGGCCTGTATCTTATTAGTTCAATTTTTAACAGCTTGATATCTCGTAGATTCAGATCTATGGCCGCCGTGCAATTCAAAAACATTTTCAAGGTTGGATGTTAATGACTTAATGACTGTACTATTTATTTATTATTCTTGATTAAGGACGTTGATATTGCTCCTTCGTGTTCTCTGGTAATGACTGTATGTATGTATGTATGTATGTATGTATGTATGTATGTATGTATGTATGTATGTATGTATGTATGTATGTATGTATGTATGTATGTATGTATGTATGTATGTATGTATGTATGTATGTATGTATGTATGTATGTATGTATGTATGTATGTATGTATGTATGTATGTATGTATGTATGTATGTATGTATGTATGTATGTATGTATGTATGTATGTATGTATGTATGTATGTATGTATGTATGTATGTATGTATGTATGTATGTATGTATGTATGTATGTATGTATGTATGTATGTATGTATGTATTTCAGTACCAAGTACCAAGGATAACACAATAAAGAGCAAGCTCTTATTTCCATTGTGGTCCTTTATTTTAGAGAAAGAAGCAGATACAAGGGAATCCGGGTACCAGACCCTAGCTCTTTTACGAATAGACCCCTTGGTTCTTTTATACGTAGCTCAAGTGAGCTACCAGGCTTTTCAAGCTACTCAGTCCACCAAGAAGGGCATTGGTAGTGTGCTAGTACAAAAAAGCCGCTTACGCCTTTAAACCTTTAAAGTCCTTAATAACAGTATGTTTTTGGATCTATGCAGGATAAGAGGTTAGTAAGCAGTCAGCAAGTTTGATCAGATTTATTGGAATCAATGTCGATACAGCCAGTGCTGACTAAGTCCGTAGGTAGAGGCAGCACCGACTACATGCGATTGAAGTGTGTTCCACTGTTCTACTGTTCTTGGAAAATATGAACATATGTAATAGTAAACTGATGTTGTTGGAATGTGGTGCAATGTATGCAAGATGGTGGAAATGCTTGGATTGTCTTGTGTATGATGTGGTCTTATATCAATATGACTTTTAACCGTTTTATAAATCAAGGCGGGTTTACTGATTTTCCGTCTACTTTCTAAAGTGTTGCATTTAGCTCAGTCATATTATTAGTTACTGTGCCCGGGGTATTGTTATATGTATTGCTTATTTGTCACGAAATATGGCAAAGAACGTAATAATACGTATTTAGATAGTGGTTTCTTCCAATGTATATCCCTTTTTTGCTTGAAAATTATCGTATTAGATTTTTTTATCAGATTCCGTTTTCACATTTTAACAATATCACCCGGTTACATGTACGATGTATGATAAGCTTGCCTTTCTAGTAAAAAAGCTTAAACTACAAACCCTGTGTCAAATACGATGAAGCATTCCTGTACAGTTGTGTATAATTGGATTAGAGGCCAAGAATGTTCGAGGTGAACGAATGCCTTGTGCTACCATTTACATCTGGATGAAAATAAAGAAGGTGTATGCATGAAGAAGAAATCGTCTGCATCTGACTTTGCGAATGGAGGGTTAAATATGCAACATGGCGCTTATTTATGATTATACTTTAGATTCGAAGAAACTGCTGATACTGCGAAGATGTGAGCTTACGTTCTGGAAACAAATTATCCGACGACAGACTGTACTTTTCTTGTCTGCCTCAGTCTGTATTTAGTTAATAACGACCCGCCTATTGGCAATTTCTAAAAGCAGCATATAAGTATGTACTTCTGATCTTATACAATTTTATGTATGTACGCAAGAAAGATTGATTTTCATTGAAACGCCATCCTACTTTGTACTTTGGCTGCCTGGGTATACAGAAAATACATTTGATAAATTAGGCAATTACTAAATGTTTAATCACTTACAGAAAAAAATGATACTACGTAGACTTTATTTCTATTTGATAATTATATTTTACAGCGAGTTTGATTGAATTTTGTCATATATACATTTTTTATGAATTTGTCGGGCCTGTAAAATTAAAAAAATATTTGATTATAATTATAATGGTTCAGATACTGTAAATCTTGCAATATTTGCGAGAACATTTCTTAGCAGTTTATTTTCGAGCATTCGTTTTCGCTAATTCAAAATTAAAAAATTAACGATTTGATTTTAGATGTATATAATATATTACAGTGACTGATGTTTTTTTTATCAAGAAATACATTAGTTTATTTTGCTATGATGTGTAGCTTATGTCTTGGAATAGTTGATAGATACAGTAAGTTTATCTTTTTTTTTTATAAAATGTGAATAACTATTACATATTCCGTTGAAATAATGGCAAATGAAACCGGTAATTTTTGTAAAGCTTATATGAAATTTAGTAAAGCAATGAATTTAATTATCGCTGATTATTATAGGTATATTTTCATGGAAACCCAAAAACAAGTTGTACAGCTATGCCGTAACTTATCACATTTGGATATTTTCATTCCTCAGAGGCGGATATTCAAACAAAATATAAAAGAGACGGGATCGATAGAAAAGCTAGTTTGCAAATTTTATTACCTCCACTGTCGGCAAAATGTTTCGTAAAACCGTTTTTCGCATTTGCTTTGTGTATCACAATCATTTTTTGCAAAGGCTATGATCATAGTAGACCATTTACGCGTTAAGAAGTCTAGATGTCTTTAATCATTATTTAAATTGAAGCAGGTTGTCATAAATCTTTGAAAATGTAAACCTTTTATTATAACTTTTCAATGACTAACATCTGATCCCTTCTTAGAGCCCATACTATGCGTTGATGTTTCATTTTGCTAAATAAATTTTGTTTCAGGGCCACTAAAATGGTATACACCATATGCATGCTTATATCATGTTTAGTAGATAGCAGTTACTAAGTGATGAAGGTATAATGTCAGTCCTAGGCCGTTCCATTCCTATGGTACTTCTCGTCCCTGGCCCTTCCCATGACCCTTTGTTATGTCTTCCGCCATCTTTATAAATTGGCAATGCATACAGCCATAGCCATCCAATAGATAAATTATTAGCGATATTTATTACAGCGCCAGCTCTTATACCGAGGACCGAACAAAACGACCCCGTGATATATCGCCAAGCAGTGCTTTTGAAAGCTTTACGATTTTTATAAATCACTTTTCGGGGAAAATCATTCAGATCTTATTCTTACTCATGTCCTGAGAGAAAATAATAACGTGTACTCTCAATTCGCTTGGGATAAACTACGAAAAACAGGAAATTGCTTAAAAGCTTTTTGTTTAAATTTGATAGTAAAAAGGTGTTGCTGTCTCATTTTCATGTAGGACATTTTCTAACACGACATTTAAATTGAAAAAATCGCGGTGTCTTAATTTTTATTATACCATGTCTAATTTTTACCCACAAAAACAAAAATAATATCAAACAGGGAATGCCACGTACCAAAAAAACATGCAGTTTAAAATATTTTTTTTTGTTATTGGTCGTATTTGAATGAAGGTGAATTAACAAAATATGAATAAAAAAATTGAAACAAATTTCTATGTTCAAAGGTTAGAAGTCTGCATTTTAATTAGGAAATATGCCGTTATGGATGAACGAATATACCATGATACTGAAATATTCATGATCAGACAATGCTTTAACACGCTCAAACATACTTTTTCGACTTTCTGAGCATGTGCTGTTCATGACATCAACATATGTAGGTAAAATTGAACCATAGTAATTCATGATCAAATATATCGTGGTAAACTATGTCGGATCATCCGTGAGTTATCTTGTTATGAACATTTTTATGTGAATACTCAAGTTTGACCATGGTTCAGTTTTAGCTGCAAATTTCATGTTTGATCACTTCTGATATGTGATATGTTTTGAACATGTTTTGTTCAAGATATTGATCTAAACATGTTATGATATGGACGTTAAATGGCTCCGTGCTTGAACATGATCGCTTGAATATTACCAGACAGGAAAAGTAGATCATGCTGTATTATGTTAAATCATTTAAGGTAACTATATAATAGACTTTGATGTGGTGTATTAAATTGGCAGAGTATTTTTAAACTCTAGTTTAATACACATCTTGAAAGCATGTGGTACAAAATGTATGTATAACGCTTTTTTAAATATGTGACAAACCAATAAAAAACTGGTGGATACACTCAGATGTTTTTTTTCCCTTTAATAAGTCAGAGCTAGAATTAAGAAATGATGTCCTCCAACCTGTTCCATAAGTCAATTCCCTCCAAACATCTATCAAAAAGCATATACATGCTGAGATATTTTCTTTAAATTCCATAGCGAAAAATAGATAATGTTTGCTGGTCAAATATGTTCAGACATGTTTTTTCAGCTGTCCTGTGAATTTGATATGTCTTTAGATTTATGTTTAACCATTACATATAATTAATATATGGAAATCTTATTTTTCAATTTTGTTAATAAGTTTGATGATTTATTGATGTTTTCTTGCCTCATCCAGAATTACAACACATGAACTAAATATGTATTATAATCCGAAGAAAATGTACCTAATTTTGCTCCGAGACTATCACACAATTAAAATTACAGGAGTGTAGCAAATGATTGGGAGTGAGGTCATCTGTACTAATTTATGAACTGCAATATAAGGACCATTTATCGTCTAGTTTTTGAGATATTTAAATTAAAAAAATTATCAAGGTCAACTTTTATTGTTTCAAGTACTTGTACAGCATAATTCAATTCCCGAATATTAAGCCACAGTTCTTTTATCTTGCAAACTGACATTCATTTATTTCAATTTAATTACTAAACAAAGATAAAATACATAAACATATATGGTTCCTATAGGGATGGAATACTAAATCTGTTGATCTCAAAGCGGAATAATTGGCAGAAAGCATGCTGTTCTTGAATTTTCCAAATTACACTTATAATTACGACAAAATACTCGTCAAATCCCTGGTTGTGTTTTTTAAGTTGTTAAGCATATGTTAATTTTAGACAGTTCGAAAACCTTTATTTTTTCACTAAAATTGGTGAGCGACAGCTTTAAACTAGTCTAAACATGTTGAATAATCGAACATGATCCATATTTTCAGACTTTAGATATCCCTAGTTGGTCAAGTACAAACTAAGATTGGTTAAGTTTAACAGAAATTTGTTCCTAAAACCTAAATATTTATTTACTGATAATACAATGCCGATGCAATGAAACAAATGAGTTTATTAGCGGGTTGGAGCTACCTAAGAATGTGCTCGTACATAACAGGCAGGAAAAGAACCACGAGATGCTAGTTGATTTAGTGTGTAATGGGTATTGATGAGCCGTTCGAGGTTTCGTCGCCAGATCGTTTACACTCAAAATTTTCAAAAACATTTTATGTGCCATATGTTCTGTTATGACAATTATATTAATTATGTTTTCAGATCTAATCTGCTGATAGATTGTTAAAGACATCCTCCGTGCCGGAGTTTTCATTTTCAAAGTGCTGCGAACTACAAATCTTTATTTGCAATTCGTATCTTACAACGAACAGTTACATAGTTAAAACAAATGATTTATAATATGTATGTAAAGCGGTCATTGTTTCATGTCCGTCGATGTTAACTTTTAAAAGCAGATAAGATACTAGTACTGTTAAGGATTATTTCATGAATTACGCACGATATGTTCGTCGTTTCATATTTCCTCATTAATCGGGGATGTGTTTATGCACGTTCGTCATAGTTTCGGCATTTAAATTTTTCGGGTATGTCAGGGGACTTGAGAGGTCTTCGCTGGTCTTGAGCATGGATTCTCCTACCGCCTGCCCCCTCCCACGACGGAGTAGGGTTGGGAAGCCCGCTCGCAGCATTTATCTGATTTTGGCATCAAATTTCTATATTCATTATGCAAACCATTGCGCATGTTTACAGTCCAATTACGCTTCTGGTATTGATTAATGCTATTTTTGGCAATCAATGTATTTTTGATATACTGGTTGTAGATAAGGTTGAACGAATGTACATGTATATGTAGCGTTTGTGAAAATAAACTTGACAGTTGGCTGACGGGCCTCATCCCTTGAAAAAAAGTGTTTTGTTTTTATTAATCCATAATGAAAGTATGATATATACGTATTGGATTTAGGAAGACACATAGTAGCGAAAATATAGGTTATAAATAATTTATGCTCGTTTGAGGGAACTGAATAAGAGAACAAATAAAAAAATCAATAACAGTTATAATTTGTTAGGCTTCATCTTCATATAAACACATCTTATGACGATAGTGGGGCAAACTGAACTGTGATTATATCCTGTTTACTTCTGCAATCGGTGAAATGCCTCATTACACTACATCTTCATTAAGTCCACGAGAGTCAGAGAGATGTATATGTATACTGAGAACATTGTGAGGCTGGTTTTAGATATTGGGTTTTGGTAACTCTGGAACAGTAATATGTTATAACTTCCTGCAATTTATTTGGAATGATATGTACAGTACACGCAGTGACCAAATATCAGCTGAACAACCTTGAGTGAAAGTCTAACCTTGATGGTTAAGATAGTTATAAACACCAATGTATATTAAGTTATAAATAACAATATCCAGAAAAATGTCATGTACATACAAAAAAAATATTTAGGGTCCCTCTTATAGATTAGTACTTAAATCGTATTACTAAGATTACTTTCGATTTCATTCAACAGTTTTACGTTCAATATGAAATAGTGTCCATCGTGATTTTTTTCCGTTTGAAATAATTAAATGTCCATTACAATCACAAAATATTTTTTTTTAACATCAGGAATCGTAATGGGTGTCTTCTCAGAAGGAAAAATATGACATACTGCATCGAATTTGACCATATTGTGTTGAAAATTTGAGTTTAACAAAATAATTAATATATTATATTTTGCCTTTTCAAAAACGAAAGTAGGTTTTCCAGTTTTCAAATACCGTTGTGATTTTCCACAAATCTCCCAGAGACAGGCTGTAAATAGGTTGTACATAAATAAGCATGACTATTTCGAATTATGATTGAAGAACTTTACTTCAAATGATGTGCAAAGTATATCTCTGACTGTTTACAACATTCAATAAATCAAAAGTAGGACAAAAAGACCACCCAAGTCAATCGAAGTAACTACACAAACATGCGCTTGTTTTTCTGCAGCAGTATTTCAAACAGGGAAATACTCCACGGCTATTGTAAAGTGTTAGAAGCCAGTTTCAAACTGTATTTTTCCCTGTTACAATTCCAGGTTTAAGAGAAAATTTGATTTGGTGTTAGTAATGGACCTTTAAACTAGTTTCTCCATATACACATAGATACTCCATGGAAAGTGTTTTGATAAATAATACTTAATTTATCAGTTATAAAACATTCGTTGTTGGTACCGGATAATCTAGAAGAGTTCAGTTATTTTAGGTTTCGGGGGATAGTGCAAGATACAGAACGCGTCTCGTTTCAGAGACACCGTCTAGTTCTTTAACATGCCCGGTGTACAGCACCGATACATCGGACCTTGGTTTTAGGTCTCATCCGAGTGGAGAAGCTGCTATCACAAGTCCAGCGCGTTATCTTGTGGACCACTGATCCGCTACAGTTGTTTAACATAGTTTCAACGTTTATGTATATTACACATTTAATGCAAAGATTTTAATTCGCGCTATATGATCTTGGAAGGTGATGCTCCATAAAACATCATTCATTCAGTCAGTCATGCATTCATTGTATTCTATCTATTTAACAGATCATTGACAAGTTTTTTTTTAATTTGTCCGATTTTAGATATTGTGAAGAAATACCGTTATATGCGTTAAATATATCAGATTCCAGTTTCGGAAAACGCCATGAATATTTCAGTGTCTGATGCTTTTAAAATCCGACAAAATTTGGTTACTAGTAAGGATGATGTTTCAAATAATGTCAAAAATAACAGATGAGTCTCTTAACTGAGTGAAAATATCTACAAATTTAACACGCGATCGCTGGATGAAAGCACAAAATTGGAACATGCCGTTTTTTCATGTTGTAGCATTATCGTAATTTCCTTTTATAGTCCTTGTCTGAGATCAAACGGTAAGTACTTATCTATAACTTGAATCCACTTTTCTAAAATTCGTAGTAGATTTAGAATGCTAATTTAAATATCTTACAAGGTAAATGCTATCACAGTATCATTTTTGTGGAAATTGTACAGACATAATTAGCCTCTTTTTTGTCCGTACTATATACGTCTTTCTATTGCGTGTATTATATCGAGGGAGACAATTTAGCAGGATTAAGCACTTATTGCTCGCCTATATGCCAATCCACCATGAATACAACACTAAACATATAATGAGTCCCATCTACCATGAATACTACACTAACCACCCGATGATCTTTGAAAGGCTAGGATGTTCGAATCACATTTGATGTACATGCTGCTACCAACCTGTCACTTGGTGTTAGTTGGAATATATTCAACTTGGTAAACAAAATTATATCACAAATACCAAGGTTGATGGTGTTTCCCATTATAGAACGTGAAGTCTGTCTTAATATATAAATGTTTACGTATGTTAAGGCACTTTAAAATGTACCCAGTAAATGGATAGGGACATCGATCAATTCACTAATACCATGGGAGGGCACATTTTGTGTTATTTATAATGGTACATATCTTCAATTCATCAACTGTAAATCCACATAAAATAAACAAGGGTACTGCTTTTCTAAGTAAATATTTTCTTCAAAACATACTTCGTGAGAAACAGAGCTTTTTAAAAGCGTGTACCTAGTTATAACAAGAAAAATATAGCAAAGAAGTTATATGTGAGGAATATTTTGGTGGAGTGCTGCTTTATCTGTGGAACTCCTCATGGCGATTTGATTGGATGAGCTCCACTCCAAATCGCTGCCTTCACAATATAACACTGATGATGGAAAATGTCACGTGACGGCATGCAAACAATTCTATTAAAATCACAATTTTGAAATAACTTTTGTATTTGACCTCCTCAGTTAAATGTATTATAAAATTAACCTTACTGCAATAAAAGTAGAACAAACTAACGCTAAAGTTGCAGATTGCACGTATTAACATTATACATGTGCCCCACTGTGTTCCTTTAATTGTTCGTTTTGTCCTCGTGTGTTTGTTTTTTATGTTAGTGTGTTTTGGTTGTGTTTTTGTGTGTGTTTTTTTTTTTTTTTTTTTTTTTTTTTTTTTTTTTTTTTTTTTTTTTTTTTTTTTTTTTTGTCCCCCCCCCCCCCCCCCCCCTGGGTGCTGTGGGGTTCGTTTTGGGGGCTGCTTTTTGTCTGGCTTCCCTTTGATTTTTTTTTTGTTTAAATGATATATCCCCAATGCAAAGCGAATCTGAAGTTTGAATACATCGTATGACTAAATATACTTGTACTTTTTGAAATTTTATCAAACCTTTTTAAAAACGGTTGATGATGGCAGTGGTTACTGCATTCTGTAACGGGAAGTAACTGCTGCGATGAGTTTGTTCAAACGGTAGTACACAGGGGTGTTGAATATGAATAAAAGATGCCTTTTCTGTACATATGTAAGAAACATTGAAAAGCAAAGACTAAGTATAATGTTTAAGCTTTCACTTTGCATCATAAAGTTAAGGTACGAAAAAAAACGGTACGTAAAACGAAATTTGAAATTATGTCGTATACCCCCTTCGTCTGATTAATTGTACATGGTTCAAGCATAATGGTACATAAATGTTAACGTCTTCATACTAAACTATTATGGTAGGTTTTGGCATATCTTTAACGATACGATGAATTCAAACTTCTCAGATTCGCTATGCATTGGGAATATATTATTTTACATGTATTATGATAACACGTACAGTCCGCATGGTAATCAAATGTCAATAAAATAGTTCCCCATATGTTCATGTTTTACTTTGTTGGTGCTCTTATAGATGCACTTGCTGCTATATTCAACGAAGTGATATGCTGCTATCTTTTGCCTGAAGGAAATAATATAATTCAAATTTAAAATGGCTTTGTTTCGCTATGAGCAAAATGTATAAAAATATGAAATAGTTTCAAAGGTTTGGTAAATGAGGTCGTTACTGTTGTAGGTGTTTAGCAATTGACAAAAACATCATAAATCTAAAATATCTCGAAAACTAAATGTTTTTCCCCTGAAATTTGACAATGATAACGCTTACAAACTTAGACAGTTAAAATCAAAATTTATCTTCAATTATGCAGAAATTTTCCTTCTTTGTTCTATATTTATTTTAACCAATACTTATTGAATAAAAACGGTGGAGTAAAATCAAGCATTCCATTGATAATTTACTGTTATACAGGGAATACCTACCAGTCATGCACGAGACATCCAAGTATAGAAACAGTTATAACTGAGGATACATCCTATAATGAAGACAATTCAAAATGAAAAAAAACAACATCAGAGGACTTTCGTTATGATAAAAGAGGGTAATATTTGTTACATATTGACTAGTTTTCTTTTTAGTAACTGATAACAATGTAACTGAAAGAATTATGACTCTAGCCCGGGCCTCAAAACTGTTAAGCATTATCAATTGAAGCCTCAAGAAATTTACAGTTAAATTTGTCATGCACCCCAAAACTGGCTGTTTTATTTACTGAAGGAAATCTTTGTTATGCTTGTGCAAAGAATGTCTATATTTTACATGGAAACTATGAATACATTTTGTATTACTTTTCTTTTGGGGATGTTTATTTTTTGTAGAGTTGGTATACACATTTTAAGCAGGCATGCCATATATCAAATTGTTTATGCAATTGTTAACAAGAAAATCCAATTTTATCATGTTTTTGAATCGCTACACACCTATATAACATTCATTTTCTGCAATGTTGTCGAAAACATGCTGTTGAAATTGCACCATTTAATTTTTCGTCGACGGGCTTACGTCAAACTTGAAAACGAAGTCGTTCTTGTGTGACTCAGATATATTGTTTTGTTACGTAATGCAAAGAGCGTGCGAACAATATAAAAACCGAGAAGAATTACAGATAAAGCTAACAGTGACGTTGTCCTTTAAACTGTAGTGATATCTGCTTTTCCAGGAATTTGATTTTCAAATGAAATATCATATAATAAATATAACAACGATAACTAAACTATTAATATGTGTTATGTAATTGTTCATTGTGTGGAAGGAGTAACTGTTAACTGAAATTGTCGTGAATATATGAGTATGCGTAAGATGTTAACGAATAACAGGAAATTTTTATTGGTGAGACTCATCTTTCATGTCTATAATTTCATGAGACCTAATTGTCAGACGAAGCTTGTTTACTTGGTATTATGCAACTTTGATCTTTCTTATTAAGAGCTTAGACTACTTTAATGCTCTATATCGGAGCTGCCATACCAATAAACACACACTTTTCGTGTCCCCCTGTAGACATATTGTTTTGTTGATCTTGCAAAGCCTTCTGCTCATTGACGGTTTACATATTATTCCAAAACATGCTGTTATTATCTTGTCTGTCTCCGGTCTTTGTAAATAACGATCCGCCTACCGTTATTGTCCGACAAAATCAAGCATCTGTCACGGGGTCCCTTTACTTGGTTCTTGAAATAAGAGGTAACGCTGTAAATATATACAACAATATATTTATTAGCTGGTTATGCATGTATGCGTAGGCAATGTATATAGATGGCGGAAGACATACCAAAGAATCATGTACACATATGTCAACGTTGTCCAGTGATTACCATCAAAATACAATTTATAGCCAAAAATCGTTACAACTAAAATCGTGCAATCTAACACAACACACTCCTATAGCAAATGTGATATACTATAGCATTTAAACATACTTGTAAATGTAATATCATATATTAGCTGGTTAAGCATGTATGCGTAGACAATATATAAAGATTAATTGGAGATCGTTCAGTTTCATCCTGTGACATTTATTTCATGTACACATGGAAGTTTTGACTTTCATTTGTACTTTGTCTTACTTTAATTTTGGGTTTCTAACAGAAAATGTATTTCGAACATACTACGTTGTGTGTAAGTAATGACAAGCATCTTATACAATGTATAATTATTTCATTTTGAAGATTACAATTGTGATTGAACATATGCTATATAACCTTTTAGCTGTTTTATTACAACCGCATATGTTTATTCTCCTATCGTCAGTTTGACGCTTTATCAAAAGTCTATACTCTGGCTCCTCTGAAAGCAATATTAGTTAACAACCTTGATCCTGCAATACATAGTTCAATGTCTACTCACAGGCTGCGCATCATGTTATAAATTTTCGTCAACAGAATGGAATGAGAGTACAATTGTATTTGTCAATTTTGATATAAAAAAGATGTGTACAATTCCTTTTTAAACATGTGTTTAGATTTTAAAGCAGTTTTACAACATCGAGATTGCTATTATTAAATCCAGTTCATTGTCCAGCTTGAAATTGATTTACAAATTGATTGTTGTTTCCAGGTAATACATATTTGTTTTTGATTTTTTAGAAATCTTTCATATCTTTGGGATAACATTTCAAGTCTAATAGCGCCTTTTGTGTGCACGAGAATACCGCTTTGTAGACAATTGTTTAATGTGGATTCGTGACCTGTAACATTTAAATTGTGTTACTGTATGCTTTTTAACAGTGTACCTGAACGCGATAAATAAATCTATCTGCACTATAGTAATTAAGATTACTTTCGCCGATATCAATATTTTGTTGACATGACCAGTCAATGCTTCCAATAGATTTTGAGACTAAAAGGTCAAAGGTCTAGGTCACAGTGACCTAAAACTGAATAAACTTGCCCGATCAATATCTATAGAAAGAATTGTTCTAGTATCCTCAAACTTTGTCGGTCGGTTGGTCATGATCAGTAATGACTCATATGAATTGTCATATCAACAGGTCAAAGGTCAACTTTGCTTTAACGGAATCGGCTAATTGACGGTCATCAAGTAGGCAAACATGTATGCCCCACTGTGTTCCTTTAATTGTTCGTTTTGTCCTCGTGTGTTTGCTTTGTGTGCTAGTGTGTGTTGGTGGTGTATATGTGTGTGTGTCAGTGTGTGTGTGTTGTGTGTGTGTGTGTGTTGGTGGTGTGCCTTCTGGGTGCTGTTGGGTTCTTTGGGGAGGCTGCGTGCTTTTTGGTCGTGGCTTCCCTTTTGTTTTTGTTTTTTTACCAAACTCTCTTGTTAAATAAAGATGTTTAATTCCTCATAAGGTATTATTAAAAAAAGATATCAAAAAGCAGGGATCGAGAAATATTCTGAATTGAGTCGCCAATTGATACATAGAGTATCACTGGTGGAATTAACAAATTATGAAAAATAGGAAAAAGGATTAGATTTCCTGGATAAGTGTCGTAGATTTTATACGTGTGTATTTTGATTAGGAACTTCCGATGACAATTACGGAGGAACGTGATATTTTTACATGTACTGTATGTACATGCTAACATTTTTATTCAAATGTTTTTTTTCCTGAAAAAGTGCAATGTTTTAAACCGATCATGGCAGTCAGATAGATATTGAAATTATGCTTCTTTAATAAACTAGCAAACATTTCTTAAGACAAAGCGATGGTACTAGAGGGACAAACTAAAATGTGCCCATATACTGTTCATTTGTACAATCAATGAAATGCCTCGTTAGGCCACATCTTTATCATGACCTAGAGGTTAACAGAGATTTAATGTCTGCGTGAGGAAAGTGTGTCTTATAATATCGACTTTTTCATAACTCTAGATGTGTTCATATGTGTAATGTAGTGAGAAAAAAATGAATCGTTAGGTTTCAATAAAAACGTAAAAACAATGGAAATATATATCAATAGAGGTTCACTGTAATGACTATTCAGCCTCCGTTTTTCTGTTTAACCTTAATGTATAGTAAACCTCTTACTAGTATTTCAGTTTTCCGATGAATATCGTAAAGTTCTGTGTTTGTTACAAGCTGGATCGAAATACATTGTAATTAGACGCCTATGTATGAAGTGTAAGTTGCTTACATTTGTTACTGATCAAAATTACTTTACTGATGATAGGCAATCTAACTCAACTCTTCTATAAAAAGTTGTCATAAGCCCCACCGCACCCAGGAGTGCACCCCACCACCACCCCCCCCCCCCCCCCCCCCCCCCCCCCCCCCCCCCCCCCCCCCCCCCCCCCCCCCCCCCCACCCACCCCCCAATATTTTTATGATAATTATAATCTTATTGCACTAGTTTGAAAGCAATGATAAAAGAATAAATGTATTTTTTGTACTGATCTCATACGCATGTTACAACTCATTGTTTTCATTACTGCAATATTATCATATAGTTTACTACCAAGTGCAAACAGACAAAAAACCCCCCCCCCCCCCAGATTTTATAACTCTCATGTACCATACAATAAGTCCTGTATAGCATGTCATTTGTAAGTTGTAAACTCATTGTAACTAATACATTGATCACATCCGTAAATAATACATTGATCACATCCGTTCGGAACCAGAGATCTCATCTTTCCTACTGATGACAAGATAGTGATACATTATATAATGTTAAATGATGCTGGCCTAAGGGATACCTAAATAATACAGGAAATAATTCTAGTTCCATTATTTACTTAACACCAACAGTTAGGGCAGAAATTATTACATTCGGAAAGTCATTATCCGTTTCATGATCGTAATATGGTACGAAAAATCTATGGTACTGTTAACAGATCCCCCGAAGATACATTAAACTTTATTTTCTCGGTAAAAGACGATGTAAAGTCAATAGGGTTCGTTGTATATTTGTCTATTTGTGTATTTTGCCAACAAATTCAACATGGGAGATCCCATGTTGTCATTACTTCTCTTCAGACAATAGAAAAACGTACCAAAGCGTTAAATCCTCTCCTGCATATAACAACCGTTATTCTAAGATGCATATTATAGGTAAACGACATCAAAGCAAGGAAGGACTTTACAAATATTAACAACACATGTATATGCAATAAACCTACTATGCATTTTCCATTTTTGCTTCAATACTGATGCAAAAAAGATGTTTTTAACGTTAGATTAAATGATGAAGCAAGAAACTTGGAGCTCCCATCCTAATCGAGCTGCGATACATCTACATGAAATGAACGAATACCTGTATTGTGACAAAAATAATTCAAAATTATAAAACCAGGACCACGGCACGTTCTGGTTACAATGGATTGAGTTACCACGAAATAAGGCTCAAAGTAAAGTACAAATAATACACACATACACTCGCTCTAAATTTTTTCCGCGGTCTTTCAACATATTGTCTCAAGTTTCTAAACGGCTTTCATTCATCTTACTGCTTTAATAGAATTCACGTAAACATGCAAGTTGATATTTTAGCAGACATTGAAATGAGCTAGAATACAGATATTCCCTGCGAAGCAGTATATTCCGAGGTTAAAAATGAACATGTTAGATCGGCTTCGCTGGTATTGTACATGCATATGAATAAAATTATATTATATGTATTTTATCAACACGTATAGTCCGCGGAGGAATTAGATGTCAATGGAAAATGGTTCCCCATTAGTTCACATTTAACTTGTTGGTGCCCTATAGAAAGTAATATTTGCTGTTGTGGTATGTTGTTTACCTGCCGCCTCTTTTGTCTTATGGAAAAAATATGTTTCAATCTACTTCGTCTCGCTATAAGTAAAATCTGACAAAAAATAAATGCCAAATACTTTAAAGAGATTTGTAATAAAAGCAGTTACTGGCGTTATAACAATTCGTAATGCTATTGCTCCAATTATGTGTTGTAGTGCTGTTGACAAATGCATGCTTTCCAAATCATGCTTTACCAGCTTCTATCCTAGCAATGTTACACGTTTTTTTCAGATCAGAAATAGTTCGTGTTATCTACTTATCCGCCATATTTAAAAATAAGTAAATACCGCGAAATATATCATTGTATTTCGCGTTATTTACTTTATATCAAATATGGCAGATAAGTAGATAACGCGAACATATTGCGAAAAGATGAGTGTATATCACGAAAATATTTCGCGTTATCTACTTCTCTGCTATATTTAAAATAAGCAGATAAAGCGAAATATTTACGTGATATCAACTTCTTAAGTGATCTCAACTTCTCTTTGACCGCCATTTTTAAATATGGCAACAATTGAGCTAAAGTAAATTAGTATAAACTAACTATGATCTATATCGGAGCTGTTCTACAGATATACACACATTTCATGTCCATCTGCCGAGATATTGTTTTTCTAATCTTGCAAAGCCTCAAGCATTTTGGCGGGAGACAAATTATCGAAAAACAAGCTGTGGGTATCTTGTCGTCTTCCGTAATTTGTAAATAATGGTACACCTACTGACAATTTCCGAGAGCAACATACCTTTACACAGATGTATACAAGTATGAATTGAAGCTTTTACTGTCAATAATAGTTTAGTCCTACTTTATATAAGGGCTTTTAGCAGAACACATACTTCTCACAAACTACGTTGTGTATATCTGCACTTATAACATGTTTAAATGTTTTCATTTTGAAGGTTGAAATAACGCCATAGTAAATGTGATTGAACATATGCTTTGCGTTATCAAAAATATGTTGGTTGGCCGACAGTTATACTTTCTGTCTAAAGTCTGTAGTCTGGATCCAACAATCCTTGTTTCATTCATCTTTGAATAGGGACATATATAATATTTATAGTCAGAAAACATTACTATGCAATGATGTTTTTGAAATTATTGAAAAAATTTAAAACTGTATCTTAAAATAAGAAAGAAAGAGGAAAGTAGCTTAATGTACAGACGTTCTGTTGTTATAATTGAGGATGAATTTAGTTGCAACATCCCGTGAGCTCCCTTTTAATTGCTCAAAACATTTTCGACTGTATGGAATTGATCGCGCACACATGACCGGCCATCTACGAGACAACGCTAATCGTGATATGATGCAAGTTTGCTAACATCACAGACCACATGGTCATCAGACGCCAGATGCACGATGTATCTTTCGTCATGAATAGTGTGGGATGGCTAAATGTTGCATACTTACACCAAAGCCCATGGAAAGGTGCCACTGTTTACAAAACTTATTACATCTTATGAATTCCAGTAAATTATGTTGCCTTGTACCAAATATAATGTCGATTTGCGTATCGGGTTACGCAGTAATTTAATAATCGATATATAGACTAAGTGGTACCGGTGGAATTAATAAAATATTACATTGAGAAAAATGAATCAGATTTCATCGATAAAAGTTTTACATTTTACGTTTTTCCTTTGGTAAGGAAATGCCAGAGAAAAACTACTGATTTCGATCTGAAAGTACGCGTCAAGAAGGATAAGTATGTGTAACTGCTGAGTTTAAATAAAATTGTTCGTATTTCCCAAAAAGTAAATATATTTTTACTGATAATAGAAGTGGAGTAAACAGTTCATGGCAGTAATATATTGTTATGCTTCTTTACATTTTGTAATATTGTTGCGACGTTAGCCCTGAGGAATTTGGTCAGCGGTTAACTCACCCCGGATTCGGTTAGTCAGGATGAATAAAATACCGAATCTAGGGTAGCAACATAAATTTGTGGGAATTTATATGGGTTCAATCAACTCTGAATACACAAGTAAATACTGTGTCCAGCTCATATATGTATTTATTTGTGAGATCTCTGATATCTATATTTAGAACAGGTCTATGGAAACATATCACATTGACCAGATTGGTTCAAGTACAAGATTGGGTAAAATTCCAGAATCGAACTATTGCAATTTCAACACTAATTAAGCATAATATTTGTGTATTATTGAATCAAAACCGAGCTCCGAGAAAGAATAATAAGCTCATAAGATTCTTGCGATATCGTAATAAGACGTTGCCCAGATCAGGTCAACATTCAGGTCATGACAGTGGGTCAAGTTTAACCCAATGTAAACAAACTGATTAAAATACTAGAACGGGATCTGTGACAAGGTAAAACACTTGTATTTAAATATAATTATTAAATTTGGGTATAAACCTCTATTTGAGGGTACATTTCTATCTCTGGAGGCGGTCAACTGTCTGGTCTGACTTCCAAACTGAAAGCGAAAATGAAAGCAGACGCTGCGTTTATATGCGCGAGTATCCGTTCATGACGTCATGTCCGGATCAACAAGCAAGGTGAATGAAATGGCGCGCAATACTGGGAGCTCGATTTATACGTTAAAACAGCTATGACAAAAGGTATTATCGGTGTTTACATGTACAGAATAAATTATATAAAGTATTTAAACCAAAGTCGTAACTTGGTATAATGTAATATTCGTAATAATGGTGATACAATTGAATGACAATCAGGATCGGTAGACGCTTATACAATGTAAAGTGATAAAGCGCCAGAACGTTCTGCTGACACTAGCTCTGTGCATAGCAATATACTAATAATCATTTCTAAAGGCAAAGCGATGGTACTAGTGCGACAGGCTTTAATTTCTCCATATCCTGTTTATTTTCTGCAATCAGTGAAATGCTCCATTAGGCCGAATCTCTATCAAGTCCGAGAGGTTCAAAGAGATTTAATGTCTGCGCTGAGAAAATTTTGCGGATAATATCGACTTTTTCATAACTCAAGATATGTTCATTTATAAAAACGGTAATATTATTTATAGCATTTTGCAGATAATTTGAATTTGCATAACACGCAATGATCAAACGAAAGCTAAGTAATTTTGAGAGATACAATTGTATCTGTAGGTCTAAAGAAAATGTAATACAATGGGAATATAAAGCTAAACATCAATTAAGGTTCACTATAATGGCTATTCTACATCCCTTCTTCTCTCATACTTATATATTTATTAATAGTAATTTTGTTTTTCTGACCAATTTCCTGAATTTGTGTGTTTCCTAATAAATAGATAATCATGTATTGTGTTTAAATGTACCATTTCAGCAAGACAAAAATTAAATAAGTAATTTCAGTTGTCACAAAAGTTTGTGCAATACTAGCTTACTTGTTTTACATGCAAACAAATTGTCGTTGATCCATGTAACTAAAGCTTAATATAACTTAGAAGTAACAACATCAATTCGTCTGGAATAATTAATTTTGCTCATTAAGAACGATGTTGATAAAATACTGCATGCACGGAATATGATGAAATGATACTCTTTGTCTAGAGAGAAAAACTGGCGTCACTTGCGAAATAAAATTCATGCATGATCAATTGTAACGAAATGTACTTCCAATCAAATGTAATTATAATGGCATCAATATTCATATTGATATCATATTGCAAGAGTTATCGTTATCTGATATAGTCCTGTAGTGCTAATTTAAACATTTACATAATAACAGTGTGCATGTTTGAAAGAATTGTACGGCGATAGCAAACACATACAGCATTTTCAATGTAACATTATCTGGCAGTGTGTATATAACTTTCAATATTTAAAGACCAAATACTGATATTGCTGGCGATATTACAGTCAATCGTTGAATTTGTATGATCAAGAAATATGTATTCCTGCCTAGATTTACCAAAAACATTTCTAACGTTGCTTGTCTTTAAATCAAAAGTGCATGTTATAAAAGCAGCGCAGTATTCTTTAATGATATTGCAAAAAGTAAGAAATGCTTTTGGACAACAATATTTTGTGAAAAATACCCAACATTATAACGAAAGGAATACGAACGTCAATATCGTATACATAGAGTATACAGTCCTGTCTTTATATATGTCAAGGTAAACTACGATATAACTGTTCACACGCTAAAATCGCTTTGGCTTAGACGAGCGCCTGTGCCGTAGGTCTATCCATGTTTCTCAAATCTCCGTTGCACAATACTTCGAACATAGCAAAGGCCAGTACTTTTTTATAAACTGTAATAATCCGTAAAATTAAAACGATTACAAATTCAAAGTGATAGACGAAAGGCTGCTGTACAACTACTATAAATGCTGAATTTAACATACATTCTAAAGGTGAGGTGACAGATACTTCGTCATATTCTATCAGAGGCTGAATAAACATAGCTTATCACACCGTACCGTCTCTAATCGAAGCCGTGTATACAGTAAACGGTAAGTTTTTTGTCAGTATCAAGTTGCCAAGTAGGGCACACATGACAAGAAACATAAGTTAGACGACCGTAATGTCATAAGGTAGGTTTTGTGTGCCCGTTGCGTGATTTGTAACTTATTTCATGACTTTGTTAGTGTTTTGAGCCATTGGTCATATCAGTTTTTAGGGAAACTTAAGAAGTATATTGATGCAAAGATGCTGCATATCTTCTGGTGTATCGTAAATTGTAAGATTCGGGTAGTCTGGTAGTGATTTTCATTTAATGTTTCTAACTGCAATTAATTTCTTTATTCACTTGAAATTATAGGGATATTTTCTCCATGATTTTGCATTTATAAAAGGTTCACTAAATTCCCTTTGTATGATTTGTTCAAATTCGATATCAAATTAACGTCAATTTAGCAGCCTATTTGAAATTAAACTGTACAGTTTCTCTTTATTCTGCTGAATAAATAGGTATTTCATTTGTTTTTTTCTTGATATATGACTAAAAGAGATAGCGTTAGAAAAGTTCCGCACCACTGTATACAGTCGTGTTTTATTTTGAAAACAAACTTACAAATTGACACAAGTAAACACAGACTGAATGGAAAAGTCAAAATTATATATGGCCAAACAGATATGTACATAAATTATTTGTGTTTTCACCAGTATGGAAGTGATTTAAATTGATCTTAAGGTCTTTACTGAATTATGATAGCCGCTTTGTATAGTAATACCGAATTAAAACCAAAAATAATATCAAACAGGGAATGCCACGTACCAAAAACGCACCCCCCAAAAAAAGCCCCCCCACCCCCAAAAAAAACACACACCAAAAAAAAAAAAAAAAAAAAAAAAAAAAAAAAAAAAAAAAAAAAAAAAAAAAAAAAAAAAAAAAAAAAAAAAAAAAAAAAAAAAAAAAAAAAAAAAAAAAAAAAAAAAAAAAAAAAAAAAAAAAAAAAAAAAAAAAAAAAAAAAAAAAAAAAAAAAAAAAAAAAAAAAAAAAAAAAAAAAAAAAAAAAAAAAAAAAAAAAAAAAAACACATTTAAGTCTTGATTTTAACTAAATTGGCGCTCAATCATAAACATAACGTATTGCTCATCTTTTATTTCCAGCAATGATGGTACTCACATCAGTCTTTTAAAAAGTATATAGGTCAACTATGCTTGTACTAGACTTTCCTTTGCTAAAACACACTTGTATGAAAGCAGAAACAACAAAACAATATGTTTTTCTTGGTTTGTAACTATTTCACACGTTTTCGACATCTCAGGGTTTGCTACCGAGTACAAATAGACAACAGATTTATAACTCTCAGGTAACAATATAAATTCAATTTGTACGTCCTGTATAGTATGTCATTTGTAAATTGTAAACTCATTGTTACTAATACATTGATCATATGTGTTCGGAGGCAGAGATATATATAAAAGATTTCCTGCTGATGACCTGAGAGTGATACATTATTTAATGGTAAAGGAAGCTGGCCTTAGGGACACCTAAATAATACAGAAAATAATTTTAGTTCTATTATGTACTTAACACCAACAGTAATGGCAAAAATAATTACTTTCGCAAAGTCATTATCCGTTACACTGTAGTGAAATGGTAAGAGGATTCTACGATACGTTAATATATCTCCTGAAGATAAATTTACTTCAGCATTATTCTCGGTAAAACACTTTCTCTAAGATCAGTAGTGTTCGTTATTTTTTTGTGGACTAGTTACTGTGTATGTTCTCAATAAAGTCAACATTTAAAACTTTACAATGACAAATTAATCATTTAAATTGTTTATGCTAAACTTAACAGTGCAGGATGTATTCTGCTTTGTCTCACATTTGTCTAAACTTTCATTTAGTATTTTCGCCCCGGAAACATAGGTAATAACTCTTTCATTGGTCTGCAATGGAAAAGTATTGTCTTATTGCTGTCCCTTACAATTGGATTTCCCATTTTGCCATTACAAATTACATTTGATTAAAAGTACATTTCCTTACAATTGATAATGCATGATTTTTTTTTCACAATTGACACCAGTTAATCATCCTAGACCAAGAGTATTATTTCATCATATACTGTACATATAGTATTTTTTTTATGGAAAAAAATAAATCATTCCAAACGAATCGTTGTTGTGTTTAGAATATTGTTCCATTGTGCTTCAGTCATTTAGATCGACGAAAATTTGTTTGCTTGTAAAGCAAGTAAACTAGTATTGCAAAAAACGGTTGTGACAACTGAAATTTACTCATTTAATTTTGTTCTGGTTGAAATGTTACACAAAACATGATCATCTATTTATTTAGAAACACACAACTTCAGCACATTGGTCGAAAAAACAAAATAACAAGTAATAGATTTACTGTACGAAACATTTAGGTATCACAGAAAAAAGGGATGAAGAATAGCCATTACAGCGAACCTTAACTAATGTATAGCTTGATATTGCTATTGTTTTCCATTGTCTTGAAATCTACAAATACATGTTTCTAGGATGGCATGACTTAGGTTTGTGTTATCATTGCGTGTTATGCAATTTCAAACTATCTGCACAATGCACAGACCACAAGTTATGAAAAAGTCGATGCTATCCGAACAATTTCCTTAGCGTAGACATTAAATCTCATTGAACCTCTCGGACTTGATAAAGATACGGCGTAATGAGGCATTACGCTGATTGCAGAAATAAACAGGATGTGGGCACATTTTAGCTTGTCGCACTAGTACCATCGCTTTGATTAAAAAATGGTTACTAGTTTATTAAAGAAGCATAATTTCATTATTTAACTGACTGCCATGATCAGTTTATTCCACTTCTATCATTTAGTAAGTATATATTTACATTTTGGGAAATAAATACTGTTAAAATCAATCTCAGCAACTTGACGTTCTGGACGTACTTAGAGATTAAAATCAGTAGTTTTCTTTGGCATTTTCTATTCCAAATGCACAACGTAAAAATGTAAAACTTTTATCGATGAAATCTGATTCAATTACCTTAAAGTCATTAATTTGTTAATTCCTACGGTACCATTTATTTAATCAATTTAGAACGCTCTGTCATATTTTTGTTGGAAACGAAAAAGCTATAAAGCTGACCGTGAAGCTTTTGAGATTTAGTTTTACTAAATATACAATAATCCGCAATATTTAGTTATTGTGTATTTAAGTTTTAAATATGCTTTATAATTCTATAAATGGATCATTGTCTTGCAACATTGCTGAATAAAATTTTTATAATTTACCTGTTTTCAGCATTGACGAATTTACTGTGTTTTTCCAAACATAGACTGTGGCATCATTCTGAATCTATGTCTAGAGCTGAGTTCATGTATCTTACTAATTAATTTCATTATGAAAAAGTAAGATATCATAACAGTCATTGTAGCGTATATCTATTAAAAGATATCATTATTCAATATTATAAGAGAGACTTACAACAATAATAAAACCTATAAACTATTTTTATTTTGAATACTATCTGATTAAGTGAAAATCTAAATTGACTATCCTAGTGAAGAAAAGAATAATCAATCGTTTTTGTAAGCTTTTAATTTCTTTACTGACTTCAAATAATATAAATATTAAAAATTTTACGTATGGGGGATCACTGCTGAAATTCAAAATAGCAAGAAATTTTATTGACTCTGTTTTTTTTTTGAGACTAACATATTGCTAGTTAATTTCAAGAAAAATAATGACGGGTCAATGACTTAACCTTTTCGCAATATTAATCTTTAGTGATACACTATCAGATAAGGTGCTTAATGCAGAATTAGCTAGAATATTCGTATTATAAATGTTTATGTATGTGGTGTATGTTTCAGAATGGGTATAAATTTTTAATGTCTTCTAATGTAGTATGTCATACTTTAGGATGAAAAATTAGAGATAGTGGTTTTTCTATCATCATCTGAATAAATATTAAGCTCCTTATTATTACCCCACCCACTTTACTAAAATTCATTTTTTCAATTTTTGATCAATGAATATTTCATGATAAAGGAATAACAAGGTTTTTCGGATATTTTGCCTACAGCTTGATTAAAACCTCACTTTCAGAATGCAAACATAAAAAATGGAGGTCAATGTGCATATAAGAAAAATAAATAAAAAAACTGTCGAAAAATGTGTTTTTTAGATTTCGATGTGCTTTGAGATATGACGGCATAGGTCTGTAATAAAGAACTGTAAAAGGAACTAGTTATTGATGATATTTTTATATCCTAACAATTCTTCTTGTAAAACAGTTTGAATTGAGTAAATATCTTAACGTTTTTTTGAGAAATGACTATTTTTGTACCCCTACCTCCATGTTGGCATATGACACAACTTGTCAATTTAGTCACAAAATGTGAGGTCAAAATATTTTTTCTCAAACATGTTCAATTTTTAACGCTAAAATTTTCCTATTGTGCCTAAGTTTACTACTACATAATTATAATTTCCAGTTAAGTCATCATTTTTTGAAATATAACAAATGTAAATTTCCGGAACGCAAAAATCCAAAACCTCACCACACCCTTAAGTCTTTTAAAGCATTTATTATCCTTAAAGCATCTTACCTCCCTTTACCGAGGGTATGGTCATTTCGAAGGGTAATGCATTTTTATTATCGGTGTAGGTACACATGTAGTTTTAAATACGAGCAATGCAATGGTACTTTGGACAAACAATTGATGAGCGACAGAGCAGTACAGAACAGATATAGATGTATTCACCGAATTAATATAAAGGTATATTGTTAAACAGAATAAATTGATACTATTCAAAGTTCACAGGTCACGAATTCGCTTAGGCAATCGCCTACAAAAGAGGTGTTCTCGGCCACGTGAAAGTCATTCTTAGACAACAAAATAGTTTCTAAAAGATGAGAAAGATGTCTAGACAATCAAAACCGGATATGCATTACGTAGGAAAAACCTATTGCTGGCTTTTTTCAAGAAATTCGTAAATTAATTTCAAGCTGGATAATGAACTGGATTTAATAGCAAGCAAGATGTTGTAAAAATGTTTCATCAATCGAAACGTATGTTAACAAAGGAATAGTCCCGCCTTTAATTAATATATTACAAAAATTGACAAATACTCTCTTTCTGTTGAAGAAACTTTGTAACACGATACGAAGCTCGTGTGTAGACATTAAACATAGTCCAAGGCTCATAATTTACTGAACCTACATTTAGTGTCGTAACTGTCTCGCCTGGTTTCCTTTTTACTCTTTACTTGAGCTTTGGAAAGGCCCTTTCAAGACGAAAACAAATCGTGCCTCTGGCTTCTGACGAGCCGGTTGTCTGTGATGTTTGCAAACTTGAATCATATCATGATTAGCGTTGTCTCGTAGATGGCCGGTCAAGTGTGCGCGATCAATTTCCATACAATCGAAAATGTTTTGAGTAATTTTCAGTTTGGCAACCGGGAGCTCACGGGTTTAGGAACTTAATTTTCATTTTACTTCTACTTATAACAACAGAAGGTATGTACATTCAGCTCCTTTTCCCTTCCTTTCTTGTTATATGATACAATTTTAAACTTCTTCAATCATTTCATTATCTTCAATGCATAGTAACGTATTCTGACTAAAAATGTACAACGAAATTTACAATATTCTTACTGTAGAGTCCCTATTCAAAGATTCATGAAACAAGGTTAATACTGAAATTTCCAGATTGTTTGATCCAGACTACAGTCTTTAGATAAACGTTTAGAAGGTCAAACTGACGACAAACCAACATACTTTTAGTAACTCTTAGCATATGTTCAATCATACAGACCTTACATTTACTATGACGTTATTTAAACCTTCAAAATGAAAACAATCAAACATGATAAAAGTGCTGGAACACACAACGTAGTAAGTGAGAAGTATGTTTTCTGCTAAAAGCCCTTATATAAAGTATTCTTGCATACCAGATGGGGATATCTGCAGCTTTCACCAGTGCTGGAAAATCTCATCTCATCTTACATCCCCCGTGTAAGACGACTTACGTGAATTACTTGTGACGTAACGTTTTAAACAATGTGACGTCACTTTCCCAAACACAGCATCTAAAGAACGTTTGTTTTTATATCAAAATGCATCATTTCGACAAGTTTGTTTTTAAATATCTAATTCAAAGTGCAGGACGGTATGCAAGAAAAAGTTTCTTCCATGAGATACTTGGTTCAGATAAAAATATCCGTCACTTCGGGTACTGTTTCGCGGGAACTCGACAGAGCCTCGTTCCCGCCAAAACAGTTACCCTCAGTGACGGATATTTCGATCTGAACCTCGTGCTCATATAAGAAACTAATAGGACTAAAATATTATTGAAAGTAAAATCTGCCATGTAAAATTGTAAACAGCTGTATAGAGGTCTGTTGCTCTTGGAAATCGTCAGTAGGCGGGCCATTATTTACACAGTACAGAAGCAGACAAGATACCCACAGCTTGTTTTTCAATAATTTGTCTACCGCCAATAAAACTTGAGGCTTTGCAAGATCAACAAAACAATATCTCGGTAGATGGAGATGAAAGAGTGTAGCTTCTATACAGAGCGTTCATGTCGAATATCAATTTAATTAGAAAGGTCAGAGTTGCATACGGCCAGATAAAAAAGCTACGTTAAGTGATATTTTATCGTTAACATCAATATTCATGGGAAAGCATTCCAAATTGCCGTAAGTCATAAAATATCCAACTGCGGTTCAAAACAAAACGTCATGTTAATGCGTATCTGTAAATGTCATAACAGTATAAACATAACTTCCCGGGCTTTGTTTATTGAATGCCCAATATGCAGAGCAAGCTCTTTACATTGGAGTAGTAAAACTATATATCTACGTCACCGTAGAACGACTCCATTTCAAGTTTTAGATAATTTGGTACTGCATCAACGTTTAACAAACAGAAAAGTACTGTACTTTGCCAGTGCTCTATTCTCAGTTTATGCAGTTAAAATTACATTTAGGTTTTCGAGCCCACAAAAACGGACATACTGTCAACGTGTCCTTCCTTCTACAATAAAATGTCTGTACTTAATTTTCGTCGTTTGATTAATTTAATCAATTGTTACCTGAAAATATATATGCGGCTTCCATACAAATCAAAAGCACAATGGACTAAAATCCTATTGCTTGGTGCTATATAGTGATTTTTCTGATCTAAAACAAAACGTGTAACACTGCTAGGGTACACGCTGGTCAGGCATGACCTTTTGGAAAGTTGTTTGGGTGATGAAGTGTGTCCCCCTCCCAGATAAAACTAATCGGAAATTGTGAATATAAAGGACTCGTGCAATGTCTAAAGCATGCATTTTGTCGACAGCATTCCATCAAAGCATTAGAGCAATTGTATTTCGAACTGTTAAAACGTCAGTAACTGCTTCTATTACCAATCTCGTGTTAGTATTTGGCATCTATATTTTGTCAGAATTTACTCACAGCGAGACGAAGCATCAAATATATTTATTCATAAGACAAAAGAGGCTGCAGATAATAATCTGTAAAATTACTTCAATTAAAAATCCAAAATGATAGAAAGAAAGGCTGCAGTATCACTACTATGAATGCTAACACACATTTTGAAAGTGAAATCACAAGAAGGAGAAGATGACAAAATGTTGTCAATAGATACTACGTCATATTTAATTAGAGGTATTGAATACACCTTCACACAGTACTTTCTCTAATTGAAGCCGTGTATAGTATATATATATATATATATATCTTTTTTTAGAGTATAGAGTAAACGGTAAGTTATTTGTCAGTATTAAATTGCTAAGTAGGGCACATATGACAAGAAAAATACAAATATTTTACATTGTTTGCTTGTTGTGTGATTTGTAATTTAGTTTGTGACTTTGTCAGTGGTTTAAGTCTTTGGCCATATCAGTCTTATCAAATACTTTAGGGAAACTTAAGAAGTACATAGATGTAAATATACTTCACATCTTCTTGCGTATAGTAAAGTGTAAAATATTTCATTAAATACTTTAAACGTCAAGTAATTTCTTTATTCAATTGAAAAAACAAGGAGATATTCTAAATGATTTTGCTTTAGTAAAAGGTTGACAACATTCTCATTTTTACGATACGTTAAAATTCGATATTGAATAAATGTCACATTAAGCAGTCCATTTTGAGATAAAATTGCACAGTTTCTCTCTGTTCTGCTGAAAAAAGTGCAACGTTTGCTTCTTTGCTGGATATATGACTTAATTGAGATTGCATTAGAAATGTTCCAGTCAAGCTCTTGTTTTTCTTTGGAAAACAAACTTACAAATTGACACAAATTAACACAGCTTGAAATTCGAAAACCTATATGGCATTAAAGATGTTTACATTAATTATTTTAGTTTTCACAAATTTTGAAGTGATTAAAATTGATCGAATTCTGAAGGTCATTTTGTATAGTAATACCCCATTAAATTGGTGCTCAATCATATACATAATGTATTGCTTATCTTCTATTTCCTGCAATTGATAGTATTCATACCAGATCTTTAAAAAAAGTTATATAGATTCAATATGCTTGTACTAAACATTTTTTACTAAAAGTTGTCATTATGTAAATTATTATCTTATCACGAATAGATTTAGGACGTATTTGACCTATCACGGTTTTCATTTCCTAATATAGTTTGCTTCCTAGTGCCTAGTGCAAATAGAAAACACATTTTTATAACTTTCATGTAGCATTATAATTTCCATATTAAATTTTTTACGTCCTGTGTAGTATGTCATTTGTAAATTGTAAACTCACTGTAACTAAAACATTGATCACATCTGATATAATTAAACAGATTTCCTGTCGGTGACTTCATAAGTGATACATTATCTAATGCTGCAGGAAGCTGGCCTTGGGGAAACCTAAATAATTTCTGAAATAATACTAGTTCCATTATCTATTTAACACAAACAGTTAGCCTTAAGGGCAAAATTATTACTTTCTGAAAGTCATTATCCGGATAACAGTCGTAAAAATGTAAGAGGGTTCTTTGGTTTTTCTTGAGATTCGTCTCCATTACGCAACCATTGTTGTCTGTAAAAACCTCTTAAAGGCCAATAGGGTTTTGTTATGCGTTTGTACACTGGTGCATGTTTATTGTTATGTATTTTAAAACTTTAAAACTATAGTTTATTTATTTACATTGCTTATGTTTCACTAATCAGTACATAATGTATATTGCTTTGCCTAACATTTGTTATAACTTGCATGATGTTTTTATAATCACAAAAAAACATGGATAATCTCTTTTTCATTGGCGTTCAATGGCAATAGTACATTTGTCTTATTTTTGTCTCTTGCATAGGGAGATACCATGTTTTCATTATTTCTCTTCAGACTATAAAAAAACTTATCTACCCAAGTGGTAAGTACTCTTATGTATATAACAACCGTTCGTACTAATGCATTCTAATAAGTAAACTACATCAAAGCAAGGACTTTACAATTATTAATAGTATCTGCAAAAGAACACTACTGTGGCTTTATTGCTTTTGCTTCAATACAAACGTTACAATATGTGTTTTTACATTAGTTTAAATGATAAATCGCCGACCACTCGTTCGTGGTTTGCTCAAGCTGAAACGTAGACACATGTAAGAAAGGCACACATGTTGGTTTATACAAAGTAAACGCAATAAACTTAAAAGTTCCTGTCCCTGCCGATTCGCATAGAGTGAACACAAAACTGTAGTGTGCCATAAATAATTCACAACTATATAAAACACAGTGGCAACGACATTATGTTCCGGTTACAGTGGATTGAGTTGCCACGAAATTAGGATCAAAGTAAAGTACAAATAATACACATAAATAACGATATCGACATCTATAAATCATGTATGCATACATACAAGTTACCGAAGCAGTCTTTCATATTACATTGCTCGTATAACGGTTTGTCTTAAGTTTCTAAAATGTTCTGTTTTAATAAAATTCACGTTCACATGTAAACTACTGTTTGATCGGCTTCGAATTAATGTAAAGCCCGGTTTTGTACATGCATAAGAATAGACTACAATATCAAAGATTTTGTGATAGCTCAATGAAAAAGCTTTAGAACGAAAAACAATATATGTTACATATCCTTGTGAAATCAACTCATCTTGGAAAGGCCTGTGATAACTGACATTATTCCACATTTTACTTTTAGTAATTTTGGATTATGTCATTTGATCAGTGTAGAGATTTAGATAAGGATTTACGACCTGTCAAATTGGATCCGGATGTTGTTTAGGGATTTCTTTTCTCATTATATATTTAGTGTGCTGCAGGCTCGTAACACCTAGTTTATGATTGTATACTGGGAAGCTGGTCATTTTCGACTTTATCAAAGTCAATGAAAAGCGATTGCTCAATAATTCAAGATGACTTATTGCAGGTAGGTAGTTTAAGAAGAAGGAAAAGTCGGTGTGATGCAACCATATATGGAGACCTTGCCATAGATTGTTACATAACATTTTTGGTCAAAGCTAACAGGAAAGATTCTTTCTGTTAAACTATTCGCGTTATGAAGGAACAATAGTCACCAGATACTGTGGAAATTAAGACTATAGTCTATCATTGTATACATTTTTATTTCTGATTTGAATTGTAGCGAACTGTGTGTTCAAAATATATGTATGACTGCTTCATGTCAGTTGTGTTGAATAATCTGGTTTTGTATGCTTATACGAATCTATATTACAGTCAATAAAAAAGATAAAACAAACACCTAGTAGTACATATAAGTTTAAATTCATTTATTGGTATTATTTGGTAGAATAAGTGCAAGATTCAAAACTGTGTTAAACCTTTTGTTAAATTTAACTATCACATCATTTCGAGAATGATCTGTTTACACATAACATTAACAAAAATATATTCAAAAAACGAAATAATAAATGATTTGAATAAGCACTGTCAATCGTGCAAATAATATCAAACATTAAAAAACAGTGCACATATTTACAGACACTTAAATTTAAATGTACAAAACTATGTAACGCTTGGGTTGTACAATTAGATAAACTATACACATTGAATATATGTTAGAGACAAAAAAGCACATAGAAATATTTGCCTACTTCGATGTATGTCTCTGGGTATTTCATTATTAAAACATGGAAATTTATATTCTATACATTTTACCTATACCAATCTTTGAAAGTGCAATGCACGTAAATATGAAATATAACGGATAAGTCAAATGTTTGAGAAGTTGTTTCACACTTTCACAATACTCATGTATTTATATATTGGCAATTCCGAGTATTGCACAGTATATTTGTCAGCCTTGGCATATTTGCGTATTGATTGATCATACTCAATATGCGTGAATTATTTACTTGGAGAATTAATGTCAGTATAAATGATAATACTATGTATCACATAGATGTGAAAACAAAGACTTCCTTCGTGAGAGCAGAACTCTTCTGAAAAGAAGAACACGTTTCACTCTAAAATTCTTCCTTTTTGTCTAAATTATGCTCAACTTTTAACACTAGCATTCAAGCTGTGATTTTAAATATCAAAATAGGAACACATATTCCTAAGAATACATTTCAAAACAATCACTGTACACACTCTTCGCTATAAAATGCTGGCTTGTGTACTCAGTACATATGATTGTCTCTAACAATCGAGTCTCTGAATTAAGTTTCATGTTTGAGTTATCTACCGCTGAATTGGGCAGTTTGACACCAATGTGAGCAGTGACTGCAGCTACTGTGAGACAGAATTTTACTTGGTTATAAGAGCACTTAAATTATATATATATCTTCTACGTTATATGTATAGTAAAGTGTTAAATAATGTAAATACATTACACCTTATATGTCTAGATGCTGTTGCAGTGTTATTACTTTCGTCTAATCAAAACGTTTTGTATAAGCAACCGAAACTTATCTAGACCTTTGGAATCCGGTATAATTTTGGATTATGTATATTGAAGATATACCGTTTCAGCCAAGCGCCATTTTCGGACTAGTACCCGAATACTCACGACATCCACAACAGAGCTTTAACTTAACAGCAAAATAAAACAAACTAGAATTGTGTCCAAAGGACACGGATGCCCCCACTGTGCAGATGTGCTCATAAACAAGAGCAAGCATATCTGTATGTAAGATTTTTATGTGGAACTTTTTCATTCCACTGTTTCATTTCTGTACATATACCTAAAATGATCTACAGGTAACCTTATGTACATGTTAAATTAAATTACAAATGTAAAATTTATATGTTCAATTATTTATATGGTATATAGTGAAAAAATCAACAAGGGCCATAATTCTGTTAAATTTGGTCGCAACAAATTTATATGGTATATAGTGAAAAATCAACAAGGGCCATAATTCTGTTAAATTTGGTCGCAACAAAAATTTCTTCCTTTACTACCATCTACACATTAAGCTGTTCATCCCTGGAAGTTTAGCAAAATCTGCCATCCGGTTTAAGAGGAGTTGCGTTCACAATATTTCTATATGGTATATAGTGAAAAACTTAACAAAGGGCCTAATTCTGTTAAATTTGGTCGCAACAAAATTCCTTCCTTTACTACCATCTACACATTAAGGTTGTTCATCCCTGGAAGTTTAGCAAAATCTGCCAACCAGTTTAAGAGGAGTTGCGTTCACAAAATTTCTATATGGTATATAGTGAAAAACACAAGGGCCATAATTTGTTAAATTTGGCCGCAGCAAAAATTCCTTCCTTTACTGCCATCTACACTTAAGGTTGTTCATCCCTGGAAGTTTAAGCAAAATCTGCCATCCGGTTTAAGAGGAGTTGCGTTCACAAAATTTCTACATAGTATATAGTGAAAAAATCAACAAAGGGCCATAATTCTGTTAAATTTGGTCGCGCAAAATTCCTTTCTTTCTACCATCTACACTTAAGGTTGTTCATCCCTGGAAGTTTAAGCAAAATCTGCCATCCGGTTTAAGAGGAGTTGCGTTCACAAGATATATAGTGAAAAAATCACAAAGGGCCATAATTCTGTTAAATTTGGTCGCCGCGAAAATTCCTTCCTTACTACCATCTACACTTAAGGTTGTTCATCCCTGGAAGTTTAAGCAAAATCTGCCATCCGGTTTAAGAGGGTTGCGTTCACAAGATTTCGGGACGTACGGACGGACTGACGGACTGACGGACGGACGGACGGACAAGTGCAACGCTATATGCACCCCACTTTGTGGGGGGCATAACAAACAAAAACAAAACAACCATATTTAAAAGTCATTTCAAGGTGGTAGTAGTACAGATATCAATCAGGAATTTAATTTAATAATTACAAAAGGAGTGATTTACAAATTAAGTAATACTAGAATTCTCTTATTGTGCGTATTCTATTCTTTGCGTGAATGCTACATATTACATGAAGCTGTATTACTGGTTTAACACAGGATAACGTTAGTCTAATATTTCAGACGTTACCTTACACTTCGTGTTCAATCCTGAAATAATATTAGACAGAATTAATATGCAGTCTAAGAATAGACAAACAGCAAGGAAATTAATTTCAAAACAAATTTCTCCTAATATACTAGACAGTAATAGAATAAAATGTTCATTAAATTACAAAGCCATGCCCACTAGATGACTGGTTCTCCTTTATTACACCATCAATTAAATCCCTAATAACTTTTCTGACTGCTTTTATTCTCTGTGACTTGACTCAAAAGTGTCCAACGTCACGGTAAATACTACGAATTAAAAAATTTGTCTGTACACCAGTGCTGATTGAAAACTTCTTTGATAGAATTGTCTCAAATCAGATATTTACTAAGAAACTGCGCAGCTTACAGAAAGTCGAGCAAATCAATGTTGTTAAAGCAGACATACCAATCATAATGTCTCAAGAAGATTTCATATTGGTATTTAATAAAGAAAAATAAAACTGGGAAACAGATGTACTTAAATAGTCTTGCTTGCCAATTGAATCTCTTCTTAAAAATTGTGAAAAACGTCATTTTATTTAGACTTGTGCAGTCTGTTCCTACGGTATTTTTTGCTCGAGGACCTTTGCGAAAGCTGGATATATTAAAGTTGTTATATATGTACTTTGTGCACTACCTATTCCCACAGAGGGTATTTTGTGTGATACTTTTTCGATGCTTTAATTTCCAAATAAAACTTTGACAATGAATTTTGCTTTGTATATCTCATAAAAAACAGATTTTAGCCCAAACTGCTGAAGGATATATCATGATAATATTTGTTTTTGTCTCTGATTGGCGGTCATTTATTTTATGCTCCTAAAAGGATATTACAGCAACAAGCAGTTTCATGAATAATGATGAAGTGAGAAAAATACTTATGCATTTAAGCTGTACACTCTCGAGTTAATTATGACCTTTAGTCAAAGTTAAAGGTAAGTGTTCGTTTGACAAACTATATGAAATGGAGTTTAGCTGTGACATAAAGCGCCCGTTAATTCAAATATGATATTATATTTAGATACGCATGGCTATTTTGATTACATGATCCTTGTTCAAAGGTTAATGACATTTTCATCTATTTAGTGAATCTAGGAACATTTGCGATGGTTAAAACAGGTACCCTTTCTATGCGTAAATAGTTGTAGCAATATAATTAAACTGTAATAATATAAAGCTAGCGTTAATACTTTTCATTTTGCATATTTTCAAAATTTAAATTGTGTCGTAAATATTGTATTTTACGCCAAACCTATATAATTATTCAATATATATTCTAATATGCAAATGTGAGTGCTTTGATACAGCACTCGGGGGAAAAGGCGGAGTTTCGATCGAACACTAACACATACACTTTCAATATTAAATGATTAAACTGAACTGTTGGATATCAATCTGGTTATGTACGATAGTTTTAATGGTGGAACAAATAAGCGGATTGAATTCCAACAGCCATTAATTGTTCCCTATTGCATATTTTCTCCGAACTTTAAAAAGCCCGAAGTAGTTACGCCAGTTAAATACAACTTCGACTTATAAAAATCAAAATAATCTATGACTTTGAGTGTATTACCGAAATTAAAGCAGTTCCCATCGGTAATGTGCCGACGTTATAATTCACCAGTGCTTAGCGTTTCTTTGGAATGTTAGATTTCATTGTATTTCTTAAAATAATTATCTTCAAAAACGGGTATACTCTGTATACATCAAAATAATCTATTCGATATTTAGGAGAACACACTGAAAACAAAATGGAATGGCTGGAAAAAATCAAGATACCAGGAACCAAGATATTTTAACTGATTTAATAAAAATAAGATTTAGAATGAATGAAATTATGAAGTTCTTAACGTGCCAAAACTGAAACTAAATTCGGATTTCATGTAGGTATAATCAAAACTATGCTTTGTTTTCAAACGCACTGCAGGCAACTTAAAAACAGCTTATGTTTTACTTTAAGTCAGTTCATATTAACACGTTTCCAGACTTAACAGCATGGTACTTCCACTGCAGCTAGAATATTATGCTGTCAGTCTGCTGGTCTCTGATGACCCTATTAGTGAAACATTAGCTGTGCTATGGAATTCTACAGAAGACGTTCGAGAATGTAACTAGTGTCACTCAATTTTATAGTTATAATTGATTTGGAGCTTAACCTTGCTATTTCATTTCGAAATTATATTCGATAATAACTTTGTATTATATGTTTTAGGGATTTTAGTTAGATTTAACGAAACTTATAACTTATTATTTCGGTTCATATGTTAGATGTTTTCAATTGTCTTTGTAACCAGAACATTGCATATAAACAGAGAAGTTATTTAAGAAATGCTGCGAAAGTGATATCTTAAGTACATCTGAATGTTCTAGCCGGTGATTAAAGAGGCATACACTAAATGTAGATCAATTTGAATAAATTCAAAACAATTTTTGTTCAAAACATTAAAAGGATTTGCCAGCACACCTAAATTATTCCGGTTAATATTTCATCAAATATCGAAAAAATAGCATTAACATATGTGTTGTAGTTCCGTTAATTCTTCATAAACAATTGTTTCATAATTTTGAGTGGATAGCTATTCATTATAAAACGTCGTTGTGATGGCGCACCTTACTCAAATGAGACATTTCTGATTTTTTTCGTAAAAATTATTTATTTAGTATTGAGTATACATTTAGCTCATAATTTATGTTTTGAAAACATAATTTGCTTGTTGTAGGGAATGCCCCTTAGAAATTGTGTGATTCATATTATACAAAGCGGAGCAAATAACACGTACTATGATGCTGCCTCAGTCGTGTACATCAGAAACAGCATTAAGGTTATATGAGCAATTCAAGGCTAGTATATACTTGTTGAAACTAATGGTTACGGTCTGCATAATGAAACTTTTATCTCAGACAGCTAATAATTTAACGGTTACTAAATGAATGGATACTCAGACATAAGTTTCTAAGAATCAAGATCAAAAAGAACTAGAGTCACAAATTTCAACCTAGTATAGAACATTATGAGCAAACAATAGTAGAATGTAGTGAAGTATTTGTATCAGTTTCAAAATAGAACTTCATCAATAGCTAGATCTTCAAGAACACATAACACAATTTCAGAATACAATCATATATAACAATTGAATTTGAACATAATTTGTCTAGTTATACATGCACAAAAACTCCGTATTGCCTACTTCAACACTTATGGTATTGAGCATTTCACAATAAATACACCCGATGAACTATGCACCTGACATATATTCGTTTCCTGTGAAATTATATTGCATAAAATAATTGTACATAAGTAAATGTAAGAGAAAATTTACTGCTACACAAAGAATTCCATGTCGTTTTTGGTTCCAATTGTTATGTGTGTTTTTGCTTTTAATAGATTTTCCATGGACTCATGACAGTCTTGATTCTTCTTTCCGTCGAAATGTCGTCTGTTTCTAGTATAGCTGTTATATAAATTTGATGACCCTTTTTTACACTGTAAGAGTATATATATAAAACACACAACTATGATTATTGTCCCGATCACAGACACAATTCCTATCTTAATTTCATAAATCAGTTGCTTATTGTCATGCATCAACTGGTGATACATCTCCACCTGCGACAATGAACCCGCAGAAATTTCGTCATGGAAGCGTATATCCGACCCCGTGTTACTTGACAAATCTTCCGACATCACTTCTAAGTTTCCGTACTTCTTTGAATCTATGCAGCGCTTTGGAATTACACAATTTTCACTTTAGTTGTGTTCGTTTATATCAGACAACAGATTCACTAATCCATTTCTAACTTGCATGTAAGGTCACATTTTGACCATTTCCTTTCAAAATTCAAATTGTATTTAGAGTGTTCAACTCTAACCTGTTGTATGTAATATTCTTATTTAACAAATTTCTCGTATCTAGCCAAGCAATTAGCAGTGTAGATACGTGTTTTGCGTATCGATTTCAAATGTTTGTTTGTGAATAATTTACAAGCTGACAGTCAGAATCAAACGTTTATAAAACAGTTATTGACGCTGGTTACAATGCATCCGGCTTGTCTCATACAATCTTTGAGTTCACCGGAGTCCGAACTCGTGTGAAAAAAGTATAAAAGTCACTCAATATTGCTTTTTTTGGAGATTTGCCACCAGAGATGCTGTTCACTCAGAAAGTTCATCAATATTCAGACATAAAAAACAAACATGAAACAAACAAATATCAACATCATCTTTGTCCACAAAACAAACGTGTTTTATTTCACGATATTTATCCAAACTCGGGCCAATGCATCATATATATAATTCATAGCACTATATCTCCCTTTTAAAATCCTTCCAGTATAATTACTTTTAGCCATTGTAGTTGTACAATTTTACACTGAGAACCTTTTCATTTAAAATGCAAATATTTACTTATTTTCATTTCAATGACATGCTTGTATTTTTCCAATACGTTCACTTTTCACTGTCTTCATGGATTTTCAACAGCTGAGTAGTTCTTCGATGCCCCTCATTTATATACCAAGTATTCTGCAAGCCAATATATCTAATGTTCTGTATTGCCGATAATATCTTATTCACTTGCTACAATCCAATATTAAGCCGTTCTTGGTTGTTTCAACTTGTGTCTTTAACATGTCACATGCTCACCCACTGACCTGAAATAATCGTAGAAAAAGGACACCATTAGACAACGGGAAAAAAGTTATACAAATTTGCCTTTAGCTCCGCTAATGGAATCACTGATATTGATGATACAGTGGTAATCCATCTTTCAAATGCATTTTGTTTGGATATCTGTGGATCTTTAACAAGTAAGATTTCCACGACCTAAGTAGTTTAATTAAGTATTGCAATACACTGAAGACATAATAATGTATTTGCTTGTACTGTTCAATTGATTATTCCAAGGGGTGCGTATCCTTTACAAAGTGGAAGTAAATAGAAACCAAACAAACCAAGCGATGCAAGATACAAGATATTTTTTTTTATTTAGTGTCGGCATGGTATAACATGATAACATTAGCTATGTATAGCTTTTAACCGACAGTAACATCAAGTATAATATTAACATAAGAATAAAGTACCTGTGATATTATTAAGACATACATTAAGACTTACATAGATATGAAACACAAATAAAAGCTCGTTAACACAAACAAAAGAAGCTTAGAAGCGATAGAAATTGACTGATTATGTTTGAGCGGTAAGTATCCTCATTTACTTCAACATTTTAATGCATGGCTTTAACAGGTGCAGGTATGTCTTGTAATAAATTCCACAGTATTAAAACATGCGTTTGAGCTAATCGGACAAACCTAGCAAATGTACATGTAAAATTATACAATATTTCCATATCCTTTAAAATCCGTTTATTAGACCAACTGACAATAATGGTTACCGCCCTGTTACTTTAAAGTTTTAAATTGCTATATGACTTATGTATACTAAAACATTTGACAACTTGGTCAATTATAGAATATATAAAAGAAACACCGTCTTAAAAATTGCAACGTTCACTTAATCTTGAGAGTGATGGGTAATTATTGTCATTTTTTAAATTGCAGCAATGACAATTTGAATACATTGAGGAGTGTACATTCTTATACTTCTACTAGTACGTTGTTAGAAGAACAGAAATACTAAAAGTTTTTACATGATAATTCAGCATACGTGACAGGTTTGAATAAGAGTAGCACAAAATCGGACGATTGATGTAGAAAAAATCATAATACAACGAAATGGGTCAAGCAATATATGGCAACATACATCAAAGCGTGATTAGTGCCAATTACCCTCGGGGAATATTTTCTACGTGCGTCAAACATTTATTAGAGCTTTGAGAACGATGGTTGTCCCCGGACTTAATGAATACCAAATTGGCTTTACAATGAAGACACCGGTCGTTAACATAGTTCTACTTTCTTCTTTGATAATAATTCAAGGACAATTTTGTATTGATGAAAGCCATTTATTTCATTTAAATTACTAGTAGCTAATATGTTCTATCTAGGAAAAGGCAGCCTAATGATCCAGTTGAACACATTAAAGTGACGAATCGGCATTTTCTTGTACGCTTTACTCATCAATTTATCTTAGTCCGCATAATAATTTTTAATCTCCTCTCTTTAAGGACACATACTTATGCCATTCAACTGTTCATGTATAGCAAGAAGCATTGCAACTGCGTGAATACCTAACACAGTTTCATGTACGTTTTACTCGTGGACTCGATGCTCAAATTATGAACAGCATGCTGTCATTTATTTGACGTCACGAAATACATATCAGTGTACATGTTTATTCGTATCTTATGTTCTTGTTTCTTTCTCAGTATTATGTTACTGTAAATATATGCATGTATCTTCGCTCATATCCGAGGAATGTGTGATTTTCACTTGATAACTCTATATTTTTATAAAAGAAAATAGTCAGCTTAATTTCTAAGTTAACCTATTTATATTGCCGTAAGAAATGAAAGTGATAAACTGAAGGGAGAGCCGTAATTAAGTTGTTAGAACTTGTGGCTCAAACCTTTCGCCATATATCTATTTTTTCTATATATGCATTGTGTTACACATTGTGAATACTATGTAAATACAATATTGGCAATAAAACATATTTAAACTGAATGAAAGTATAGACCCATACTTCCAAAACGATACACGCACAAACACTTTTAAACAGGAACATGGATATTACAATGTAATGTAACGTATTTACGACGTTTTTATAATTTCAGTCTATATATACATACGCTTTTCATATTACTTCTTCTATATACATATTTTACCTCGGGGGACATGTTTTCTTATTTTATCGGCACAACAATCCAACACAAGGGATACATATTTATATCATTTGTTATATTGCTCATATCAAATTGCTGGTTAAGTAGGCATAATAAATCCTACATATTCATCCCTTGTGTACAGTAAACAGTATATATTAACCATACATGGGCTTAATGCAATGTGCTGTACGCGTGCAGTCACAGCTATTGATTCGTAAAGATACATCGTCAGAAGTCCTTAAACGCTCGTACATCATGTAAATATTTTGTCTGTAGAAATATTATTTAGAAAGGTTTGGTTAATATTTAATCCATATCGGCCGCAGAATATTTAGTTCTAACATTTTTTTCCGCTAAAGCTATTGCAAATTACATTTTATCGACGTAAATATAAAATCTAGGATTTCGAGAGTTCTGCTCTTACAATGTATTCAATTTCTTATACACGCAAAATCGTTTAAATTTTAAAATGATGCATCCATTCAGAAAACGAAAAGAAAGAACCCCGTGAAACTAAAATCTACTAAAACGCTGAAATGCGAGTGTTCGGATAGACCCTGGTATTTGTTATTTACAAATATCGACTTTGTTTCATAAATCATCTCAACTGAATCAATGCCAAAACAAAATGTGCGTCAACTTGTGTCTTGTGCGTTCTTGATAAACTCTCTTAGATATATTACCCTGTGTCTGTCTTTGATAATTTGGATGTATTCGACAAAAAGCGACAAGTCCTAAGATCTGTTTTAATTCAAACTTAGCACTTACATAAACCATATTGCCTGGGAAAAAAATACTGCTTCAAGAGCCAGAATTCCATGATGTTTGAAGGAAACATGGGAGTGACGAGTGCTGTAGATTTTCTCATCGCATGCATAGCACACTGTATGTATGTGCATGTTCATGAGAGAGGATCGATGCGATTACTTAATGAATGGAAAACTTCTTTTTACAAGAGCAAAGCAAATTAAAAAAACTTTACATTTGCACCGAGAGCCCCAAAATAGCTACATGTAATTTCATTATTCATTGCAGATAACATATGTGCAATACGGTTTCCTCAAGAAAAAGGTTGATCTTAATATTTGAAGCTAGCAACCATCTATCATCCAAAATCCAGTTTCTTTGCATTTTTTGTTTCTATGTACGTACTCGGCTTTCAAACACATACACATTGTACATACAGCTAAGAGAATAATTGGTGCACGCTCCCGAAAATGCAATCGTGTGTATGTGATACACATTTTTTTAACAGAATCTGAAGTATAAATATGCACATTTTCGTCTAAATGATGAGTGCCACAATTACAGGTAAATGATTGTTTTGTGTCATTGATTACAGGACCAACAGGACAACACGATAACAAAAGGCCTTGGAGTTAGACAAACGCACCTGCTAACGGATTGTAAACAATGAAATTCATTTGCAAAGCGGATTTGATGAATTGACGAATAATTATTTGTACACATTCTGTTAAGATTAGCCAAATGATGTTCTTAAAAAACTTTTCAATAATGTATATTATATCTAACAAATGTGAATCTGGATAGAATGGAGCAATATGAAATGTAAGTGTGATTTACCTTAATGGGTCGGCTAAAGAATATTACTTTTTCATTTTGCAGATAAAAACGTAATATCATTTAGCTAAAATCAACATTCACAGTAAGTTAACATTAAATTATATGTACTTGTGCAATATTTATGGGTTTTCCGTTTTTACATTTTTAGACAATTTTCTCCTAGGTTTTTGGAGTCTTCACCCAAGACGTAATGCTTTGTTTTGCATGACTGATGAAAAAAATAACTGAATCAATATTTCTACTTTAAGTGGTACATTGAATTGTATCAGTCGGTCTTTTAAGATAACAATCCCGCTATTGAAATAATGTAATTTGTCCAGCTGGTTTCACATATTTCGTCTGTGATAAAACAATTTAGTTTTACAGAATCCGGTATTTCTTTAAATACAACACATATTCTTATACGCCTGTGATATTATTCTATAACCAATTCGAGTGCTTTAATATGATAAATATACTCGGACAAGTAGGCGGAGTTTCGGACATGGAAGTTGCTCTTTCCAACTTTTCTAATTTACTCCCGCGCAGAAAAGAACATATAGAAATAGAAGTAATATCTGTATAAATACATCAGTCGCATGAAATACTTGTGTTGAAGACCTTAAATATTTTTTTTTATTTCGAAAGTGAAACCTTAGAATAATTTCACTTTGTTTTCTTTCAACAGGCCAAGAAAACTCAGGATTAACCGCCATCCAGTGTTTTGATTCCGGGAGACAACAACAATGGGTGAAAACGGTTACGTCACCACACGGATACCATAAATCTACATTAAAACGTTGTACAGTTCAGTTAAGCGGTACTCATTTAAATCGGTTGTCTGCTTTGTTAGGTTCTGGATCTGACGTATTTTGCATAATGTTTCTGTATTAGATTAATAAACTTAAATAAGTTTTACTCGGCCCAAGTGTATTATTCCGCCAAACACATCACTTCCGGGAAATGTTTTAGTTTCAATAAAGCACTCCAAGCAATAGATTATTTCTTAAATTAAATTACTAATAAGCATCATGGAAAATTAATTATCGTTTTTTAGTTATGCAGTTAATAGACAGACAAAATCTGTACTATTTTAACTGATAAACCGTCCCACCTGACGTGCTTGTACGGTCGAAAATAACGACGATTTAAATAAAAGATAGACTTAGACGGTACACTTATAAGATAATGGGTTTTTGGCCTGGGGACTGAAAGTCCCCTAGGCCTAAGTTAGCATACCACATTTCAAACACTGCTGACAATTTAGCTGTGCTATGTGCGAATAACAACTGTAAACATGCGCTTTGGGAAAGTAGTGCAAGACAGACCAGATCAATCTTTTGTTTGAATGTCGTATACGATAAGAACATATCACAATTAAAAACAGTACATACAACTTCAAACGATTGCAGAAAGGTCTATAGCTTACGGGCTGCATTACACATTTTTTTCTGTTTTAGAAATTACTGCGCTGTTAGCTGATTACGGAAGATAATCATATGCATATCACGGAAAAATACGGATATAAACTGAAATTTACGGAAACGTACTGAATTCGATATAAGAGTTTGTAGTTTTATTTTCAAATTTCTGATGTTATTTCATTGACAACTTTCTTATTTACGAACGATTACATATATATTTACCTAAAAATAAATTTCTTTGAAAAAAACAGATACAAGTTACGTACATTCCCAAGAAGGAACTCACGTGATCAAAATCACCCGCCATTTATCGAGGACGCTGCATGTCAAGGCCCAGTGAACGGTTTCACCGATTACAACTACAAGGTAACCAAGAATCATTTTTGGTTTTCCCTATTATACACATTGTACAGTACTGTATTTATATTTCATTGTTGGTATTGTTTTATTTCTGTTTCAAGGTCTTGTCCTTGGTACACAATAATTTTCGATCCACATCATCAGATATTGCTTAAAGTTGAACAAAGCGCAGATTGAATTATTTCTAATGTTCTCTCAAACAATTGATATTGTTGACCATGTGATTATTTTTCATTTAACGTACGTTTTATAATAGAACAAACTTCCTTGCCATCCATATATTTGTGAATCATTCATTCTGTGTCATATACTAAATTTCGCCCTATGCACATTTCGACCCGCGCTTTAGGTAAGGTTCAGCGTAAATCACGAAGGTCAAAAGTTGTTTTCAGGGGAGTTAATCTATAACCCCCAGGCCTTCAGCGCTCACAGCGCTTTGATTATAGGTCTGTTTCGTATTTCAATTTAAGATAGCTCAAAAGAATGTCATTGGATATAAATAAGCTCAACTCGGGACGATGATTGTCGATGCATTTTATATTATAGCAACAAATCGAAATGACAACTTACCGACTGCTTACTTTAAGCAGCACATGGCTAATCGACTAATCAGAAATCAGCACAGGGCTAATCGACCAATCAGATATCAGCACAGGGCTAATTGACTAATCAGAAATCATGCCATTCCTTCGAAGTATTTTTCTGCAGTAAATCTTGACGAAGTGCGGGCAACATTTTCCATTAACACAGGGATTTTCCTTAATATATAATCACAAAATTGCCGTCTTTAAAGTCGCAATGATCACTTCTGGCTCTGTCTTCTTAGACAATTTAATAGCACTTAATGCATGTGTTTATCCCGGCCAAGTGATTTAATAATCTGTGTCGCGCACTTGACGTAGCAGACGTACGTATCCCAGAACATTAGTTGCTACATCAACAGTCGAAAACATCACGCTATAAGTTCTTTTTGTTTATTTACGATTTTAGCAGGCTTAGCAAGTTTTGGGAAGAATAAAGAGGCATAAATATTTCGTATCGTAACTGAACAGATCCTTTTGTCAAACCCACAATATTGTTTTCTTACTAAACACATAAGACGGTAATATTTCTAAAATTATTGCTTTCGGACGACAATATTTCATATCTCATGTACATTATCATAAATTTTTATTACAAGCAAAATTCGCCGGAACTGAAAGTTTCACCTATATAGTAACGATTAATTTGTTAATGATATTAATTATAAACAAAATATATCTCTCAAAAAGATCGTCGGCGCAATTTTGAGTATACGACAGCGGTTGGTAGCTGGATTTTAAAGTAAAATTAAATATGTCAAGTTTAATGTTTATGTATTCAGAAGGCGCCAAATGTCACAGGATGGGACAAAATGTGCACCTTAACCGGGACGCGAACCCAGGGCCCTTCGCTAACAGACTTGTAAGGGCGATTACTCTCCCGACTGAGCTAATCGGCCGCTTTACACATTTACTCAACAATTGTGATTAAGACCATACTGTGACATGTGCATCAGGAAAACAAACTTAATCCTTGGTTTCCTTATCAAATATGTTACTCAAAATATTGGCTGAAAGACTATAAAGACTGAAAACGCAAGAGTATGTTATTGTCCGGTATTATCCAATTAGAAGGTGCCGCACATAGTAAATTTCTCAATTAAAGAAATGTTAAAAAAATTCTTCTTGCTATTTCATTGGCGGTTGAAAAGATACCAACATTACTCTCGGTCGAAAGCGAGCTTTATACGACCGCTCTGACAAAAGACAGGTTATCATCCCTTGCATCTCGACAAATACATGTAACCCTGACATTGAAGGAAAAACCACGACTCTGATTCACCAAAAAAAGATAACAGAAAATGTTAGAAATTTAAAATTTTGCCTCAGTAGAAACGACGCACACTGTCTATATTACATTTAATATCAGTCGGGACCACTTACACATCAGGACAATTGTTTGGGATATTATAAACCCCAAGGCGCTAATAAAATGTCTTATATTTTACTATGTTATATAAATTCTAGTAGTTATTATATTGATTACATGCTATTCACGTGCAGTTCAGAAGCAAACATATTGCTATCTTTAGCAAACGTTTGAGGAAGTGGTAATAAATAAAGTCAGGTGCTCCGACTATGGAAGGGTCAATATGTTTACCTTTGAATTTCTAGCAAGAACTATCTTTAAAAAAAGCTCACAGTAATAACTTTTGTCAGATTTATTCATAATACAGTAAGAGGTTTAGAAGATGAGGCCAAGACTTCTTATTAACAAGTCCCTGTTACATTGACCTTTGACTTACAGTGACCCAAAATCATTATGCATGCACGACCAGACTTCATTTTATGATGTTTTCTAGCAAGTTTTATTTAAATCCTGCAACTTGAAGGTGTTTAGGCGATACAGTAAAGTATAAACAAAATTCAACAATTCTTTCAGAAGGCGGTACCTTCGTATTCCCATATGCAGCGGTCAACGTTACTGTTATTATGCGATTTAATTGATGTCTTCTTTCCAAATTGGCCACAAAAAAGGTACTTTCTGTCGAGGAATTGAGCCCCGTTCTCCCGCGTGACAGGCAGGTATACCCTACCACTGTAATAACAGGACTGGTGATAACAGACGGCAAAAGTATTAAAACAACATTAATCCAAGGGTGTTTCCTATTTTATCAGAAATGTTACCAGAAATATTGATCGTTATTCACTGGTCGAGAAAGTGTAATTACTGTAGTTACTCTACACTCAAAATTAACATTAGTTTGACATAATAACATTTCTTGTTGATAGATATGAGCTATTGTCGTACTAAAATTATAAAACCAGTCATGAAAGACTGAAAACGCGAGAAACTTTCATTGACATTTTTCATTCGGTATTATCCATTTTAAAGGTGCCTTACATAGCAAAGTTTTCAATCAAAATATTCTAATTGTCATTTCATTTGCGGCTGAAAGATTTCAAAGTTCCAGGGAAAAGCGAGCTTAGTACATCTGCACCGTAAACAAAGGTTAAAACGAAGTGAACGACGAATCTTTCTTTTGACACATTTACAATTTCTACATGAGTTTTTCTCAGACCGGATTAGTCTATAGTAGCCGAAACCATAAAGAGAAAAGTAAATCAAACTCGACAGGAAACTGTAAAAGAATATAGTCTAAATCACATCATTGCAACTGTTATCACGCAACTATCTCCGCACAACATCTCCCGTCAACTGGTATAGCTTATGTCGTTAGCATTCCTAAACATTCTGATATACTGAATCAAATTTTGCAATAGTTATAAGATAACCGTTATTACATTTTAACAAACGTTTCTTTTGTGGTTGTTTTATAACAGTATAAGTGAACTTGTACAGTTTAGTTGTTTCTGCATGTTTAAATACAAGTTTGGGTGAAAACGACCATGACGGAATCCGGTCCCATTAACAAAGTTCTACTAATACGGTAACGAATCGTGAAGAAGATAAAAAAGTTCTAAATATAGAAAATATTTTGACTTGTGGAAAACAAAAAAAATTCATTATGCATGCTAGTTATGCTCTGGAGCAATGAAATATTGTTCATTTGTAGATCAAAATAATAATAAGTAAGAATATTGTATGATATACATACTTTGCCTTATATAATAAGTCATTATCAGAAAGAGGGGTTAAAATATTCGATAGACCTAGTCGGTCCCCTATAAATATATATATATTGACATAAGCGGCTTTGTGACTCGTTATAGACGCAAGACATTGCAAATTTGTTAAAGCATCTAATTATTACAAAGGATTTGTCCCTTGATGAGAATGGTAAATACTAAACTGTATTCGGACTGACATTTGTCATTGTGTTTGTACCTTTATACCAGCAAGATATAACTTTCTCTATCCTCTAACCTCCTTTTTAACATGTGAACCAGGAATTTACAACCAAGTTGCAATACGAAAATCGTTTAAATAACTGAAGTGACACAGCCAGTCTCCAATTTGACGTGTGTTGTTTGTGTCTGGAGTCACTGCCGTCATATAGATAACATCTCTTCCTGCCAGGAATATTGAGTAAATTCTAAAGCTGTTGGAAAAGCAATTTTAATACATCAGCTTATCTGATTTAAATTTACGGAAAACTTAAAAGCAATTGGACGGTAAATCAATTTATCTAATTTAAAATATTTAATACAATTTTGCATCTACAAATATACCATATTCCTTCAGTTTATTATTTAAGGCAACAATCTTGGTCCGTTTGATTGTCTGGAGGACAACGCAACCAGGACCTAGGGAAATATTACTGTCCAAACTTGTGAGGCAGGAATTCAATGAAGATTGTCTCTGGGGCATTATTTCATATTTAATTGCAAGCATTTATGGATAGCACAGAGATTACCATATATCAGAATAATGTACTTAGATTGATTGATAACTGGAATTACACTTCCTGCCTAGACTATACAGGCATGATGAAGGCACTAGTCGTGTTATTCCAGCGGCTGATTTGTAAACGGTTATATCAAACATAAAATTTCTCTGAACTGTTTTATTGACGATCAGTATTTATCTCAATGATTTCTCATTTGAATAAAAGGATCAGCTTACATAATCCGAATAAAAGTGTTATTTTTCATTTCGTTTACAATCTAGCGCACCAAGCGATTTTCAATAAGAACAGAAGTAAAATAAAAACTAAACTACTTCTTTGATATCGAAGCACGATTTGAGGGAAACAGCAGGCTATTTTGTCAGTTGGAAACCTTTGTATTTTTATAGATTTATTGATAGCGACACATCCTGATTTTAGGGTATATATCCATCAAAATATGCATTCATGTAAGAAAAACATTTAAAGTCTTTAAATATCATCTTAGTGCACGGAGTAGGCAGTGTTGTTTTATATTACAACTCAAATTTCTGTTTTAAAGTTCGTATGTTCAAAGATATTAAATTATGTTTTTTAAATAGACTTATAACTTAATTCAGAAATGCAACACCAGAACCGACCAAAACAGGTACAAAACGTGACCAAAATTTTAAACAAGTTGAATATATTTCTTCTATGCATTAAAATGTTTTTTTATGAGGGGTATTATTTTGGCTCTGTCAGTCCGCCTGGAGCAATATCTAAAACATATGTTGCTAAAATGATAAAAATATTGACTACTATAGTTGATTCCCCCTTAACACTAGAGTTAAGGCTTTTTGAAGGTTTCTTGTAATATTATTATACTCTACATTGAAAATAAAACATCTGTGACACAAAGTGTCGGAATGTAATTTGATTTGGCACAAATATTCATCTAATGGACATTTATCGAAATAAATAAAGTTTGTACAATCCATTTTTACAAACGAGGCCCTTAATTGGGTTGGGCAGCATTCCCTATATAACCTATATACTCGAAAAAATCTTTCTTTAAAATCAGGAGTCAGAATTTTGTGAAACTGCTTTAAGAAATGTGATTTCTTCAAAATCAAGACCCCTGTTGGTTGGGGCTCTTTTCTATTAACTCAAACTGTTCAGTTCTTTTTATTTGGATTTAGAAGTTTATTCCAGTTCTTAAATAGAGGAGCCAAAAACCATGAACTCGGAGTCAGATAGAAGAGCCGAGAAAGGTCAACAAACCGGGGCCAAATTCAATTTTTTTCTCGGCATGTATTTTACCACCATGTCTTTGGGTTACGGTTTAGTTTACAACATTACACTGTTTAACATTGTTCTCCGCATATAGTCCAAGAAATAACTCTAATAGAGGCATACATATATACCTTCATATTTTTTCGGCACAGAGCACCCCTTTGACCGGAAGTTGGTAACTTTTTAACCGCCAATGTAATGACAAGTAGAAAGTATAACTTTTTTTTATTGAAAACATTACTCCATAAGGCACCTTTAAGTTTGATAATAGCGAATGAAAACGGTCAATAAAATACTCTCGTGTTTTCAGTCTTTCTTGAATGTTTTTATGATTTTGGTACGTAAATAGTTGATATATATCCAAATAACATGTTGTTACCACCAAACTAATGTTAATTATAAGTGTAGAGTAATTTGTGAATAACGGTCTATAAAGTCTAGCTACCAATCGCTTTCATATATCACGCAAAATTGCACCTACCATCATTTTTTAAAGATAGTTCTTGTACTGTTGTTACTTTAGATAATTAATTTTCTCCAACAGACCGTGCCTTTTTACAACCTGATCGGTCAACTACGTAGTGCAACGTTAGTTTGTATTGTACCGTCATGGGATGTCTGTTTGTAATTGCATTTAGCAGACGCCTGTCTTAAATGTCGTGATTATGTTTCTAGTTGATTTGATGTATTAAACGTGAACCAATATAACACGCTGATCACAGTGAACAAGGAAAATGAGAATTTGATATCTCATCTGATATCTAATCTATATTTTCTGAGAGATCAGAAGAAACTCAAGTTGAATCACACAAAACATGCGTTCAGTTTTTTTCTGTCTGGCGACGTTGTCGAACCAGAATCTGCATAAAATGTGCAATAGAGTCATAACTCGAATCCATTTTTGCTCCATTCTAAAGCTGGCAAGAAAAAGCTTGCCGTTTAGGCTAAGGCAAAAGTTGGAAGGTTGATTTGTTTCAATATACAGCTTGAGTGTGCAAAGTTATTGTAAGATATTTGATAAAAGTGGTTGTAATAAAATAATATATTACTATAAGCAATCATTACTACTTTAAACCATCATTTTTACTAGAAGCAATCATTAGAACTTTAAGCCATCATTATTACTATATACCATCATTAGTACTATAAACCATCATTGTTGCTATAAGCCATCATTATTGTTATAAGCCATCATTATTACAATTATAAGCCATCATTATTACAATTATAAGCCATCATTATTGTTATAAGCCATCATTATTACAATTATAAGCCATCATTATTGTTATAAGCCATCATTATTACAATTATAAGCCATCATTATCGTTATAAGCCATCAGTAGTACTATAAGCCATCATTATTACAATAAGCCATCATTTGTTTTATAAACCATTAATATTACTATAAACCATCATGATTACTATAAACAATCATTATTGCTATTAACAATAATTATAACTATAAGCTATCATGTTTACTATAAGCCATCATTAGTACTATAAACCATCATTATTACCATTGTTTTATCAGTATTATACAATAGATACCGGTGCATACAGACTCATTAGGATTCTACAATATTTCTTTATTTATCACTTGCACATGATACTAAGTGATAATCACATTTGCAGTGCAGAGAGAATATATGGATTCTTTAGTCATAAACTATATATAAAACAATAGGTTGGTTCAAATTAGGTCAGCACACTTAAAACTCATTGACAAAACTTTCGGATCAAGACTATTTATTATCAGAAAATATATTTTTATATGCCATTATCAAACAGCCATCCGTTACGAAACCTATAAAGGAGTTATAAATCGACAAAAAACAACAAGAAATGTAAATGAAATAAATTAGAGAAAGAAGTCACAGAAAACTAAACAAACGCACGAGTAACTAAATCGTTTAAGTGTTTGACCCCATTTGCCCACCAATAGAATCGCTCAGATTTTCAAATAAACGTCTTTCTTTTTTATTAAAACTACCTACTGAAATCACTTAATTTATTAAGAGTTCGTTCTAAATAGAAAGAACTTTAGCTCCGCCCACAATCACGGACCTATATACACATAGGTCCATGCGACAAGACATGTCGGTGGCTATGCAAAAGGTCAAATGAGGTTAAACACTAAGTAAGTTAGAGTTTATTAAGTCAAATTTTAACAATTAAGAAACCCCGGTCGCTCGCTACCGCTCGCTCCCTTAGAGTTTCTTAATTGTTAAAATTTGACTTAATAAACTTATTGCTCTACTGGTCTGACTGGACTGTTCTGAGTAAGTTTTGTGAAAAACGTTTGTAATGTTATCAAGAAAAAGCTAACAGAGCTCACTGTGACCTTGACCAACTGACCAAAAACAAAACCAGTACGGATTATCTACTCATCAAGACCAAACATCCTATAACGATTAGACTGTGGTTGATATTGAGATGTTACAGGGAACCCTCTGAACAAGTGTAATGAAAGTTGAATGAAAATTGTGACCTATAAAGCGTTATCAAGGAAAATCTAACGGAGGGCACTGCGACCCTTGACATTAACACACTGACCCCTAAATCTACATTGATCATCTACATGTTGCCAGCAACCTTCTGAGTAAGTTAGATGTAAGTTGAATAATAATTGTGACCAGGAGGGTCAATTCAAGGAATTGCTGTCGGAGGTCACTGTGACCTTGACCTTTGCACCACTGACCCTAAAACACTAGGCAACATCGACAAGTTGCAGGGATCCTTATCAGCAAGTTTCATTAAAGTCATGTAGAGCGTTATCACGAAAACTAGCACAATCATTGAATAAGGACCCCACCGTATAAGGCAACATTTCTGAAGGGATAAAAATGGCATAGCAATTTTCGAATAGGATTTGCATCATTTGTGCAAAACTAAATGAAGTTATAGCAACTCGACTGACAGAAAATACATTTGAAGTTTCTTTGTATAATATTATAGGGAAAACATAATATGTGTGACAAAAAATTATTTAGGGAAATCGGCCCACCCTACTAGGAGCATCCTCTTAAGGGGTCGTCTTTAATTTAAAAATGTTGTTATATTATACGTTGATGTTCTGTGTGAATTGAGATAAATTCTAACGATTTACATTGTAGTTTTAAATGAAAATAACCAAAAGTTTGTATTAATACAACAATGAGCGCCACCTAATTAGTGCCTCAAATGTGAAGAAAGGTTTTCTTAAAACCAGTTATGTTAGAAACTATTCAGTTATTCATGTAACGCAATCAAATAAATTATGACCACTGATTTAAAAGAAGAATGTTTTTCAAGATAGCCGGCTGGACGGAAGGACGGACGGACGGACGGACAACGCCAAATTCCTCCGCCTTCGGCCTGGGATTAACATACACTATAAATGCTCAGGACATTTGTTTGTGGTATTGAAAAGGTTGTACATAAACTCAATAAATGAAACCAACCTACCTGACCCAGTAGATTAACTCTTGTGTAACATAGTTAATCAAGTTTTACAATATAAATGTATATATAAACATAACAGAATTCAAACTAAACATGTCCCAATGTATGTTTACATTAATTGTTAGAATGTTCAATATTAGGCGGAGATCTTTCCTAACAATAACATCACTTTCATTTCGTAATGGAAAGATTGCAAGAACCATTGAACCAGCAGCAATAATTTGTCTCTACTTTTGCAGTAATTTGCGTTTTACGCAGTTTGAAAATGATGCAATTGATTACTGTGTCTATTTTATTTAATGCGAATATTTAAAAGCATATTTAGGCTCCGGATATTGGTTCTAAGACTTTAAGTACATTGTATTCTATACAAGAAGTTTTTGAGAAATTCCTGGATTACACTGATTATACGTCTTTAGACAAAATTGATGTATTGTGACAAGGTGCCTATCAATTATCCTTGTTCTTTAAATACAGATATAAAGTACAGTGAAGGCAACAAATGCAAGTAGAATAAAGGTTTTGAAAGTAATGGCAAATGTTGAATTTGTGCTGATGAAATTATCGTTATCAGGGAACCAGCGAATTTTTATGTATTAATTTTTATCTCCGGCCACCATTAGGCGAGGGACATTTGGAAATAAAGTAACGTCTTTTACTCTGTCATTTTATACCTCCACCACACAACGTATTAACAGTAAGGCGGGCAGCGTCAAAAACCCAGAATGGCGTTTGCTAGTGTTGTGCTCGGTAAACTACCTTCTTATTTCTTAATACCCGTACTGACGAGGAAAACTGTAACCTATTTACAGAAGTACATAAATTTATAAAGAGTACGAGACGTTTTAATGATATAAAAAGGGTGATTTGTCCCAGTAAATGAAGATGTACTCAGTCTGGGGTGTCAGGCGGGGTTCCAACTGAGCGACGGTGTTTGTTCGACACGGAAGGCGTCAACTTTTTCAGCGCTTGTTTTTTTAAATTGTTTAATGCATTTTTTTTTCTTCAATTTGTTTCTCTCTCTCTTTTTTTCATTTTGTTTTCACCTAATTATTCTAATAGTTCATTTGATTGATTTAATTCTTTCTTGTAAAGATGTATAAGCGATACAGCTATCTTGCCATTTACAAAAAATCTGACGTCTTCTGGAGAGGGCCGTCTCTGATGTTGTGATAACTCGTGGCCCGATCCATTTGTTATAGTTCAACATATTTTGCATGCCTTTATATATATGTATATGTAACTTGTACAATAAAATAATATTAAATCTATTTCTTAATATGCGAAGAACCCACCTTGAGCTGATTTTTATTATTTGAAACGGTTTTTGTAATGTACAGTATACCATACAATGTCCCAAATCTCCTGTATATTGACCCGCTTGTCACTATCAACACCCATGATAGCTAAAAACAACGTTGCTTTCGGCAAACTCTAACAGATGTGCCATTTCGCATCTATTGAAAGGAACTTTGCCGTCGCTAAATCACAGATTCTACGCGAATACTAATGAAAGGGGCTGGGTCTTTTCTGCAGGTATCTGATATGCACAGGCAGTACAGTTGCTACGCCTGGCTCAGGCCGATGCGGTTGGTTGAAAATAATTGCAGTTACGACTGGTATAATGGTATACATGATAGTAAAACCAATTTTTAAGCGGACAGTTGTAACTGTCACAAATTGTCTTTTGGGAATCTCCATAACACACATTTTGTAAATTTTCATGATCCATATATTCTACTATACACCAGAAGACGACGGGAACTTGCTAGTTCGGTGTACTAAGATTGACAATGAAAGCCAACACGTAACATAACTTTGATCTTATCATATTTAATAAATTCATTAAGCATCACTTTAAAGTGAACAAACCTTGATACAGGAAGGTAAATAGCATAACTATAAACGACAGTTAGTAAACCTTATGAAACTCAGTATGAAAGCTTTACAATTAAATATTGGCGCATTACTTGTGCTATAATAAAAACATAGTACAAAGTGCAATTAAGTTGACATGACTAACACAATATTGAACAAAGGGCGTAATACTAAAAGAAAATATTTATATATAATAAGATGATGTCATTTCCGTTCAGTAATCTTCAATGACAAACACTACTGTAACAATGGTCTAGACTGTCCTTTATAGATTTGAACTGAAGCCCACCATAAACATCAAGTTGTCTTTTATACAAGAAGAAACACTGATTTCTTATAGACCACTCATACAGAAACACTGATTTCGTATAGACCACTCATACAGAAACACTGATTTCGTATAGACCACTCATACAGAAACACTTATTTCGTATAGACCACTCATACAGAAACACTGATTTCGTATAGACCGCTCAAACAGCTATGCTGCCTAAAAACATTTTTAGAAGAACAGGAACATATTTTTACGTACTATTTTTGATATGTAAACATACTCTCTCATAGGAAAACTTTTCCAACAAAGCGTTATCTTCAGTTCCCGTTTTATGCTAGTTCCATATAAGGTTGTAGCTCAGAAAACAAAAATCCATCAGATCATGCCTATACCTATAAGTAATACCCAGTTAAAGGACCTTGCCACATTTCGAGGAACTTTGATTTTATGTTTTAAAATATATAACTGTCCAATGTGAAACCAATTTTCGATCGAGACAACCAAATTCTGTTATACAGAATGGTGGCTGTGCTTTATCGCAATATTTGGTTGCAAACTGCAAACATGACTACAATATAATGTTAAAGTACGTAAACGCTTATTAAACGAAATACAGTCTGTCAACATAAGACTAGACAATGTTGTTTACACAGCTTGCATCAGCTGCCTCCATTTAGATTGCTTTTCTAAAATAAGAAGCGTATAAGGCTTAATACATATTGACAAAGTTCTAAAGATCAGTTTAAAGCCGGACTAAATAAAGTATATGAAGCTTTGAAAATGCAAACTGTTGTTTTAATAACGGTCTTCTAGTGCGCCGTTAATGGATCGGAGATAGATATACAAAAAATGCTAAATTACAATATCGTGATTCCAGTTCTAACCGGTTTTTCAAGGGACAGAAAAATCATTTTGCCCATTCTACTGTAAGACGATTTGTGTTTGTATACACGTTGTCTTTCACGCAGTTTATTCACTTAAATAAAACCTGCGTAAAGAATACAGACAGACCCTGAGTCAAAAACCATTAGTATATCAATACTTACGCTGTATTCAATTTGCTAGTTTGTCAATCTGTTCATAGCTTTCTTAAAGTTATGGCAATTAAATTTCATTAAATTCATTTAACTTTCTTCGCAGGAGTATTTAGAACACAGTGGAGGAAAAATTGGATTCGTGCATGTCATACTTGTTGTGTTTTAGGTGTTTTCTTAATCTATAGTTTGGAAGCCAGTGTTGATGTGCGTGCATACAGTCGACCTGCAAATAGATATAGAAACCTTGTGTGGAAACTATGATATAGTGTTGGTATTCACTTACGTCAATTCGGCAAAGGTAAAGAATTTTCACGATCATAAAACTGCATTATTATCCTAGACCACGCACAACTACTATATTCTCACAACCAAAATCAAACGAAACAAATGCTCACAGTCGCATAAGAACATGCTTGCTTTGAATGGTCTCTGGCCTAAAAATGCTAAACCAGTTAACAACCTTCAGACCGCACACTGGTCTGGAATTCTACAAACAAAGTTAAGGGTCAGTACACGCTGGTAAATAATATAACGTCTTCTTAAAATTAGTCTCAAATATGTGACTGTAACCACCCTGAACATAGAATATTAATCAGCAACAAAGAATGTGTGTGTGTTTTGGATTACTGAAATAAAACTCCATGTATAAAATATATACGCTGACTGGACGAACTGTCTAGCAACGTGGCAAAATCAATTGTAATATAATAACACTAATTTGAAGCATTCTCATTTCAATCAACATTTGAAAATAAGGTATCTGAGGCATTTGCTGTGCCACGAGGTTCTCAACGGTTCAGTTAAAGCTTATTTTATTATGTGCTACCTTACTAACAAACTGATACAACAAGGTTTATGTAAATAATGTTGTTGTTTGCACAGCAAAACAAATAACAGTTTGTAACTATTTATGAGTTGTTTTAGGTTATGTGCCGGCTAGATCAATTGTCAATTTAAACAAAGGTACTTTGTAGATTCATTGTACAATAAAAAATTCATTTTGCATCAAGCAAGCCTTAATTACTCGTGAACATTTGGTTGAACTATGACCTGAATATCACACCTTTACCTCCATAAAGACTCAAACGCTTCTTGTAAATGTGGATTGACAACTGTGTTAGAACTACAGTTTCGTTTATCTTTATACTTAAAACTTGCCTTGGTGTGGGAAAAAGCTTCGGTAATATTAATTTTTATATCTGAAATCCATCTATTACTCAGCTCCCTTGCTATGTCAATGAATCATTTCATCCAAAAAGATACAGCTTGACCTAAAGATCATTCGTTTATTTTGTAATATTGCATTTCAGAGATATTCATTTATTTTCACTTTTTGCACTACACACGGACTGTTGTCTCTGAAAAAGATCATCGTTTTAGACATTGATTTATGAATCTAATATTTTACAAAATTAATGTCTCAAATTCACCCACAAGAATCATTATTAAATCTGCTATTGGCTTACCGAAGTGATCATCAAATTTTAGTATACTACTCAAAACGTTTGAATTGTCTGTTCTCCCAATAACTATCATACCTTTTTTGCATTTGTTTGAAAATGTCTAAGTCATTTTTCTATAAATGTATTGTGCTTTAAACTCATACTTGAGTTGCTCATGAGGCTAGGAATGTTTTCTACAGCTTTAAACTGATAATTAAGCTTGACATCGTTTAAAGACAATTGAACAGGAACGTGAGATATGAGGCCACAGGGGTCCAGTCAGACCTGTATATTCACAGTAGGGGTATTAGCCAATGATAGACTAGCTTCTGTTTTTCATAATCAATTACATTAGGTAAAAGTTGATAAATAATGGTGTACAAGTCTTGAGCTATGTAAAGTTTGCTACGTAAATAAATTTTCTAAGTAAGTTAAAGAAAATTGCATATTCGTTTATATATTTCCTTAACTTAACTCAACTTTCACATACTTCTCTTAAGTGTGAATAAGTTTTCTGCATATAAAATGTGTTCAACTAAGGTATCAAATATTGCCAAATATGCCTAAGAGTGCACTATCATGTTAAATATTGAAGTAAATGCTTTTTTGTTATAAAAACATTTTCTCCGATGGGTAACTAATTTCTTAATAAAACACCAGGAGATAAGGTTGAACCAATTATCTCTATACTGGTCAATAACATTAATGGTCAGTTTATTGGACTAAATGTCAAGTCTAAAGACACATAATCAAACAATATCTTATCTGATAAGGGGTCACAACACAATAAAGGGATCAGACCACCTGCGGTTTGGAAGGGGGTGGGGTCACTTAAGAAGGAGATTTTAATTGTTTTAAAATCACATCAGAGCCCTTCGACAGCAACTTAAAAACATATTGCAGCTTATCATTATATTAACTATGGCTCACTATACAAATGGTGTCAATACTGCATCGAAATTGTCCAAAACAATTTCAGTTTATATGAAGTAATTGTGTTGTAAGTTAGTGTGCAACCTGATTTCGCAGGGTGAATTTTTTATACCGTTTATTTTTGCACTCAATTTATGTCATATTTTATAAATAACATTATGTCATTGTGTTGCAATAATTGTTCATTCCACACAAATGATAACTGAAGGTTTTTTCTGCAGACTCGGTCATTGTCAGTCTGTCGGTGTGTTGGTTGCTTTTCTTTTGTTTTCTCTACCATTTACCATCTGTTTTCTTTTTCTGTATCAGCTTGATAACTGTATTGTTTTAGTTTCACGGGACTAAGGTCATAATTTGTTCGTCCGTCTGTCTGTATTAGGACCTAGGTTAACATAGTTATCGCTTCAAACCTCTGTAAGGATTGTCTGTATTTGGGTTAAGATTCACTAACCCATAATCCTGTGAATACCATATAAAGGTTTGTATACTTGTTTCATTTCTGTTTGTAGCTTTAAGCTACTTTAACCTTTTACAGAAGTACGATACATATTAGTTAATTTATATACAAAATATCAGCTTTCCGTAGCTTTTAACAGATAAATGCTACTATATGTGATGTCTAAGAAATGCAATATTCGAGGAAAAGAAAATCGAATGTAATCATGTCTATAAATGAATAATGATGAATAAAACGCATCAACTGGATGTCTTTTATTGAAAATGGTAAAGTCTTAAATCAGTGTTGATTGACATGTTCTTTCAATCGAGAAGAATGTGTGCACAGCACGAACTGATAATAACGGCAAACTTGTCTTCACGCCAGGCTTTTATTATGTGAAATTTTAATTCAGTCTTAAGTCATCGATAACATGTGGTACTTGAGACTAAAAAATTGAAAATAAAGTCCACTCAAATGTCTTCCTAGAAGCTTCTATCGTACTCATTAATTACTGATACTTTGTGCCGTAAGGGACTTACTAAAGAAACTAGAAATGTTTTAATTTTAATTCAAAATCCTACTTAAAACAACGTTATCTTTTGTTGCATGTTACTGACATTCCTAGCTACACTTATATTCCCATTGCTATGTTTCAAATGATAAAATTCTCACTTGAAATGTACCGGCTATGTATTTCTAATTTAACGCAAATGTAACATGTCTCTTTTATCTTACAATTTTGCTATGTTATAGGGCACTGAAATATTGTGGAAATGTTTTGAAATATTATGTAATGAAAGTATTTTTTTTCATAACACACACATACACACATGGACAATATATTAGTGGAAATGTCAAACAAATATTGTTTTAAAATTGCAAATTGTGTTTACCTGTGTTTCAAGTGTGCAATAAACTTAGTCATTTATGAATAAGAGCTCATGATGATTAAGAGTCCTCGAAGAGAGAAGATACAAAAGGGTGAAATGCTTCTACTTGAACAACGAGAATAAATGCATTATGCATTATCAATTTTAGACTCAACACTCTTGGAGCTCATCTTAATGAAGCTGTCGATGTAGTAGAATACAACCTTTAGTTATGCCCCCAGTATGATCAGCCAAGAACCGGAGGTTGCGAGTTCGAGCCCCAACAGGGTCACGACCGTATTTCCTCATATGACACCAGTACTGGTTTTTCCAGAGAGTGACTCAATAAGCTTCAAGCTTTCTTCACAATCGATCGTAAATAAATTAGTATAAACTAAGAACAAGACTGAACAGGACTACCCTAAAAGATTGTGAATCAGTGAAGAGTGATTTCGTTAGTACTGTGAATTGGACGAGGATGATAGCTGAGTAGGCTGTGAACTGTAAGAAGACGAAGAAGTAGCAGTGTGTGCCTTGTCTCCGGTCTTTTTATATTTGAAGAATTGTTACTCTTGTTGTCGGTAGATGTTTGTGCTAGATGATGTGTTAGGATCAATGTTAACATTTTACATTGCTACATACATCATTAGTAATCAAACTGTGAAAATTAATTACTATTATGTAATCCGTAGACATAACGGCGCAGCATTAAGATCTTTCCTTTAGTATGAAATATTGCATTTTGTATGTATCTAGTCATTCATTTTGTTTTCATTTCTAAATTGCACAGACTTTTGTCTCGGAAAATGATCATCGTTTATTATGTTGATTGATGAATTTAATATTTACAGCGCACGAAAGATTGAATATCACGAAAAATTAAACGAAATATTTACCCAAAAAGCATTAACAGATTGAATGTTAAATTAAGTCACTATTACATTACATACTCGTAATTGAGAAATAAATCATGTTTAGCAATCATTTCACATCACTGTTATATCATGCTATAATGTTATCAGTTGTAATAACTTTCAAAATCATGATACGTGTGTCCTGCGAATTGTTTTGTCATTGGGGTTTGGTTTCTGGAATGCAGCGTTTTAGCAAAAGTATTTTTTATTGCAAACCTTCAAAGAATTCCCGCTTTACCTAAACACAATATTTTGCTAGGACGTTTCTTATTGTAAATCTTTTTAACTTTCTTTAGCACAGAGTTCTTAAAGAAGCGTCCAGTGACTGTATGACCAGATGGACAAGGCACTTGAGCAACTGGCCCGCTAGAATTAGAAAACGTAATTTTATTTTCATATGGATGGTTTTCTTTGAAATGCATGGACGTGTTTGATCATTTCTTATCAGCTAATCTCTGTGGCTAAAGCAGAAACGTTCCCGGGCACATTTAATTCGTTGTTTCGTTTGCTCTCCAGTGAGCAAATAAGGTACCCACCTGGTACAAATCGTTCTCAGGTGTAAATGCTGTTTCAGAATCGTTTACACGCTGCCGTCTGATATGCCAATACTACTGGCTATAGTTTTCACCGACAAATGGGCATCCTGTTCCACTTAAAGCATTTACAGCAACGATGTTTGCCTTAGTAATAGAGGTTTCAGGTCAAAAAAGGCGATTGTCATATTTGACAGACCATTTTCTAGCTTTGAAATTCTTATTACACCTATATACTGTACATAATTCTTCTATAAATATAACTTACGTTGAAAAGGTTAATGGACGATTTGATTTAGCACTAAGACTGACCTTGTTTTTTAAAGATAAAAGATGTTTCTCAAAAAGTGGTACAATGACACAAAAACAAATTCATGTTGCCTTTGTTTTATTGTCATTACTTTTACTGAGCTCGTACTTAGAGTTGGTAGCAATTTATCAGTTTGGTTTAATTTCGTAATAAAGAACACCGATTTTCGTCAGAAGTATCTTGTCCTAATTTAAGTATACATTTAATCTAGCATTTTCTGAAAAATAACTCAACGGAAGGCTGTCGGAGAGAGAGAACATCTGCTGTGAAGTTATTATATTTTCTTAATTGAGATTTCCAATTTAGAAGGTACATTGATATTGTCCTATGTATTCATCGGTGATTTCATCTTCTGAAAGTGTCAAATTTTAAAACAGTGCATCTTTGTTGTCTCTAAATAATTGATGAAGGCTTAATGGAATCGTTCCGCAACTAGGCATTTATATGTTATTCTAGCAACTGGCAATCGCTATAAAACAGCAAATCAAACTGACATACCATTGTTTAAATTGATCAGATAGCTGTATCTGGAATTAATTATGTTCAGGATGTTGAAGAAAAACTTAATTCTTGAAAAGTGCAATTAAATGTAGCAATTGTTTAGATGTTACAGTCTCACAAAGCTGATCAAATAAACTAAAGTGTAGGCGACTGAACTGCAAACTTGTATACCTGTAGTAACCGAAGTTACATAGTCCCTGAATTCATTAAGTTTAGCGTCTATAACCTAGAAACAAAATGACGTTTAGATCCTACCAAGAGGTAGAGAGTAAGTATGGGACGCATCATTCGTGTTTTTTTATATAATCTGGCATTTAAAGCATCATAAATTGAAAATATAAAATGTGCTCTTGAGAAGATGATATTCCATATCGACTGGTACAATGTATATGCCAATGTAAATTCGTAACATGTTTCCAAAAAGCATACTGTACAATAAATAACTAGTTAATAAGTTTTAATGTTCAAAAGGCATCTGTGCAGAGAGTTTAGAGGGTATCTAACAAAACGGTTTCCTGTTTCTCTTTATGTGACACTCATTTACTAGTATAGTTATAATTTAAATCTAATATATTATTCAAATGTCAATTTAAAGGTTCAGGAACACTTTGTATGTTGATGACTTGTAGGTCTAAAAGTACCAAGAACGCATCATAACGGCGCGCCGTTTTGATTATTTGTTAAAATATTTCTAAAATTTCTTCTTAAATCGAATGCATGCCTAGCAGATTTCTATGTTTATGAACATGTATGTTTGTCTTTAACTGGTGGCTTTTTTGCAGTTATGGCGAGGGGTTCTTCGTGAGGAACTGATTGAAGTCTGTTTGTAAGCTGACCTAAATAAAATTAGTTCCACTTACGGACCTCATTGAAGTATGTTTGTTTGTATGAAATAAAGCTCCAATGTCATTATATTATCCATCAAAAGCAGGGCAGGCATTTTTTGCAATCTATAAATTTTGTAATAGATTGGCATACTTAAGGTAATAAGCATTATTTCAATTGCATATCTTCATAGATAATTGTTAACTTTTTACATATACATGAAATGCAATTATGCTTGAAATTAATCATTTGTTGGAACTGTATACATTTAAGATAACAATATGTATAGTTGTAGATATAATACATGTAGTTATTTGTTGTCAAATTTAAAGAGACATCCTCTAACAGAAGGGGCAATTTTAAAACATTTAATAACCAAGGTAATATTGTGATTGAAAGACTTGTCAACGATTTTCACTGTTCGTTATCTATATTGTACAATGTAATTTTTATTATTATGTGTACAGTTAGCTAGTTTCAAAGATGTCAATTGCTGTTCATGTTACCCAGAAAATAAATCTTATTACAAACACATAAACGGTTTAGTTGTAACTGATGTTTGACAATTTCCAAGTCCACCCAAACTTTTTAAGTAAAGAGTATGTTTATACTTCCTGTCCGTCCGTCTGTTTGTCTATCCATGAAAGACATATTTTACATGTAGGTTTATGAACGTAAAAAGCAGGCCAAGTTTGATTTTGGTACAATCTACAAATGTTTACTAGAGTTATTGCCCCTTGTCGACTTACATTTAGCAAAATGGTGGTTTCCGACCAAAACCTATTGAAAGGCTATATGAATTTAATTCAGATTTTAAGTTTAGGTTTACGATCATAAAATACAGGTCAAAGTCGATTTTGATAACAATCCGTTAATTGTTACCAGTGTTAAGGCCCGTTTTCGACTTACACTCAACAACTTTTCTAAGTATACACCACAATTATAGGTAATATCAAAACCATTTTTAAAAATACGCTCATGAAAATTGGTCAACGAATTATTAGATTCATTCTTCTAATATTCAGTATAAAGTTGACAAGAATGAATGGCAAATTGATTGTCTTACGGAGTTTACATCACCGCACACCCTAATGTGAAATTCACAAAACCGTAAATTACGGTAATTATCAATTTGTTCCAAATTATTTAGAAAAGTTCAGTTTTTGTTACAAAAACGGTTTTTAATACCAATTCCAGATACATTATATCCTGCCTTGATCAAAAACTTTTCTCCAAACACTTAATTTGATGATGGATTTGATCTTTCTAACCTTACTGGAATGTCCTTTCCCATGCATTTATCCAACAAACCTTGTTAATTGATTCCACACAGTGTTGTTTTTTCTCCAACTTTAAATTTTTACACACCAAACTGACCATGAGTGATCAATTAGAAATACCGAATACAAATTCTTATACACGGGTACGTCGAAGCGAAAAATGAGTTGAAAATGAAGTCAGGGTACTCATATTCTATCAAATCTTCATCCGGTTGAAATGCAGTTGAGGATTAAAATCAGTTAAAACTGTCAAAATTCCTTTTTACACTTTACATCTGCCCAAGAACATCTTCTTAAAGGATTTGAATAAGCAAACATTGCCACAAGTCTGCTAATTTTATATTAGTGAGTCAAACACGAGTGTTTGTTTTACGCGCACATTGATCACAGTAAGGTAATTTTGACGTTTTTGTGACTTTTGAATATTTGGGTTACTGTGTTTACAGCGCTGCAGATCGTAGTGTTTGGTACCTATCTTTATAACTCTGATGGAATGTTAAATATCTATCTTTGATCTTAGGATTTTGAAATATTCATCAAAATATCTAAAAAATTGAATAAACTACAAGACTTCTTTTAGATGTATACTTAGAAAAGTGGTTGAGTGTATATTTCGACAACAATTTCGTGCTAGGCAGTTTTCGTGTACTGCGCATTTAGCTTCTGAAAATACACAACAACATTACAAGCTCTTCGTTATCAACTGTGTCCTGACATCAAAAAAGGTGCATAAACATCTGGATGTTGATTTGCAGAGATGTCCCATACAACGAAAGCTACGTCTATATCTGATTTGATTCCAGAATGATTCTCTAAAAGCATGTTTTATCTATTCAATCAATCACAATATACAGACTGTCTACGAAATTCAAGATATTCCAGAGTGAATACAACGGTTTGTATTCCCTATATCGTGTCAATGGATCGTCAACAAAGCTAAGAAATAGGCTGAACTATGGTGGCTGATTTGGTACACTTTTGTGCGTCGTGTTGTCGCCAGCGACAACACGACAAAACGCCAAACGGCGCGTTGTCGCACTGTCGTCTTGTCGTCCTGTCGCTAGCGAAGCACGCCAAACGGCGCGTTGTCGCACTGTCGTCTTGTCGTCCTGTCGCTAGCGAAGCACGCCAAACGGCGCGTTGTCGTGCGGCGTGTTGTATTATGGTGATAATGTGCCGAGCGACAAAGCGCCAAATAGCCAATCCTTCAATTTGAGCCGAGCGACAATGTGACATCGCGACAACACGCTGCACGACAACGCGCCGTTTGGCGTGCTTCGCTAGCGACAGGACGACAAGACGACAGTGCGACAACGCGCCGTTTGGCGTTTTGTCGTGTTGTCGCTGGCGACAACACGACGCACAAAAGTGTACCAAATCAGCCACCATACTGAACTGTATTCAATAACATTTGAAACACAGACTGTTCTTTTTACAATATCAAACAAACAGAGTAACTGAATTAAAAACGTCTACGTAGTTTTTATTTGCCAGCTCTATATCTATATCAGATAAACTTGTACATAAAGTAACTTTTATAATTTAGCGCTGTCAATAAAGCCGCGTTTGACTCGAATTCGAGTAGCACACCGCCGGAAGCCAGTGGCGTAATTTTCTCTATATGTGTAATTTGGGAATAGATTTCCCTTGAGTTTGAGTCCCATATGTTTTACTATGTTACCGGTCTTATTATGGAGCACACACATGTTGCTGTTTTACACTTTGTTCCTTTGTTCGATGGGTTCTATTTCATAGTGGTTGTTCCAGAATTCTTGAGAGGTCTAAAGGGTGCCTCCTCAGGTTTAACCTAGCCGACATGCCTGTTCTTTAGTTTCGTTTATTCATATATCTTTTCTGTTTCTTATGCTTATCTTATATTTAACGTTTTTAACTTAACTCATCAAATACATCTTTTTTGTTGATTTATAGTATTTTTATGAGTTATAAAGTTAGACTGTATTTGTACGTATCCGTAAATTTAGACACACTGTATCACATACATTTTATCTATTAGTAGTACGAAATTATTGGAAAATATCCGATATTGCCACAAACTCACAACGATTTGATTACTCTCAAATGTATACTGTAAGAAGAAGTAACCGCTGCGGGGAGTGTGATATTGCCATGGCCTAGCGCTAGTATAAATGTATTTTGAGATTAGCGATAGCTAGAAACAATTTTTATTTTTATCCCCCCGCCGAAGGCGAAGGGGATATTAGAAATGCTCTTCGTCCGTCCGTCCGTCCGTCTGTCCGTCCGTCCGTCCGTCCCAATTTTGTCCGGAGCATAACTCCAAAAGTACCTGAGGGATTTTCTTCAAACTTCATACACTGACAGAGCACATTGGGAGGAAGTGCAGTGTGTAAGAACAATAACTCTACTTTGCCTACTTTTAGAGTTATTCCCCTTTTATCAGATTTACTTGAAAAACTTTGTCCGGAGCATAACTCCAAAAGTACTTGAGGGATTTTCTTCAAACTTAATACACTGACATAGCACATTGGTAGGAAGTGCAGTGTGCAAGAACAATAACTCTACCTTGCCTACTTTTAGAGTTATTCCCCTTTATCAGATTTACTCTAAAAGTTTTGTCCAGAGCATAACTCCAAAAGTACTTGAGGGATTTACTTCAAACTTAATACACTGACATAGCACATTAGTAGAAAGTGCAGTGTGCAAGAACAATAACTCTACCTTGCCTACTTTTAGAGTTATTCCCCTTTATCAGATTTACTTGTCCGAAGCATAACTCCAAAAGTACTTGAGGGATTTTCTTCAAACTTAATACACTGACATAGCACATTGGTAGGAAGTGTAGTGTGCAAGAACAATAACTCTACCTTGCCTACTTTTCGAGTTATTCTCCTTTATCAGATTTACTTTAAAAGTTTTGTCCAGAGCATAACTCCAAAAGTACTTGAGGGATTTACTTCAAACTTAATACACTGACATAGCACATTGGTAGGAAGTGCAGTGTGCAAGAACAATAACTCTACCTTGCCTACTTTCAGAGTTATTCCCCTTTATCAGATTTACTTGTCCGAAGCATAACTCCAAAAGTACTTGAGGGATTTTCTTCAAACTTAATACACTGACATAGCACATTGGTAGGAAGTGCAGTGTGCAAGAACAATAACTCTACCTTGCCTACTTTTAGAGTTATTCCCCTTTATCAGATTTACTTGTCCGAAGCATAACTCCAAAAGTACTTGAGGGATTTTCTTCAAACTTAATACACTGACATAGCAAGTTGGTAGGAAGTGCGGTGTGTAAGAACAATAACTCTACCTTGCCTACTTTTAGAGTTATTCCCCTTTATCAGATTTACTTTAAAAGTTTTGTCCGGAGCATAACTCCAAAAGTACCTGAGGGATTTTCTTCAAACTTAATACACTGACATAGCACCTTGGTAGGAAGTGCAGTGTGTAAGAACAATAACTCTACCTTGCCTACTTTTAGAGTTATTTCCCTTTATCAGATTTACTTGAAAAACTTTGTCCGGAGCATAACTCCAAAAGTACTTGAGGGATTTTCTTCAAACTTAATACACTGACATAGCACATTGGTAGGAAGTGCAGTGTGCAAGAACAATAACTCTACCTTGTCTACTTTTAGTCAAATAGAAAAATATCATACCTATACTGATAATGAATATTAATATAATTTTGCAAACCTTCTCTTCATTGCCTTATTCTTTTTCCACTTACTTGAAAACTGTACTCAGCATGACCATAACTATATGGCTTTTAAGGATTTCCTCTCACCAAGTAAAATGTACGAAAGTACAACCTTCAGGTAACTTTTTCCTGGCGGGGGGATTAACCATGTGTAACATGGCTCTTGTTTATTTTACGGGACAATTTACAATAATCTTCAATAAACAATCGATTCAAATATTATGCGACAATATTGAACTGGCACTCATGAATATTTCGTATGTGGTCGGTAATCTTCGGATAAAATATAACAAGCGATTGATATAAAATATCAATTTCGTACTATACCAAATATCGCATTCCGCAATGGTGTAGTGGATAAGGCATTTGACTACCAATCCAGCGTATGCAGGTTCGAGTCTTGCTTGAATTTTTGTTTTACCCTTTTTTAATCGTTTCGTTGCATTAAATGTATTCACTATTGTCTTTGTTCAGCACGGGGTTTCAAGATTTTTTAATGACTATATGACTATTTGAGCATTCCTTCTCCGTCGTCCTGCATACATTTGTATATAGAACTGAAAATATCGACGAGCAAGTCATCTTAAAAACAGATACGATCTAAAGATAAGATAGCCTAGGCTAATATATCGAAGAATTTCGAAGAAAATGCCATGAATATCAATAGTAAGTATTAGTACATAAAAAATAAAACACAGAAAACAACGCAAAGTTAACCAACAATCACAGAATATATAAAAGCAAAAATGGTGCATAAGACAGTGTCACAAATTAAATAAAAATAGCCATTCTTTAAAAAAAAAATAAAATTACACGTGCAGGATTCGAACCCATGGACCCTTGTATACAAGTAAGGCATCTTACCATTACGCCACATTCTCTGCAGTGTGAACTTTAGTCGGTGAAATGTATTTGTTCGATATGATAATCAATTGAAACAACGAAAACACACCCGAACATAACCGAAGATATTGGCGAAGATTAATGAGTGCCAGGTAAATGTTGTCGCACAATAGTTTGTATATAATACAATGAACTGGTATAATGCACTTTAAATGACGAACCTACAGATGTTGTATGGAGGTTGTTTACATTACATTATCAACGCGGAATAATACTAGCCCGATGACACAATTTGCTTTTTTGGATTTAAGTTGGCGCGTCTTAATTCGATTATGGTATTGACTAGTCATAGCAATCGCGGTAATGAAAAATAAAAATAAAACTTGCTGGCTTCTATCTCTGCATGCAGATCGTACATTTCGAATCACTGCATGGTACGATCTTTGTGAACGAAGCACAGTTCTTATTATTGTATGGTTTATTATTATATTGTTTTCGTCTTTGTTGGATATACACGTACAGTCGGTCTTTAGCTTCTACAGTTTATCATTCCCATCTAATATTATTTACGTTTGCAGTGTCGCGTATTACACCAAGTATCATTAATATTTCAAAGTTGTATGCATAACAAGCGAGCGAATACAATATAAATTAAGTAAATAATTCTGTAATTTAAAAGGTAAACAGTTATTTTTATAATAGTTGCAAACTATTTCAGTAGTCGTGTATGATTTTGTATATACAAAAGATCAGTGGTCAGTTTCGGTCCATCTGCGAGACGTTAAGATAGTGTCTAAATCTATCTAGATAGCATCGTCTTAAATGTTCCATATTGAACAATACATCCCAGACGTACCTGCATAACATTTTTCCTAATTCAAAACAATACCCACAATACAATCACAGACATACCGGCTCCCATACCGTTGTACCTTCATCAATGTAATGCAATGAAAGTCAATTAATTCTACCTTCCAAACCATATAGTCTATTTAAAGTTTTATCAATGTATAATGAATGCTAGATACAGATACATTTATGTTGATAATGAATCCCTCCTCGAGTTTGGATAAAGCATGAAAGATGTTTAGTTTTCAACTGTGAACTGCCCCCAAGTCATGCTGTGTCTTTTGTAGACGGAATGATTAAGTACCACAGCGAGAGATGAAGTTGTTCTAGAAAATGACCATAATTGTAGACAATAATTTATTAGTTAAGCATTTAACAATTGACTTAAAATTAACCGACAGTAGTTATTATTCTGAGCTACGACAGTAAGATGTTCATTTTGACTACAAATACGTCGAAAGTGTATTAAAATATTATGGGAGCATCATAATAAAACATGCATACATTTCTTTAACAAAAAGATGAGTTTAGTATCTATTTGTAGTTCAAATATGTAATTCTAATTTTACATAGTCATACATTTTGAACGTATGTGTTGATTCGCCAGCAACTAAAGACACGGAATCTTCAATATAATATCCGTTCCAGCGCAATCAGAACATCACACGGTCTTTTCCGTAGAAATAACTACAGAAAAGGCCGAGTGATGTTCCGATTGAGTTCCAGTGGTGCTCATCGTCTATTAAATAATGATTTAGACTTCTGATACGCAGCAAGTATACACGAAGGCCGGCGGCCTTATTGTTCGATTTCTCATTTATCAGAATGATAAAGAGTTGTTTATTAGATTATAATAATTTATTTTCGCTCGATTGTGAAGAAAGAATGAAGCTTATCGAGTCAAATGAGACCAGTACTGATGTTTCCAATTTGAGGAAGTACGGTCGTAACCCTAATGGGAGTCGAACTCGCAACCTCCGAGATGAGCGGGTGACACCTTAACCTCTACACCAGCGTTTCGTTAATTAGACGGTAACAACGCTGAAAGGGATGTTATTTCGATTTCAACATGACCAGATATTACAACAGGTGAATAAACGCAAAGTGTTATGTTCTACACGGATATTCAATTAACGTTATGCGGCACGATATGACGTCACTTTTGACGGTGTATCTACTCTTTGTATATGCAGACAAAATCATGAGTCATATTGTGAGTCATGCAAATTAGATTTTACTTATTAAATTCACATTATTTACTGCAAACCAATAAATAAAAGACCGCTAATCAAATGTTTTTACGTTCTTTTAAAAAATTGTCCAATGGTTATATAATTGGCAATCGACTTCTCTGAGCTTTGCAACCAAGAACAATAACTTGTCGAACAAAGTAACCTTTTGAAACTTTCAGTTCAGTGAAGCGTTTCATTGCTCCAAAAAGAATGGAATTTCAGAATGTACTATCTGACAAGCTGAGTTGGTACACATAAACAAAAATAGATACATATGATCGCATTTAGTTTTCGCTATTAAAACAATTATTTCAAATTCTAGACGAACATCATTCGCATCTGAATAGACTACATTTAAGACTACTTTCGCAAAATTGCTTATAAGATACTTTTAAAAAACCTAAATCTGACATGCCACTGTGATTAAGTTACAAATGTCGTGTCTATAGCTGATGAATTTGAAAAGGAAATTCTAATATCACCGTTTATATTATAACTGAGTAATATATGCTTAACTTAACCAATTGAGTGTCTTCTATTGAAAATGGAAAGTCTCAATTTATTGCTGATTGACATGTTCTTTCTATTAGAATTATAAGTGAACAGCACGCACGACATGCTAACAGCAATACACGGGTTTAAACACCATACATCCATTATGTGAAATTTTAAAAAACCATAACTCACTGATAACACGTGATACTTGAAGGAAATAATGATAATAAGACATAATTTAGTGTATAATCTTGTATAGGGAAATAGTTTATAATTGTATGAGAAGTCAGGAGGGATTACATACTACAATGCTATATTGCATATATATGGATTGAGGTTAAAATAAGACAAAGGTGTATTTTGTCACCCGTATTATTCAAATTGTATATTTATGATCTCGCTGTATTTCTTAAATATTGAGACATAGGTGTTGAAATTAGTGATGAACTTTTATGCATCCTACTATATGCAGATAACATTGTATTATTGGCAGAAAATGCTACTGATCTTCAAAGCTGTTGAATGCATTACACGATTGGTGACATTTAAATGATATGAACATTAATAACTCTAAAAGTAATTTTGTGCATTTTAGACCACCTAGTTGTCCAAGAACAGATCAGGTTTTTACGCGTGGTACGTGCTCTTGGTCTGGTAATTGCCAAATGCAAACTGATGGGTGGGGATCCATATGGCGAGATCACAAGTTTCTACGATGCTGTAGTGTGGCTGGTTATAAGTTATGGTTCAGCCATTTGGGGGTACAGGTCATTTTCCTGCATTGGTGCTGTTAAAAATAAAACCATGCGGTTCTATTTGGTAGAAGGGGGGTATTCTCCTAATTTGGCTCTTGCCGGGAAGATGGCCTGGACTCCTACTGTGGTCTGTCAGTAAAAAACTGTCCCGGGTTTTGTGGGCCGTCTGTGTAACACCGCAATGACTGGATTAAATAGACGGATTGCAGTCTAGGCTAGTTCTAAACTAGGGTGTAAGAATTGGTTTTACTATGTGAAACAGAAATTCCAAGAGTGTAATATTACATATAATATACAAAGTTATATATCTAAGTCATATGTTGTTGATAACATTGAGAAATGTAATTTGGAAAATATGTTCAAGATTGGTTTAGAAATTCTAGTTATAGGGGTAAAGGAAGCAATAAATTGAGGACATATTGTACATTTCAATCAGAATTTATTGTTGAGGAATATTGTAAAGTTATTTTGCCGAGAAAACATATGTCTGCCTTATGCAAATTTCGGTGCGGTGTTGCACTTATACGCATAGAGACTTGTAGATATGAAAATTTACAGGTTGAGTTTGCCCATTCTGTCCAAACAATGTGGAAGATGAGAACGATGTTATATCGAATTGTCCCATGTATCATGATTTAAGGGAGTCTCTTTTCAATTGTGTAGTTAAAGGCAATGAAAATTTCAAGAATTTGTCTGATGATAAAATACCTTTATACAAACCCAATGTTAATAAGATCTATTGCCAAAACTGGTTGCAAAATCTTAGACCGGCGCAAAATGTATTTGTGTAAATAATCGTATATAATATTTAGATGTTTAACAACATTTGATTAGTTTCAATTATTTTGAAATGCTTTGATGGTAAAGTTCTTTGGGAGGTTGGTAATAATCAGGTTGCACCAGATCTAATCTGAGGTAATATCCGTTCTCTTAAAATAATTTTTATTAATGTACATTTGTGCTGTTTTTCTAACGTTTATATGAATTCTCTTAGAGCAGTGTTTTAGGCTTGAACAAGTCAGGATTAATGCCAGATTCGCAAATTTTATCCTTGTGTATTTATATATTTTAGTATCAAATGTGATAATATGTATCACTTTTAGAGTACTGTTTATGAAAAGGTTTCTTTTTAATATATATAAGATATCGTTAATACATATCTGTGATTAGTCAGTAATTTTTTTAAGTCTGAAAAGACATGCAGCGTACAAAAGTTTTATGTGTCTCTGTTTATGAATGCATTGTATGTATTGTATGTATGTATGTGTGTGTGTGTGTGTGTGTGTGTGTGTTTTGTTTTTTTTTTTGTGTGTGTGCGTGTGTGTGTGCGTGCGTGTGTGCGTGTGTGTGTGTGTGTATGTTTGCAGATTTGACTCTAAATAAATAAATACTATTTTCTTTTGTTCATAAATACTGCAAAGTGCATATTACTGAACATTTATTGGTAGAGTTTTTGCAAAGAACAATTCTGAATAATTGAGTCAAATTCACAAGTAGTAAAAGTGAAAGTTTGTGAAAAAAATAAGATATAAAAACTGGAAACCTTTTTTGAAACAAAATTTAGAGATGCAAATAACATTCCAAAGAATACGCTTAAGGTATGTAAATATTCACATGTTCAAAAGCGGTCCATACTTATCTTGATAAAAAAATCTATATTCAAATATAAGCAAAATAAAGTAATTCCTAATTTTGAAATGTTTTTTAGGTTGCCTTAATGAAAGAAAGGAGGTAGTGTTTGTGGTGTGTTTTTCATAATAGGTACCAGTTTTCAATCTTTTCTAATGTAATATGTCATATTTTAGGATTAAAAAATAGGGGTTTTAGTATTTTGTCATCACCTAAAAAATATTACATTCCTCATCATTACCCCATCCACGTTTCTCTAAAAAAAAAATAAGTTTCGATGAATACATTTTGTGATAAAGGAATAACAAGGTTTTTGGAGAAATGCTGCCTTCTGTATGATTCAGACCTTTGTTTTAGAACGTAAACATAAAACATGGTAATTGATGTGCATATAAGAAAGAAACTCAATAAAAACTGAGGAAATTCGCTCTTGTTTTTTTTTGACGAGCTCTGAGACATGACTCCATAGGTATGTAAAAGAGAACTGTAGCAGGAACTTGTACTAATTTATTTGTCATATTCTGACAATTACCTTTGCAGAAAAAGTTGAATTCGGTGAGTGTCCTTAACATTTTCGCGAAATGACTATTTTTTCCATTTTAATTATATTTTTTAAAATATAACAAATGTAAATTTGTAAAGTGCAAAAATCCAAAACCTTACCAGTGAACCCCTCAAACGACATATATATCTTTAAATGTCCATAATGACATACTTCGTAAAAATACATTAAATGCTGAAACTCTTACTTTAAATTTCGCGTTTTACAAAATTTAAAAACACTTGACATTAATTTTTAATGATATAAGACATCAAAGCATGCAATTGAAAATAAATAATATATCTCTAAAACTATACGGTTGACCAACACTGAACTGAATTTTCAAAATTAGACTTGTGTAACTGTTGCGATAATTTTGACTATTTCATTCAAACTGAATATTAAAGAACCTCTCAAATGTTTGATATCGGCCATTTCACTGTTGGACATAGACATTTGGTCTGACAAAAGTGTGAAATGTTTTGAATTACTCCACTAAGAAATTGACTATAATATGGATAAAGCGATTTTCAACTCTGCTTGCCATTTGATGCACAAAGCAAGATAGTAACTGTCACTTGACATAACATTCTAAATTTCCAAATAGAAATTTCTGGACATCATTTTGTGTTGCTTTCTCGAAAACCTTTTCTTCAAAGTGTAACTTAATTCTGTAGCCACTTAATATTGGTAGCTTACAGTAAATAGCTACTTGCTTTAAGCTTTTGATATTAAGTGGCTACAGAGAGTAAGTAGCTACTTGCTTAAACCAATCATTGCCAAGCGACTACAAAGGGTAAGTAGCTACTTGCTTTAAGCTATCGTTATCAAGTAGCCACATAGGGTTATAAGCTACTTGCTTAAAGCTATCATTATCAAGAGGCCACTAAGAATTAGTAGCTTCTAGATAAAAGCTATCATTATCAAGTGGCCACTAAAGGTAAAAAGCTACTTGCTTTTAGCTATTTTTATTAAGTTGCCGCTAAGAATTAGTTACTTCTAGCTTGAAGCTATCATTGATCAAGTGGCTACTAAGAGATAGTAGCTACTTGCTTGAGGCTATCATTATCAGGTTGCCACTAAGAGACAGTATCTACTTGCTTAAAGCTATCATTATCAAGTGGCCACTTAGTGATAGTAGCTACTTGCTTTAAGCTATCATTAAGCAAGTGGTCACTTAGAGATATTAGCTACTAGCTTGAAGCTATCATGATCAAGTTGCCACTAAGAGTAGGTAGTTTCTAGCTTGAAGCTATTATTAATCAAGCTGCCACTAAGAGATAGTAGCTACAAGCTTGAAGCTATCATTAACAAGTGGCCAATAAGAGTAAATAGCTAATTGCTTTAAGCTATCGTTATTATTATATTCTAACAAATCATTTAAAGATAACTATATCGGAATTTTGCAGCTACCATGCTTTATGTGTTGTAGCTATAGCCCTGCGTCTTTACTCAAGATTATTCTGGAGAATACAAAATATACAGTGACATCAACATTAATGCTTGAATTACATTAGCCAGTCATTAAGTGTAAATCGTCCTTAACATGTAGTCGGTGAGCATATATGTCTATAAATGGAAAAAAGTCAATTTTAGGAGAAAACACTTTTAATAGAAACCAAAACTGAATATGGCTTAGCATGTTATTAGCACATCTTGAACAAGCCTTTAAGATTAACATTATGTGTTTCAATAAGAACTGTAACAGACGGAAAATTTATTGATCAGTTATACAAAGAGTGATGTCGCAAGCTTTTTATCTGTTAGTGTAACACTAATGTAAAATATCTGTAATTTTAACGAGTATGAAAAGCATTTTCTTGTTACATATCAGCGTGAAATATTAAACCAAACCACAGCGATGCAAATTATAAAGCAACCGAATGTTTCTATTAGTAGAAAAATATCACGTTATAACAATAGGGTAAAAAGCACCGGCGAACAGTTTTAGAATAAAAAACTTAGCAAATTGATGTAACTAACTAGTATAGCCATTTACATTGTATACATTTGCCATGTCGAAAAAAGTACAGAACGACCAATTTTAGTAGGGACATTATTCTACTATAGAAACACTTTTTGATTATATTTTCATTGGTTATTTTTTACCTTAAACTTTTAGAATGGTTCAAAGTTCTTTCAACAACGTACCATTGTAGTTTTTATGTGTTTGAACATTACACCTAGGTTTAGGGTGTGCCATTGTCGAAATTCCGGAAATAATAACAGCGGTGCTTAGTTATCGATGTGGTCCGACATTAGATATAACAGAAACAACTAGATGTTGCTTTTCAGAGATGTTTCAAGCTACGAAAGCCATATTGTATACTTAAATACATTCTATGATATCTCTTTTTCCAGCCAATCAATCACAAGATGCAGACAGTTAACCATTTAACTACCAGGATTCATGTGACGGGTTAATACTGTTAATTACGTATTAGTGGGTTTAAAAACGAAACACAGGAACTCAACAACAATTATTATGTCAAAATGTCTATCTTGTTACCGTATCAGTCAAACAGCATCATTAAAAAAGTCGATTACCATACCTGTCATAGATATATTTGTACCTGTGCAAACAGTCGACCTAGAATAGAACAGTATTTCATAGAGACAAAATACCTAAAAAGAAGCATAAACTCTTTGCACTCATCCAGAGATAGGAGACCAACAACCCAACACAAATTAAAAAACAATCCCGGAAAAGATTGATTCTGTAAATACAAGCAACAAAACAATTGTAATATTTGAACCAAGTATCAGTTTAAACAAAACCGTTCGTATGATATATAATGTACATTTGTTCTAAGCCGACTTTTATTATCCGAGAAGTTTCAGTTCACCTGCAACACGAATAATTATTGTCGAATCATAGCTTTTAAACATGTCTTATCTCACGATTTACGGGTTAAGCATGAACAATGTTTCTTTCCATGCTAAGACATTCATCTATGATTCAGTTCTCTTGATGTCACAATGATTCATTCTATTCACGAACGACAAAGCGTGACCTATAGATCATTTATTTTCTTTAGAATAGTAGTACATTCCTGAGATATTCATTTATTTTCATTTTCTGCAAAAGTCACGTCCTGTTTTTTTCCCGGAAAATATAGACTGAGTAATATTTCTTTCACGCTCAGAGTGCCAATATAGCGACGTTTTTTTAAATAATAAATGGCTATCCACCCAAGCATAATGAAACAGTCGACAAGTGATTATAAGCTAACACATGTATTATGCACATTTTACCGATGTTTACTACAAGCAATTATTTGAATAAAATTGTTTTGAATTGATCCCAGATATAGGACATGCCTCTTTAAACTCTACTTCTAAACTCGCACTTTTCAATAACATATTAACTGGAATACTGTAGCTTCTTTTTCACGTTTTCAGAGCCTATGCAGATATGGCTCATACGATTAAAATATTGCACGCTTATCTCTATTCGTTGCGTTGACATCTATTCATTTTATGCAGTTGGGCAGAACAGTGCGTTTGTTTACATAGTTCGGGAAAGTGATTGATTACTTTTAACATCTGAGTCCAGATGTATATACATGTACATTTTAAGAACTAATTTAGGTCTTTTTAATACACAAAGCAAATAAAACAATATAATTTTGCTTTTGATAATTAACCCATGAATAATTCTTATTATCTGTTCCTGAATATATCAGTATTCAGGTTACTTCCGTCATCATCATTTTTACGATACATATCGTCTTAATAGATGTTTCACAGGGATTAACAGAGTCGAGTCTCTGGCTGATGGATTTTGAAGACTTGAATTATGAAGACAAATAACGAAATATTTCAGAGAAGTCACTGAAATTTAATCAATTTTATGAATAGATATTGTCTGATTAAATGTATTAATTGAACGCTTCTTTGGAATACTAAATCGCATTTGACGATGGATATGTTATTACTACTGAGAACCATAATTGCATTGCACGAAATAAACATAACAGTGGTATAATGTACTCAAAATCTGAAGCAAAACAGTCCATCAATGTCTAAAAGGGCAATTGAAAATAAGAGACCTCCTGGTTGAATGTATTGTAAGTCTTTAGTTCATACCAAATTATTTAAGCTCGACTGCCCCTGGGCACTTTAGGTAGTTTTAAATCAATCCATGTACCTGTAAATTGTCCATCGTAGTAAGTTGTATGCAACGCTTTAACCAAAGCGTCAAATATGGACTATAATGTTCTCGATATCAAGTGACTATTTCTAAGTTTATGTTTTAAATCAATCAATAAGCACCTAAAAATTTGTCAATAAATTCACCTTGAGCGCTAAACTGTGACAATTTTCTAAGTCTAACAAGGGAACATTTTCTGACCAACCTTATGTATGAGTACCTTTAGCTTCAATTAAAAATTTGTATATTTTCACATCAGCTCAATCAATAGTTAATTGATTTGGCCAAAATAGTAGCCAAAACATTAATTAAAATGGTGACCGCAATAGCCCTTCGTACCTTTCGAATAGCCGAGGCAAAGTGATCGAAATCATTTTGAAAGTTTGTCTTCTGCGCATCAATGTAAGTGATATTCTATACTAGCTGGACATGGCAAAGCATTGCCTATCGTCAGTGTATGTTGTTACTCGTGTCTCATATTTGGTGTGCTCATTCATCTTTTTACAGTCTTAGATGTGTGTTGATGCTGTGCTGTTTGGTATTTGGGGATAATTGTTCTTATTAATCATTAAAAACATCTAGCATTAGTTATCTAGCTGTAAAATGGCAAACTATCCTGTCATCTGCAGACAGAGCGGCGCAATCAAGATCATTCCTTTAGTATAAAATATTGCTTTTTATTTCAACAGTGCACAGACTTTTGTCTCGGAAAGGACGCACTTTTATTCTACTGGGTTATGAATTTCAAATTTTACAACTGAATGAATTTTAACATTGACTAGCAAAAGTATTCAAATTATATCTATTGCAGCATTATATGAGGAACATGCAACGAACCAATATAACAATAAACGTAGTCTTCTTTCTAACATTTTTGGGAGGTCTGTGGGAAAATTGTATATCATAGAAGATAAGACGATTTTATTTTTTTCACTAAACAGTTTACTAGAATGTAATATTTACTTATTTTTATAACTGGCTTTGGTAAATACACATTACTGTTGTGATCGAATACCTCAACATTGAGAAAGAACAACCATTTTATTTTATATTATAGAAAAATCGTAATCTTCTATTATAATAAAGTTTTCAGTTATATTTATTTTTCTCAACAGCTAAGTCGCATTTATATAGAGATATACTAATAACGCCTTAGTGTGTAATTGTCCATAAATGGTGCCGGTTATGTGTGTGCACATAATAAGCCCCGCGTCCCTTTTATTCCGTCTAGTAAGATCAATAACAAAAAATGACAATCTTTTCAGATAGATTTGTTCATAAAAATATAACTGCTGGGATAATATATTTTTTCATGAAAAAAAGCAAACTAACGGACTGATTTAACATCAACATGGCGTTTTTGTAGAAAGTAATCACTATCCGCAAATATATCGAGCTATTTCGTACCGTATATAACGGAATACTAAAGAGTATGATATTTTCAATTGCCGGGATATTTATATCACTGAAATATCAAACTATAGAGCATGTTTTGTTTTGTCTGTTAGTAAATAATTGATGAAGGCTGATGAAATTTCTGCTATCATTCACTTGTTTGCTGTTCTAGTAAAGTTAATCTGGCAACTGTCAACCGTTATAAATAAACAAATCACAAGGACTCGTTACATAAATTGCTCGGATATTTATACCCTAAGCCATTAAAACTCGTGCCATGGAAGTTTTTCGGTCGTCCGTACGTCCTTACATTTTCCCTGATAACAAACACTTTGTAAGTCAAAATATTCATTTACTCCAATTAAACCTGTTCAGAAGACTCAAAACGGGGCCTGCAACCTTTACGAGCTGCGCTGTGCTAAAAACCAACCGCACTATGGCAGATAATTCTTGAACATGATTCACAGGTCACATTTCCTAATGGATTTACATAGCTTGCATAGAACGTTGCCTATAGATGAAATTATCTGTATTGAAATTTAGCCACACTTATGGACAAATCAATAGTTCTACAGTCAATTATTCGATAACCTTGCCAAGAGTAATATTGTACAGCAGTTTCTGTAGTACCAAAATGTCAAACAATTGCATCACTCTCAATACTTGCCGGACTTGAGTCACTTAAATTTCTTTTTCTTTCTTGTACTGAAAACAATAATTGTTGAGCCCCTGTTCAACACAAGAAGTGCACTTTACAGTGTTGTTTGTCAGTGTCTGCAGAAGATACAAAGGACAAAAGGACAGACTACTCTGTCACTTTCAGGACATGCATATCCGATGGAAAAGTGCATTTCTGTTAAAATAGAATATTTGGAAGGATATGAGAAACTTGCAGTAATTATAATAAGACCAGTGGCAAACATTATTGAATACCCCTCGTACTCCTAACTTGTTTGAAATCACATAAGACGATAAAAGGACAAAATGTGTTTTAAATGAACTGAAGAAAGAACAAGTGCATGCAATCAAAAGAATATTGACTGTGTCGTTTAATTATCCTACTAGTTTTACAAAATTAACACGGATTGTGAAAAAATAGTCAGACTTTATATGACATTCATTGTCTCCGAGACCAACACATCAAATCCATGTATGTTAGGGTAAAACGAATCACCAGAGGTCGAGTAACAACAAATATATTTATTTGTTTCTCTCTCTGATCGTTCAATTTTATGCTTGCTCGTTATTTCCTATATTGAACGACTGAACATCAGAGAGAATGAAATAACGCACAAGAAACTCACAGTTAACGATTTCAAACATTACATAAACATCTAGATGTTGATTGGCAGAGATGTTCTATACAACAAAAGCATCACGTCATTGAATATTTGATTGCTTTCCGGAATGATCTCTTGATGCATGTTATATCCAGTCAATCCAGTCATTCAATCACACGCTATAGACTGTCTACGGAATTCAAGATAACTGAAGGGAGTACAACGGTATGTTCCGAGAATGAAGTATCAATGGATTTCCACGTGGCTCGACAACAAAGTTTGATCGTTATCAACAACATTTTAAAGGCATAGATTGTTTGTTGTATATACAATGAATCAAACATTAATATAAAGGTCATATATCTTTATACATAGAGGACACAAATATTCAATCAATGTTGGATACAAGTAATGTACTGCGAAGTTTTTCCTCATGTTGTACAGTTTCAGAAAACTTTTCAATTCAGTTAAGTTAAATGGTTTTATAAAGGTCCGGCCTTGAAACATAGCCTGCGGAGACCCAGCATATCTCCCTTCTTGCCTTAAAGTGTAATTTGAATACCGAAATGCAGGTGATACAATTGACCTGGCTGTATTTTCAAGTCAGTTATTGCCATATGTCTAACACTGCCTTGATTAATATGCAAAATATGACGTATCCTGTACGAAAAATTCTGGGCAGATTGGAATCAGATTATGTATAGACTAAAAAACAAAATGTCTGTGCAGATTCTGTACAGAAAATATTCTGGTTCATTGGAACATAGTTGAACCATAATTTTATAAATACAATTTTAATATAGAGACAAAAATCAAAATCTGTGCAGAATTTTGCGAAATATTTAAATAAGGCCAACACAAATCTGGGCAGAAAAAAGCAGGATAATTTTCTGTACAGAATAAAACTGTAAAATTGTTGTTATTTGTTAATTGTAGCATAATAAATTTCTGTACAGAATAAAACTGTAAAATTGTTGTTATTTGTTTATTGTAGCATAATAATATCTGTACAGAAAAAAAAATAAACAGAAACGTTGTTGTGAATTCCCAATACAGTGTGTGCAGTTTTCGGAATACATGTATATTTGCATGTTTTTTGCACCCCAATTCTGTTCCGCGTTAAGAAATCCTATTGCAACTTGTAGCACACTTATTTCTGCATTAGTCTGCTAAGTACTTTTATTTAATTATATGTATTTTTGCAGATTTCGGTCATTTTATCTGAATAAACATGTGTAAACTTTTACTGGCGGCATTGTATTCGCAATGCATTATTGATCGTTTTGGACAGTTCCTGTCATAGTTGTAAAGCAAAACATAACCATGATATGTACAGACAAAGTACTAAATAAATGTCTTGTAAAAATGAAAAGAGCAAATATTTTGTCTGATACAAATACTGATATAAATCTATGATTCTGTACAGAAAATAAAATACTTTCTGTACAAATTTAACGTCAGATTTTTTGTCTGTGTGTTTAGAAAACAGAAATTCTGTTTGCATTCTGCCCAGAATTGGTAAAGATTCTGTACAGAATTGACTGGAGTCTTCGAACAGGATATGTGAACATTTCAAACCGAATTGAATTTTTATTCATTTTAAAAGCAAATAATACAAATAGCAAGCAACCGTTAAACCAATCCTACATGAACGTTGCAGCTTGAAAACGTCTTTAATTGGTATATATCCGGGTTTTTGCAGGTAGCGTCATTCCCTTCCAGACAAGATTGTAACCTCTGATATAATTACCGTGTCACAAGTTACACCACGCATCTTAAAGCTTTCTGCATAACAAGCAAACAAATGCAATAAGATTTAAGTACATTAATAACAGTTATGAGACAATTCAGGAGTTCCTGTGGCTGGTAGATCATGTGGCTGGTAGACCATGTGGCTGGTAGACCATGTGGCTGGTAGACCATGTGGCTGGTAGACCATGTGGCTGTTTCATGCAACAAAACAATCGTTACATTAGTTTCAAGGTTATGCAAAGCGTACAGTAGTTTTATCTTATCACTACTACTATGCTTTGTACTAAGCTGATATTGATTACCTGAGAAGTTAAGTTAATCTGCGACATGAATCAAAAAGTATGATACATACCTTTAAAGTGAAATCAATGATACCTGTTTAACGTGTATCCTTACGAATCAGCTATAAGCTAATTCATGAAATTATTGAAACAAACTCAACGAAAATAAATATATATGCTGATATATGAGAGGATTTCTGTAACATTCATACTCAGTACTTTTATTATATAAAACAGTGACTGTAAATACATTAAGTAACATTAAATTCACTATTACCACCAGAAATGTAGGTTGTATGATTGCTATAGAAACGTAATACTCTGAACGGGTAAATTCGCGGCTTTATAAGTGACGTCATGTGTATACAAAATTCTAAAATGTTGGCTGTCCCCAAACGGCTTTAAGAAGATATTACAAAAACGCATGCATCACGCTTCAAATTATGTTCCACGGAGAAGCGTTATGGGTTTGCAGTGCAATTCCAAAAAAGAGATAGAGGCATGAGGCAGTTTTCCCAGAGCAAATTTGAAACGATTTAGGTACTCAACATGTTGCTAAGGAAACTATAGAACGTACGTTTCGGTATGATAAAATGAAAAACTGAAATTACGCGCCTCGTATATATTTATTACTTCCTGTTTTTAATATATTATTGCTAAACTGAAAAGGTCATGACATTTTCTGGGCTGAGCCCTCTATCTACATGTAGCCATAGTCGCGACAGGTTGCAAATGCAAGGATGTAAGCAACAATTGCATTATGGACAAGTGAGAGCAAAATACGAATAACGCTTGTTATTGCACCCTTACATTCGTCCTTGCAGCGGCAATGAATCACTTTATCCACAAGCTGGAATTCTTTATTTGCTTACGAATATTGCAATTCAGAGATATTGATAATTGTTTTGCATTTGCAAAAGGATTGCAATAATATCTCGGATAAAGTTGGAAAATTTATTTTGCTAATTTATTCAGTTGGAAATGAATCCAAGTTTTTCGACATTAATTCTTTTTTAAAGCGACTGCGGGCTTCGTTTATTGAATATAAACTACAAGACCAGTAGAGTAATAAATGCCACTGCTATTTATGTTACTTGTTATCTGAATAATTATTAGGTCCTTTGTAGGGGCCGATGCATTATTTCAAAATTATTTCATTTTCAGCACCTCGACCTTTAATCATTTAATTATCTCGCAATAAACATTATCGTTGACCTTTAAGTTATAGTCCCAAGCGTTCAAAGTACCGTTGAGCCGCCTATATTATGTTATCTAAATGCCGTTCTAAGAAGAACCTAATCTCGAATCACTCGAAGAAAACTCGCACTACCTTTATGTTAACTTACACTAATTTATTTATTCTCGATTGCCAAACAAGTTCTTACAACTTATATTAATGGCTATCGAGAATTATTCAAGATGGAATCAACCTCGAAGAGAGAGGCAATGTGGAATTATTTGTGTCTTGCCTAAGTACACTACCGACATGGCTAGGGTGGGGATCGAACCCGGGACCCTTCGAAGCGGAGGCGAACGATGATACTGCGCCACAACTGCTCCACCTTTAAGTTTTACACCTATATCAAGAATTTTGTCTGATTTGATTTACAGTTAGATGAAACCCTTACCACAAACTAGAAGCACACATAACAATAACATTTAACGTGGACTATTGCAACAAATCTCATATATATTTCATATATCTATGTTAACCGATAGAAAAACAAAAATAATATCAAACAGGGAATGCCACGTACCAAAAACGCACTTACATGAAATAAAATTTGATCTCTGATATCTGTTCGTCTTTTATCTGAATAACATATGCTTATATTTAGCATGGGACTCTTTGCTGTATAGCACGTAGCAAGCGGTATATAATACATTATCAAATCTCATCAGATCACACTTGTTTGCTTTAATTTGGTATTACCAATGTAACCCATGGTTTGAAATTTTAAGGACGAAGTGTTTGCTTATAAAAAGTACTTTGACCATTATCTGTGTTACATTTAAGCTAATTTATTTCAGTAATTCAGCTCTTCATAGAGATTAAATGATCTCATGTCTCCGGCTGATGAATTTAAAAAAGCAATATTCAGGAAAAGGAAAATCGAATGTAATCATTTCTATAAATGAGTAATGAATAATGAAAAGAATCGGTTGATTGTCTTCTATAGAATTTGGAAAACGTCTTAATTTTGATTGATTGACAAGTGCTTTCTTTTAAAAATGAAGAGCATGTCACAAACTAATGCACGCAATTGATTATCAATAATCTGAAAACACTATGATTCTATAATGTAAAATAACAAATCAGCCGTAACTCACTGATATTAAACTGAAAGAAGGGTGCTAAAATGAGGGTATAAAAGGGCGACAAGTTCACAATCATATATTTCAAATTATGTCACAACTCCGTCCAAGTGTACACTAGTTTGTTTTGTTCAGATAGATAGATACTAACACTAAATTTCTGCAATGCATTAGCAATATACCGACAGCTGAGGAATATTTCATAAAGATGCAGCAAAGAAATCATTCCAAAATTTTAATAGAAATGTAAACTAGGACATTCTTTGTCTTGTATATGTATTTAGGCTATATATTTGCGCGTAATGACATCATCAGAAATGTAACAAATCTTCCTACAAAGAGCTCAGTTATAACATGGATACTTTATCATCGTTTGTGAAAGTTCCAGACAGTTGAACCTTTTACCTTTCAATATCTTGAATGGATGCCCTAACCGCAAGAATGACATTTAATGCTTTGTTTTATTTAACTTTAAAAATCAGTTTTGAGATAACTTGAACCGATTATACATGTTTCACTCATTAAATGTTTTATATAGTTATAGTTTAATGTATGAGAAACTCATGATTATTTGTAAAACAATTGATACCACCTAAGTCTTAACGCTTAAGTAATTGCATCAAGAAAAAATCTTCTTCATGCAATTACATAGAACATACTATTGTTGTGAAACAATCTAGGCTGAAACATCGCGCCTTTCTTTCCAACCAAGTACTGCAAATTCAGTTTGAGTACTAGACATTATTACATAATTACATCACTATTATAAATGCTTACCATAAACTCGGAGGCGGGTGGGAATAAGTCAGAATATATAACTTAACACGAACTTACCGTTAAAAGGATATTTGAAATCGGATAAATATTACAAGAGTTATGAAATATTTAAGATTTGAATATTTGCAAATATATGCAACATAACCATACTATTAGACACGCCCCTCTTTTAATACTTTATTTTGTATCTTGCAAGTTTCTCATTTATACATAATTGATTGTCACCGAAAATTGATAACATTGTTTAATTGTGATGTACGTTACAATGTGGTTAATATATTTTTGAAGCTGTTGTTTTATCTTAGCGATCTTACCTGCAAGCCAATTTCATTACAGCACTTTATTATCACACATTTAAAATGCTCGTCACAATGATCCGACATTTTAGACATTTTCAGTCTTAACATTAAATACTCGGATTTTAGGAATTATGTTGCATGAAAAGACCATGTTTCAACTTCACAAGGGCGGCCTCTTAATATTAGTTATACTGCATTGGCATTTTGTGCAGAAACGAGACATTCCCAGATATATTTTATTAAATGCATTTATACGTTATTCTACGTACATTTAACATAGTTTTACCAATTTGAGGAAATAATATACTATCTGTAGGGTTCGCCCATCAATACTGAATTTTAGCTCGAATGTGCGTAGAAGCATATATAGTATGGCGAAATTCAACTATCATTCAGTTCCCTTGCCGTGGCAAAGAATCATTGTATCCATATACAACGCAGCGTTACCCAGGGATCATTCACTCACTCTACAATATTACATTTCAGAGATACTCATTTATTTTCAGTTAAGTTTTCTATTTTCAGTTTAGTGTGTGTTGGTAGTGTATATGTGTGTGTGTACATGATTGTGTGTGTGTGTCATGTGTGTTTGTGCGTGTGTGTGTGTGTGTGTGTTGGTGGTGTGCGCTTCTGGGTGCTGTGGGGTTCGTTTTGGGGAGGCTGCGTTTTTGGTACGTGGCATTCCCTGTTTGATATTATTTTTTTTTTTTTTTGCAGAACACAGGGACAGTTGTCTAGGAATGAGATCATCGTTTTAGACATTGATATATGAATCGTATATTTTAGAAATGACTCAACATTCTTATTCAAAGTTTAAACGAGTTCTGTGCACAGAAAGTCATTAAAGCATCTAGAGTATATCTCGTGATGTTTAACATATAACTACCATACCAATGTGTAGGTTGCTCATGTTATTACCATACGACCACCTTTAATTAACTCGTCTGATACTTAAAAAAAACAAACATAAAATGCAAACCGGTAGATAATATTCAGCTGCATAATGAATATATTGGTTATCACTTTTAAGAAAGAAAAACAATATTCAATACTAATGGTCATATGTATTAAATGTATGCCTTGAGTCACTTCAAACTTAGGTAAGGCACGAACGAGTTGATTTTCGCTTCATTGTCCAGCTCTTAAACACGTACAATCTTGTCTGAGATTTATATTGATGATCCAAACATTTGTCTTAATTACTTATGTACTAACCAAAAATAAACTTTTGTCTTCCTTGACCAGTATCTGTGTTCCGATTATTTCAGGTATTATACTTGATTTGAAACACAAGGTTTTACAGAGATCACTGCTTGTACAATCAAATCCATCCATCATTTGTTGGAGCTGGAACAGTCTTCAATTATTTATGATTTAAGGCTGCTCGCTCTCAGTTATTATTTTTTTTTTTGTAATTGGCATACTTATACATTAATATAAAACTAAATGCTAGAATCAAAATATAAGCAAGAATCTAGGTAGGAATTTGCAGAAATCGGTTGAAAAAGTCGGTTACACGGCACCGCTACACTATATGTTTTTATTTGAATTTGGAAGCGTATTATTTGAAATTTAGAGATATGCGTGACAGGAATTTATACTGAATGCTTTTTACATGACTGTATGTTCTAAGATACGTTATTTTCATACAGTTTCAAGAACTTTATTTCTTTACTAAAATCTGAGAGCGAGCAGCTTTAAATATCCATTCAAGTGAGATCAAGCGCACAACACGAACAACATATATGAAAGCACTGCCTTAAATATGAACCATTCCAGGGCATTTGAACATATTTAATAAAGATTTCAAAATGTAAAATTTGAATATTTTAGATTGCACGTCCAATTGAATACATGCACAACTAAAATGACAAAAATCACAGGCCCTTTGTGAATATCTCTTTTTCAAACCATTTATAATGACTGTTGCCTCTAAAATAGTGTTAGTAAATGCTTAATTAAACATGTACACGCATTATGTCACTAAATACGAGAAGCAAATCATGTTTACTGTTGTTACAGTACTTGATGATGTTAAGTAGGGACAAGTAAATTAAAAAATAGACCAAATAAATGTTTTTTGGCAAAGTGAAGTGGTTAAATATGTATATACTTGCGGTTATGCATGAAAAACATGTTAAGATATACATGTATTTAGCGTTGCATATATTGGTCTCTCAAGAACGAAACATATATGTGTACACACATGGATATGTTAATATATTCGATGATAGTTTTCATCATGACTTTGTAAACGAGAATTGTCAGGTTATCAGAAAAATAGGGTACATTTTTGTACCAAACAGGGATTTGTTTACATATTAAAAAGCATGCATTAGTCCATTTGGTAAAACGACTGGCCAACGCGTGATTCTACCCCAAAGTTTTTAAGCCCCTTTTACCGTCTCCTTAAAAGCATGTTAGATCAGTCCGTCCGAGTTGTTATTGGTAAATGTTTAAATGAAAGCAAAATAATTTTGCTTGGAACACAGGTATTTTTTGTTGATAATCACAATCTCTTTTTTTTATTAATATTCTCGTATATCAAATTTCCGTTTTCACAGCTCATGAGCCATACTATGAAACTTCCGGTACAGGTGATCGAATTACTATCAAATAATGTTAGGGTAAAACAACACATATTTTATACGACGTAATAGTAACCTTGAGATATTTTTAGCCACATTTGGTAGGAAATTTTTTTCTGGCCCGTTTTTCAATGAACAATTCTCATTACTCTTTCTACCGTTAGTATTTTCCAAACCAATACACAATACAAGCTATAGCATTCCCTAAGTCCCTTATATGATACATCTGTCAGTTTTATGTAACTATATCGGAAGCACACCGTAAAACAGTTTCCGGTGTGCATTGTTCAGTCAACTGTGTCTTTACGAATCTAACTGTTTCTTTATAGGAAGGAACAATAAAGTCGCCGCTTCTGCTGCTAATAATTTGTCTTTCATGTATTTGTCTACCCTAGTTATGTTTTGACAAATCAATATTATCTGCTCTTGAAAAAGAAATACAACAAATGCTGTATTCAAGGGAAGATAATTCAAAATCAAGGCCGGTGACATTTGATTTTTTTTCAGACTTTTGTTTCCAACTTGATCCCCAGTGTAAAAACAAAATTGAATAAATTCTATGCAAGGGAAAAGTTTGGTCCTATATACTTACAGGAATCTGTTGCAAGCGTCCTTAGTTATAAACGGAGAAACAAGTCAGTTTTAGGCGAAAGAACTTTTAATAAAAACCAAAACTGAGTATGGCTTGGCAATTTATTAACACGTCTTGAACAAGCCATTCAGATCACCATTATGTGCTCGAATAAGAACTGTAACAGACGGAAAATCTATTGATTAATTGTACAAAGTGTAATGTCGCAAGCTTTTTATCTGTTAGTGTAACACTAATGTAAAATATCTGCAATTTCAACGTCTTCGAAAAGCATTTTCTTGTGACAAATTAGCGTGAAAAATGAAACCAAACCACAACGATGCAAATTATGAAGCAACCTAATGTATTTATTTGTAGAAAAAAATCAAGTTATAACAATATGGTAAAAAGAACCGGCGGATAGTTTAAGTATAAAAAATCAGCAAACTGATATAACTTACTAGTATAGCCATTTATAAATTTTCCATGTCGAAAAAAGTACAAGCGACCAATTTTAGTATGGACATAATTCATATATCGAAACACTTTCTGATTATATTTTCATTGTTTATCCTAAGCTTAAACTTTTGGAATGGTTCAGGTTTCTTTCAATCAACGTATCATTTTAGTGTTTATGTGATTGAAAATGTCACTTAGTTTTAGGGTGTGCCATTGTCAAAATTCTGGAAACAAAAATCAGCTGCGCTTAGTTATCGATGTAGCTTGACATTAAATATAACAGAAACAACTAGATGTTGCTTTTCAGTGATTCCCCAAACTACGAGAGCCATATTGTATTCTTAAATACATTCTATGACGTCTCTTTTTCCAGCCAATCAATCACAAGATGCTGACAGTTGTTAACCATTAAACTACCAGGATTCATGTGACGGGTTAATACTGTTAATTACGTATTAGTGGGTTTAAAAACGAAACACAGGAACTCAACAACAATTATCATGTCAAAATGTCTGTTCGTGTTATCATATCAGTCAAACAGAATCATTAAAAAAGTCGATTGACATACCTGTCATAGATATATTTGTACCTGTGCAAACAGTCGACCTAGCATAGAACAGTACTTCATAGATACAAAATACCGAAAAAGAAACATAAACTCTTGCAGTCATCCAAAGACAGGAGACCAACAACCCAACACAAATAAAAAACAATCCCGGAAAAGATTTATTCTGTAAATACCTCGTCTAGCGACGATTACATAAAGACAGGAAAACACATATATGAAATATACAAATGTATATGATTTACTAAATACAATGTAACATTTTGTAGTATAACACGTTATCTGCATGTTTAAATTAAACTTAGATCCACGGTATGTGACAATCTACACAAACAAAACAGTATATTTGTCTAGCCTACAAGGAACACATATAAACATTTTGAAATATACAAACACGTGCATATAGGCTCCTTTGATTATATAAACGGCGTTCATCACTTTGTTTACGTAGCTGTTTTCTTGTTTATAATGGAGGTAATCAGAAGATTGCTATCCATGTATTTATGTGACATGATATGCGTTTGTTTACTAAGAGAAATGAATTTAATAAGGTAGCTATTGATACAGAAAAACAAATAACATTTTTTTAAAATATGTATGAGTATTCATAAATTCTTTTGCACTTATCAGCAACAAAACAATTGTAATAGTTGAACCAAGTATCAGTTTAAACAAAACCGTTCGTATGATATATGATGTACATTTCTTCTAAGCCGACTTTTATTACCCGAGTAGTTTCAGTTCACCTGCAACACGAACAATTATCGTTTAATCATAGCTCTTAAACATGTCTTATCTCACGATTTACGGGTTAAGCATGAACAATGTTTCTTTCCATGCTATGACATTCATCTATGATTCAGTTCTCTTCGTGTCCCAATGTTTCATTCTATTAACGAACGACAAAGCGTGACCTATAGATCATTTATTTCCTTTGGAATATTTAATTCCTGAGATATTCATTTATTTTCATTTTCTGCAAAAGTCACGTCCTGTTTTTTCCCGGAAAATATACACTGAGTAATATTTCGTTCACGCACAGTGTGCCAATATAGCGACGTTTTTATAATAAATGGCTATCCACCCAAGCATAATGAAACAGTCGTCAAGTGATTATATGCTACAACATGTATTATGCACATTTTACCGATGTTTACTACAAGCAATTATTTGAATAAAGTTGTTTTGAATTGATCCCAGCAATAGGACATGCCTCTTTAAACTCTATTCCTAAATCGCACTTTTCAATTAAATATTAATTGGAATACTGTAACTTCTTTTTCACGTTTTCAGAGCCTATGCAGACATGGCACATACGATTAAAATATTGCACGCTTATCTCTATTTGTTACGTTGACATCTATTCAATTTATGCAGTTGGGCAGAACAGTGCGTTCGTTTACAGAGTTCGGGAAAGTGATTGATTACTTTTAAAATTTGAGTCTAGGTGTATATATATGTACATTTTAAGAACTAATTTAGGTCTTTTTAATACAGCAAAGCAAATAAAACAATATAATTTTGCGTTTGATAATTAACCCATGAATGGATTTTGAAGACTAAAATTATGAAGACAAATAAAGAAACATTTCAGAGAAGTCACTGAAATTTAATCAATTTTATGAATAGATAATGTCTGATTAAATGTATCAGTTGAATGCATCTTTGGAATACTAAATCGCATTTTGACGATGGACATGTTATAACTACTGAGAACCATAATTGCATTGCACGAAATAAAAATAACAGCGGTACAATGTACGCAAAATCTGTATTAAAACAGTCCATCAATGTCTAAAAGAACAATTGAAAATAAGAGACCTCCTGGTTGAATTTATTGTAATTCTTTATTTCATACAAAATTATCTAAGGTCGACTGCCCCTGGACACTTAAGGTAGTTTCAAATCAATCCATGTACCTGTAAATTGTCCATCATAGTAATTTGTGACTATTTCTAAGTTTAAGTTTTAAATCAATCCAATAAGCACCTGAAATATGTCAATAAACTTCACGTTGTGCGCTAAACTTTGATAAACATTTCTAAGTCTAACAAGGGAACATTTTCGGACAAACCTCATGTATGACTACCTTTAGCTTCAATTAAAAAAATGTAGTTTCAAATCAGCTTAATCATTAGGTAATTGTAATTGATTTGGCCAAAATAGTAGCCATAACATTGATCAAAATGGTGACCGCAATAGCCCTTCGTATTATTCGAATAGCCGAGGCAACGTGATCGAAATTCTTTTGAAAAATTGTGTTCTGCTCATCATTGTAATATAATGTAAGTGATGTTCTATACTAGCTGGACATGGCAAAGCATTGCCTATCGTCAGTGTATGTTGTTACTCGTGTCTCATATTTGGTGTGCTCATTCATCCTTTTGCAGTCCTCCTAGTTGTGTGTTGATGCTGTGCTTTTAGTATTTGGGGATAATTGTTCTTATTATTCATTTAAAACATCTATCATTAGTTACCTAGCTGTAAAATGGCAAACTATCATGTCATCTGCAGACAGAGCGGCGCAACCAAGATCATTCCTTTAGTATAAAATCTTGCTTTTTATTTCAACAGTGCACAGACTTTTGTCTCGGAAAGGACGCACTTTTATTCTACTGGGTTATGAATTAAAAATTTAACTGAATGAATTTTAACATTGACTAGCAAATGTATTTAAAATATATGTATTGCAGAATTATATGAGGAACATGCAAGGAACCAATACAACAATTAACGTAATGTTCTTTCTAACATTTTTTGGAGATCTCAGGGAAAATTGTACATCATGGAAGATAAGGCGATTTTATTTTTTTCACTAAACAGTTTACTAGAATGTAATACTTACTTATTTTTATAACTGGCTTTGGTAAATACATATTAATGTTGTGATCTAATACCTCAACATTGATAAAGAACAACCATTTTATTTCATATTATAGAAAAATCGTAGTCTTCTATTATAATAAAATCTTCAGATATATATATTTTTGTTAACAGCTAAGTCGCATTTATATAGAGATATACTAATAACGCCTTAGTGTGTAATTGTCCATAAATTGTGCCGGTTATGTATGTGTGAACATAATAAGCCCCGCGTCCCATTTATTCCGTTTGCGATCGATAACAAAAATGACAATCTGTTCAGATAGATATGTTCATGAAAATATAACTGCTGGGAGAATATATTTTTTCATGAGAAAAAGCAAATCAACGAACTGATTTAACATTAACACGGCGTTTTTGTAGAAAGTAATCACTATCCGCAAATATATCGAGCTATTTCGTATTGTATATTACGGAATACTAAAGAGTATGATATTTTTAAAATTAACAATTTGTCATTTTGATAATTGCCCAGATATTGTCCAATGTACCTATCAGTGATTCATCACTGAAATATCAAACTATAGAGCATGTTTTGTTTTGTCTGTTAGTAAATAACTGATGAAGGCGGATGAAATTTCTGCTGTTCTAGTAAAGTTTATCTGGCAACTGTCAACCGTTATAAATAAACAAATCACGAGGACTCGTTACATAAATTGCTCGGATATTTATACCCTAAACCGTTAAAACTCGTGCAACGGAAGTTTGTCGGTCGTCCGTACGTCCTTACATTTCCCTGATAACAAACACTTTGTAAGGCAAAATTTTCATTTTACTCCAATTAAACCTGTTCAGAAGACTCAAAAGGGTGCCTGCAACCTTTACGAGCTGCGCTGTGCAAAAAACCAACCACACAATGGCAGATAATTCTTGAACATGATGACGCTTCACATGTCACATTTCCTGATGGATTTACATAACTTGCATAGAATGTTGCCTATAGATGATCTGTATTGAAATTGAGCCACACTTATGGACAAATCAATAGTTCTACAGTCAATTATTCGATAACCTTGACAGGAGTAATATTGTACAGCAGTTTCTGTAGTTCCAAACCGTCAAACAATTGCATCACTCTCCATACTTGCCGGACTTGAGTCACTTTAATTTCTTTATCTTTCTTGTACTGAAAACAATAATTGTTGAGCCTCTGTCCAACACAAGAAGTGCACTTTACAGTGTTGTTTGTCAGTGTCTGCAGAAGATACAAAGGACAGACTACTCTGTCACTTTCGGGACATGCATATCCGATGGAAAAGTGCATTTCTGTTAAAATAGAATATTTGGAAGGATATGAGAAACTTGCATTAATGATAATAAGACCAGTGGCAAACATTATTGAATACCCCTCGTACTCCTAACTTGTTTGAAATCACATAAGACGACAAAAAGACATAATGTATTTTTTAAATGAACTGAAGAAAGAACAAGTGTATGCAATCAAAAGAATATTGCCTGTGTCATTTAATTATCCTACTAGTTTTAAAAAATTAACATGGATTGTGAATAAAAGTCAGACTCTATACGACATGTATTGTCTTCGAAACCAACACATCAAATCCATGTATGTTAGGGTAAAAAAAAAAATATCAAACAGGGAATGCCACGTGCCAAAAACGTGGCCTCCCCAAAACGAGCCCCACAGCACCCAGAAGTGCACACCACCAACACACCACCCACCCCCCCCCCCCCCCACCCCCCCACCCCCCACCACACACCCCCACACAACACACACACACACACACACACAATCATGTACACACACACACACATACACTACCAACACACACGCTACAGCAACACACGAGGACAAAACGAACAATTAAAGGAACACAGTGGGGCACCGCCTTGGAACGGTCAGTGGCAAAAAACTCACTGGGGGAGCGGTTTATGGTGGGCACCCAACCTCACTCTTACCCCCACCATGTTCCAAAGTCACAGGACAGTGTAAATAAAAGTAATCCCTGCTAGGTGAATCTCTAACACACGCAATGGAAACAAAAGGCATGGTATGTAAAACACAAAAATGCTCGTGTATAAATATATAAAAAGCAAACCTTGAGAACCAAAAAACGTATGTACTCAATGCCTTTGCAGAAGGCAGAGCACCAAGAGAAACACCCTTAAGGGCCCGACGAAACAGGCCAGAGGACAGAAATCAAAACAGTTTCGTCCCAGTGGGATTTAAAAACTGCCCATCACAGAGTCCTCCCCCTCTTCCGTCAGACACAATCAAAGAGGGAAGCATAGCGTCCAACTGTAAACGGGTTGAACACCAAACATGCGGTGTGTCTCAAAACAGTTGGGTCGTAACCTCTTTTAACAAAACGTTTTATAATTTTAGCAAATACAGTTGGAAAATTGCCATGACCCAAAATCTTACGAAGTTTGTAAACCACATCCCCATAAAAATCGGGTTTTGAAATACCTTCTCGCAGAAGAGTCTTTAGATTACTATTGAATTTCAAAACCAAATCAGAATAACGATAGTAAAATTTAGCAAAATTTTTACGCAACTTGTAATAACGGTAGCCCTGTTGAAGAAGTTTATTTGTAATATATTGATTACGTTCATTGAAATCCTCAACATGACTACACGCTCTGGCAAACCGAATTAACTGAAAAATGTATACCCCATAAGATGTAGCATGAGGTACATCCCCATCCAAATGGGGGAAATTTACAATACTAAAATTAAAATCATCCCTCTTAGAGGTCGAGTAACATCAAATATATTTATTTGTTTCTCTCTCAGATTGTTCCATTTTGTGCTTGCTCGTTTTTTTCTATGTTGACTGAGCATCGAAGAGAATGAAATAACGCACAGGAAACTCACAGTTAACGATTTCAAACATTACATAAACATCTAGATGTTGATTAGCAGAGATGTTCTTTCCTACAAAAGCATCACGTCATTGAATATTTGATTGCTTTCCGGAATGATCTCTTGATGCATGTTATATCCAGTCAATCCAGTCATTCAATCACACGCTATAGACTGTCTACAGAATTCAAGATAACTGAAGTGAGTACAACGGTATGTTCCGAGAATGAAGTATCAATGGACTTCCACGTGGCTCGGCAACAAAGTTTGATCGTTATAAACAACATTTTAAAAGCATAGATTGTTTGTTTTATATACTATCAATCAAACATTAATAGAAAGGTCATATATCTTTATACATAGAGGACACAAATATTCGATCAATGTTTGAAACAAGTAATGTACTGCGAAATTTTTCCTCATGTTGTAAAGTTTCAGAAAACTGTTCAATTCAGTTAAATTAAGTGGTTTTATAAAGGTCCGGCCTGGAAACAAAGCCCACGGAGACCCGGCATATCTCCCTTCTTGCCTTAAAGTGTAATTTGAATACCGAAATGTAGGTGATACAATTGACCTGGCTGTAACTTCAAGTCAGTTATTGCCGTATGTCTAACACTGCCTTGATTAATATGCAAAATATGACGTATCATGTACGAATAAGTCTGGGCAGATTTGAATCAGATCATGTATAGACTAAAACACAAAATGTCTGTGCAGATTCTGTACAGAAAGTATTCTGGTTCATTGGAACATAGTTGAACCATAATGCTATAAATACAGTTTTAATATAGAGACGAAGATCAAAATCTGTGCAGAATTTTGCGAAATATTTAAATAAGGCCAAAACAAATTTGGGCAGAAAAAAGCAGGATAATTTTCTGTATAGAATAGAACTGTAAAATTGTTGTTATTTGTTTATTGTAGCATAATAATATCTGTACAGAAAAAAAATAAACAGAAAGGTTGTTGTGAATTCCTAATACAGTGTGTGCAGTTTTCGGAATACATGTATATTTGCATTATTTTTGCACCCAAATTCTGTTCCGCGTTAAGAAATCCTATTGCAATTTGTAGCATACTAAATTCTGCATTAGTCTGCTAAGTACCTTTATTTAATATGTATATATATTTTATATGAATTTTTGCAGATTTCGGTCATTTTATCTGAACTTTTACTGGCGGCATTGTATTCGCAATACATTATTGATCGTTTTTGACAGTTCCTGTCATAGTTGTAAAGCAAAACATAACCATGATATGTACAGACAAAGTACTAGACAAAGTACTAAATAAATGTCTTGTAAAAATGAAAAGAGCAAATATTTTGTCTGATACAATAATACACAGACATAAATCTGGTTTATAAATCTATGATTCTGTACAGAAAATCAAATACTTTCTGTACAAATTTAGCGTCAGATTTTTTGTCTGTGTCTACTCTGTTTAGAAAACAGAAATTCTGTCTGCATTCTGCCCAGAATTGGTAAAGATTCTGTACATAATTGGCTGGAGTTTTCGTACAGGATATGTAAACATTTCAAACAGAACTGAATTTTTATTCATTTTAAAAGCAAATAATATAAATAGCAAGCAACCGTTAAACCAATCCTACATGAATGTTGAAACTTGAAAACGTTTTGATTGGTATATATCCGGGTTTTTGCAGGTAGCGTCATTCCCTTCCAGACAAGATTGTGACCTCTGATATAATTACCGTGTCACAAGTTACACCACGCATCTTAAAGCTTTTTGCATAACAAGCAAACAAATGCAATAAGATTTAAGTACATTATTAACAGTTATGAGACGATTCAGGAGTTCCTGTGGCTGGTAGATCATGTGGCTGTTTCATGCAACAAAACAACGTGTATCCTTACGAATCAGTTATAAGCTAATTCATGAAATTATTGAAACAAACTCAACGAAAATAAATATATATGCTGATATATGAGAGGATTTCTGTAACATTCATACTCAGCTCTTTTATTATATAAAACAGCGACTGTAAATACATTAAGTAACATTAAATTCACTATTACCACCAGAAATGTAGCTTGTATGATTGCTATAGAAACGTAATATTGTGAACGGGGTAAATTCGCGGCTTTATAAGTGACTACATGTGTATACAAAATTCTACAATTTTGGCTGTCCCTAAACGGCTTCAAGATAATATTACAAAAACGCATGCATCACGCTTCAAATTATGTTCCACTGAGAAACGTTATGGGTTTGCAGTGCAATTCCAAAAAAGAGATAGAGGCATGAGGCAGTTTTCCCAGAGCAAATTTGAAACGATTTAGGTACTCAACTTGTTGCTAAGGAAACTATAGAACGTACGTTTCGGTATGATAAAATGAAAAAACTGAAATTACGAGCCTCGTGTATATATTTATTACTTCCTGTTTTGACAACAACCGTTGTTTAAAATATATTATTGCTTAAGGTCATGACATTTTCTGGGCTGTGTGCTCTATATAGCCATAGTCGCGACAGGTTGCAAATGCAAGGATGTAAGCAACAGTTGCATTATGGACAAGTGAGAGCAAAATACGAATAACGCTTGTTATTGCACCCTTACATTCGTCCTTGCAGCGGCAATGAATCACTCTATCCACAAGCTGGAATTCCTTATTTGCTTACGAATATTGCAATTCAGAGATATTGATAATTGTTTTGCATTTGCAAAAGGATTGCAGTAATATCTCGGATAAAGTTGGAAAATTTATTTTGCTAATTTATTCAGTTGGAAGTGTTCCAAGTTTTCCGACATTAATTTATTTTATAAGCGACTGCGGGCTTCGTTTATTGAATATAGACTAAAAGACCAGTAGAGTAATAAATGCCACCGCTATTTATGTTACTTGTTATCTGAATAATTATTAGGTCCTTTGTAGGGGCCGATGCATTATTTCAAAATTATTTCATTTTCAGCACCTCGACCTTTAATCATTTAATTATCTCGCAATAAACATTATCGTTGACCTTTAAGTTATAGTCCCGAGCGTTCAAAGTACCGTTGAGCCGCCTATATTATGTTATCTAAATGCCGTTCTAAGAAGATCATAATCTCGAATCACTCGAAGAAAACTCGCACTACCTTTAAGTTAACTTATTGTAATTTATTTATTCTCGATTGCCAAACAAGTTCTTACAACTTATATTAATGGCTCTCGAGACTTATTCAAGATGGAATCAACATCTGTTTGTGTCTTGCCTAAGGACACTACCGACATGGCTATGGTAGGGATCGAACCCGGGACCCTTCGAAGCGAAGGCGAACGATGATACTGCGCCACAACTGCTTCGCCTTTAAGTTTTACACCTATATCAAGAATTTTGTCTGATTTGATTTACAGTTAGATGAAGCCCTAACCACAAACTAGAAGCACACATAACAATAACATTTAATGTGGACTATTGCAACATATGTCGTATATCTATGTTAAGCAGCTTTATTTCACCGATAGAACACTTACATAAAATGAAATTTGAACTCTGATATCTGTTTGTCTTTTATCTGAATAATATATGCTTATATTTAGCATGGGACTCTTTGCTGTATAGTACGTAGCAAGCGGTATATAATACATTATCAAATCTCATC
>JAFMSR010000013.1:46179204-46419204 GCA_022818135.1 Saxidomus purpurata
TGCATTGTTCAGTCAACTGTGTCTTTACGAGTCTAACTGTTTCTTTATAGGAAGGAACAATAAAGTCGCCGCATAAAAAATGCTGTATTCAAGAGCAGATAATTCAAAATCAAGGCCGGTGACATATGATTTGTTTTCAGACTTTTGTTTCCAACTTGATCCCCAGTGTAAAAACAACATTGAATAAATTCTATGCAAGGGAAAAGTTTGGTCCTATATACTTACAGGAATCTGTTGCAAGCGTCCTTAGTTATAAACGGAGAAACAAGTCAGTTTTAGGAGAAAGAACTTTTAATAAAAACCAAAACTGAGTATGGCTTGGCAATTTATTAACACGTCTTGAACAAGCCATTCAGATCACCATTATGTGCTTGAATAAGAACTGTAACAGACGGAAAATCTATTGATTAATTGTACAAAGTGTGATGTCGCAAGCTTTTTATCTGTTAGTGTAACACTAATGTAAAATATCTGTAATTTCAACGGCTTCGAAAAGCATTTTCTTGTGACTAATCAGCGTGAAAAGTGAAACCAAACCACAACGATGCAAATTATGAAGCAACCGAATGTATTTATTTGTAGAAAAATATCAAGTTATAACAATATGGAAAAAAGAACCGGCGAATAGTTACAGTATGAAAAATCAGCAATCTGACAAAACTAACTAGTATAGCCATTTATACATTTGCCATGTCGAAAAAAGAACAAGCGACCAATTTTAGTATGAACATAATTCAACTAAGGAAACATTTTCTGATTATATTTTCATTGTTTATCTTAATTAAGCTTTAACTTTTGGAATGGTTCAGATTTCTTTCAATCAACGTATCATATTAGTCTTTGCGTGATTGAAAATTTCACCTAGGTTTAGGGTGTGCCATTGTCAAAATTCTGGAAACAAAAATCAGCTGCGCTTACTTATCGATGTAACCCGACATTAATATAACAGAAACAACTAGATGTTGCTTTTCAGAGATGCTCCAAACTACGAGAGCCATATTGTATTCTTACATACATTCCATCATGTGTCTTTTTCCAGCCAATCAATCGCAAGATGCTGACAATTAACCATTAAACTACCTGGATTCATGTGATGGGTTTATACTGTTAATTATGTATAAGTGGGTTTAAAAACGAAACACAGGAACTCAACAACAATTATCATGTCAAAATGTCTGTCCGTGTTACCATATCAGTGAAACAGTATCATTAGAAAAGTCGATTGCCTTACCTGTCATAGATATATTTGTACCTGTGCAAACAGTCGACCTAGAATAGAACAGTATGTCTTAGAGCCAAATTGTAATACAACTTTACAAAGATTACTTGTGGAGAAAACTCTCTCATTATGCATGATTGCGAATCAAAGAAACATAAATAACTTTGCAATCATCCAGAGATAGGAGAACAACAACCAAACAAACATTTTTAAAAAATGCCGGAATTATTTATTCTGTAAATGCACTGTCTAGCGATGATTACATCATTTTCTTTTCAAATATACGTCGGTTTTCTTGTTTATAATGGAGGTAATCAGGAGATTGCTATCCATATATTTATGTGACATGATATGCGTTTGTTTACTAAGAGAAATGAATTTTGTAAGGTAGCTATTGATACAAAAAACAAATAACATTTTCAAAAGATGTATGAGTCTTTTTAAATGCTTTTGCAGTTATCAGCAACAAAGAAATTATAAAAGTTGAATCAAGTATCAGTTTGAACATCTTGAACAGTTTGAAGATCATTCCTTTAGTATAAAATATCGCTTTTTATTTCAACAGTACACAGACTTTTGTCTCGGAAAGGACGCACTTTTATTCTACTTGGTTATGAATTAAAAATTTTACAACTGAATGAATTTCAACACTGACTAGCAAAAGTATTTAAAATATATCTATTGCAGCAATATATGAGGAGCATGCAAGGAACCAACACAACAGTATGTGTGAATATTATAAGCCCCGCGTTCCTTTTATTTCGTTTAAGATTGATAATAAAAAAGACAATCTTCTCAGATAGGTTTGTTAATAAAATATAACTTCTTGGAGAATATATTTTTTATAAGAAAACGCATATTAACGGACTGATTTAACATCAACACGGCGTTTTTGTAGAAGGTAATCAATATTCAGAAAATATATCGACCTAGTTCTTAATGTATACTACGAACTACTTAAGAGTATGATATTTTTAAAATTAACAATTTGTCATTTTAATAATCGCTCGGTTATTGTCTCTTTTACCTATCAGTGATTCACCACTGAAATTCAAAACTGTAGAGCATGTTTTGTTTTTTTCTCTTAGTAAATAATTGATGAAGTTCGATGAAATTTCTGCTATCAATCACTTGTTTGCTGTTCTAGTAAAGTTAATTTAGCAACTGCTATAAATAAACAAATCACGAAGACTCATAAATTGCTCGGATATTTATACCCAAAGGCCATTAAAACTCATGCCATGGTTGTTTGTCGGTCGTCCGAACGTACTTACATTTCCCTCATCGCAAACACTCTGTAAGTCAAAATTTTCATTTTACTCCAAAAACACCTGTTCAGAAGGCTCAAAAAGGTGTCTACAAACTTTACGAGCTGCGCTGTGCGAAAGACCAACCGCACTATGGCAGTGATTGTTGAACATGATTACGCTTCACATGTCACATTTCCTGATGGATTTTCATAACTTACATAGAACGTTGCCTATACATGATCTGTATTGAAATTGAGCCACACTGACGGAAAATCAATAGTTCTACAGACATTTATTCGATAACCTTGACAGGAGTAATATTGTACAGCAGTTTCTGTAGTTCCAAACCGTCAAACAATTGCATCACTCTCCATACTTGCCGGACTTGTGTGTGTTGGTGGTGTGCACTTCTGGGTGCTGTGGGCGCCGTTTTGGGAGGTCTGCGTTTTTATGGTACGTGGCCTTCCCTCTTTGATTTTTTTTTTTTTTACTTTGACTTCTTTTTCTCAATCAAATTGAAAAGAGCATTTCTGTTAAAATAGAATATTTGGAAGGATATGAGAAACCTGCAGTAATCATGATAAATCAGCATAGTCTTGTTTTTATGAGACCAGTCTCAAACCTTATTGATTACCCCTTGTACTCCTTACTTGTTTGAAATCGCATAAGAGAAAAACGACAGAAGGTATTTTAATGAACTGAAGAAAGAACAAGTGTATGCAATCAAAAGAATATAGACTGTGTCGTTTAACTACCCTACCAGTTTTACAAAATTAACACAGATTGTGAATAAATAGTCAGACTTTATATGACATTCATTGTTTTCGGGACCAACATATCAAATCCGCGTATGTTAGGGTAAAACGAAACACCAGAAGTCGAGTAAAATCAAATATATTAATTTGTTTCTCTCTCAAGATCGTTCCATTTTTTGCTTGTTCGTTTTTTCTATATTGAACGACCGAACATCAGAAAGAATGAAATAACGCACAGGAAACTCACAGTTAACGATTACAAACATTACATAAACATCTAGATGTTGATTGGCAGAGATGTTCTATACTACAAAAGCATCACGTCATTGAATATTTGATTGCTTTCCGAAATGATCTCTTGATGCATGTTATATCCAGTCAATCCAGTCAATCAATCACACGATATAGACTGTCTACGGAATTCAATATAACTGAAGTGAATACAACGGTATTAAGTATCAATGGACTTCCACGTGGCTCGGCAACACAGTTTGATCGTTATCAACAGCATTTTAAAAGCATAGATTGTTTGTTTTATGTTTTATACCCTATCAATCAATCAGTAATTCGTGTTGTTAGAAAGGTCAGATGTCTTTATACATAGAGGACAGAAATATGCAAATAATATTGGAAACAGGTAATGCACTGCGGAATTTTTCCTAATGTTGTGAAGTTTAAAAAAACTGTTCAATTCTGTTGAGTGGTTTTATAAAGGTCCAGCCTGGATACATAGCCTGTGGAGACCCGGCATATCTCCCTTCTTGCCTTAAAGTGTAATTTGAATACAGAAATGTGGGAGATACAATTGGCCTGACTGCCCAGTAATACAAAATTCTAGATCTGATGAATGTAGAAGCTTGAATAGTATGGCGAAATTCAACTACCATTCAGTTCCCTCCATATACGACGCAGCGTAACCAAGAGATCATTCACTCACTCTAGAATATAACATTTCAGAGATACTCATTTATTTTCAGTAATTATTTTTGCAGAACACAGGGACAGTTGTCTAGGAATGAGATCATCATTTTGACATTTAATATATGAATCGTATTTTTTAGAAATGACTCAACATTCTTATTCAAAATAAGTCTTTCAGTTTTATGCACAGAAAGACATTATAGCATCCAGAGTTTATCTCGTGCCGTTTAATATATAATTACCATACCAATGTGTAGGTTGCTCATTTTATTACCATACGACCACCTTTAGTTAACTTGTTTGATCCTTAAAACATAAAATGCAAACCGGTATATAATTTTCAGCTGCATACTGAATACATTGGTAATCAAAATGCACGTTTATGAAAGAGAAAACAATACTCCATAAAAAGTTTTGGTGAATGTTTATTAAAACGTGTATACGGATTTATGTCACTAAATACGAGAGGCAACTCATGTTTACTGTTGTACTTGATGATTTTAAGTAGGGACAAGTAAATTAAGAAAATTAAGTAAATTAAGAAATGGGCCAAATAAATGTTTTTTCGGCAAAGTGTAGTGGTTAAATATGTACATACTTGCCGTTATGCATAAAAATATATGTCAAGATATATTTAGCGTTGTATATATTGGTCTTTTCAGAACGAAACACATGTGTGACCAATATATCTTTTGATATGATACATATGTTATCAGAAGGTCGTAGTCTACATAAACATGTCGATTTAAAATGTTTCTATATTGAGGTCGTTAGGCCTTCCTAGACTACTGTAGACAAACGCTCCTTCCAATCATGGATAAATGCGAATGGTCTCGAATCTGCGACGCTTGCTACATAAACCAAAATACTGCATGGTATGGAAATAAAATTCACGCATGCTGAAGTAGAGTCATTTGATCTCTTATAACTTTGCTGCAATGCACACAAGCCCATGACTTGTGATATAACCACAAGTCAATGTTACAACATTGACAAAAACTTAACATGAATAGACCCTTTATTCAAACAAATATGTAACTTTGAAATGAATACATTATATTATCTGTTAATGTAACACAAATGTAAAACATCGACAGTGTTGAGTTTCAAAAGAAGCATTTCCTTGTTTCGAATTTAGATGAAGTGAGATACATTCCACTGATATACATCAAGTTGTTAGTGAAACAATAGAACAGGAAAACGGTTTAAAAATCAATAAACCAGCTACGCAGACAGACAAGATAAAAATAGTTATATATAGCATTAAAGTCGACGTAAATATTGTGGCGTTTACTGACTACAGATGATAATTTTCATCATGACTTTGTAAACGAGAAGTTTCAGGTTATCAGAAAAATAGGGTACCTTTTTGTATAAAACAGGGATTTGTTAACATATTAAAAGAAAAATCATTTGTCCATTTGGTCACACGATTTGCCAACGCGTGATTCTTTCCCTAAGTAGTTTAGTACTTTTTAACGTCTCCCGTAAAGCATGCTTAGTTATTTTGTCCAAGTTGGTATTGGTAAATGGATAAATGAAAGCAATATAATTTTGCTCGGAAAAAAGGTATACTTGTTGATAAATCACAATCCCTTTTTTCATCAATATCCTCGTATATCAAATTCCCGTTTTCACAGCTCGTGAGCCATACTATGAAACTTCTGGTAGAAGTGATCAAATTATTATCAAACTAGAGCTATCACTAAATGTGATTAATACCCCCAAAAGGATTGCTTTATAAACTGAAGAAGTTCGTAGTAACATAATACCTTGCAAACAAACTAAAAAGAGATATTGTTCTTAGCAGTTCCTCTCATTGTGCTTGACCATTGTATGAAGTTGTATTGAATTCCAACTTGTAGTTTTCGAAAAATGCTCCTTACAGGGAAAAGTAACAAAGGGCAATAACCCTGTAATTAGTAAGATGGAGTTATGGTTACTGTGCACTGCACTCCCTCTCACTGTGCTTGACCATTGTATGAAGTTGTATTGAATTCCAACCAGAAGTTTTCAAGTTATGCTCCGGAAAGGAAAAGTAACAAAGGGTAATAACTCTGTAATGAGTCAAGATGGAGTTATGGTTCCTGTGCACGCACTTCCTCTAAATGTACTTGACCATTGTATGAGGTTGTACTGAATTCCAACTAGTAGTTTTTAAGTTATGCTTCGGACAAGGAAAAGTAACAAAGGGTAATAACTCTGTAATGAGTCAAGATGGAGTTATAGTTCTTGTACACTGCACTTCCTCTGAGTGTGCTTGATCATTGTATGAAGTTGTATTGAATTCCAACTAGTAGTTTTCAAGTTATGCTCCGGACAAGGAAAAGTAACAAAGGGCATAACTCTGTAATTAGTCAAGATGGAGTTATAGTTCTTGTGCCTGCACTTTCTCTCAATGTGCTTGACCATTGTATGAAGTTGTATTGAATTCCAACTAGTAGTTTTCAAGTTATGCTCCGGACAAGGAAAAGTAACAAAGGGCAATAACTCAGTAATTAGTCAAGATGGAGTTATAGTTCTTGTGCACTGCACTTCCTCTCAATGTGCTTGACCATTGTATGAAGTTGTATTGAATTCCAACTAGTAGTTTTCAAGTTATGCTCCGGACAAGGAAAAGTAACGAAGGGCAATAACTCTGTAATTAGTCAAGATGGAGTTATAGTTCTTGTGCACTGCACTTCCTCTCAATGTGCTTGACCATTGTATGAAGATGTATTGAATTCCAACTAGTAGTTTTCAAGTTATGCTCCGGACAAGGAAAATGCAACAGACCGCCCGACCGACCGACCGACCGACCGACCGACCGACCGACCGACCAACCACCGGGTGCTCCTAAACCCCCTAACTGTTTTGGGGGTATAATAATGTTAGGGTAAAACAACACATATTTTATTCGTCTGAGTAGACGTAAAAGTAACCTTGAGACTTTTTCAGCCACATTTGTTAGGAAATTATTTTTTTCTGGCCCGTTTTTCAATTTACAATTGTACACATAATTTTTATAACTCTTCCTACCATTAGTATTTTCCAAACAATAGAAAAATACAAGCTATAGCACTCCAAAAGTTCCTTCTGTGACACATCTGTCAGTATTATGTAACTATATCAGAAGCACACCGTAAAACAGTTTCCGGTATACATTGTTCTGTCAACTGTGTCTTTACGAATCTTAACTGTTTCTTCCTCGGAAGGAACAATAAGGTCGCAGTTTCTGCTACTAATAATTGGTCTTACATGTATTTGCCTACTTTAGTTATGTTTGGACAAATCAATATTATCTGCTCTTGAAAATAAAATAAAATAACAAAATGCGGTATTCAAGGGAAGATAATTCAAAATCAAAGCCGGTGACATATGACTTTTATTTCAGACTATTGTTTCAAACTTGATCCTCAGTCAAAAAACCAAATTGAAGAAATTCTGTGAAAGGGAAAGTGTGGCCCTGTATACTTACATGAATCTGTAGCAAAAGTCCCTAATGGCAAAATTCTGTGAAAAGAAGTACATGTATGGGATATGGTATTTAATTTTTTGCAATTCCATGAGCTGTACATAATTACGTTAAAGTTAAAATTGTACGATGTGACTGACTTATTAAAAAGGCAACGTGCAGGCGTTTGCCACAATTAATTACGCTACAATCTTTGTTTTTACTTTGACATGCTCCAAAGTCATCAAGAAGTAAATTTTTCTTTGGCGTACTCTTCTCTGAGCGCTTTCCAAATATAAATATCTGATCAAATTAAGTAATGTTATTTCATCGTGATTTGCTGTTTTATAGCGAATACCAGTTACTAGAACAACATATAAATGCCTGGTTGCGGAACAATTCCATTAAGCTTTCATCAATTATTTAGGGAAAACAAAAATATCCCGTTTTACAATTTGACACTTTCATCAGACGAATTCGTCGATAAATACAAAGGACAATACCAATATGAATGTAAAATCAAGAATCTGAATTTTGGGGAATCTTAGCGACTTCACAGAAATATTGTTCTCTTCTCAACAGCTTTGCGTTGTCAACGAAAAAATCCTTTGTTCTAGTACAAAGTTTGTCTCAATTGTGTCATTGACAATTGAATTTAATCATTTACTGTCTATACTTTAGAGTGCTAAGAACTTAAGATAAAAGCTTATTTTAGCACTTTCCTGCCTCAAATCATAGTTCTGATTCTGAATGCTGTTGTGATTTTTTTCAATTAAGTACTGATTTACAATAATCAAATTTGGTAATTATGAGCTCGGTAACAAGATGTGTTGTTGTATTTCATATAATAACTAACGATATAGAACCAATAGTTTCTAGTTCGACTCTCACTCGGGGTAATGGAAAACAATCTTATAAGGTACCAGTGTTGTCGTTTATCCTAGAAGTTTAAAGACAATAAAATCGAATATTTGTGTTCACATTTTATATTAATTTTGTATTTTATTGAATGTTTTACCAGCAGACTGAATTAGTTGTATTGTAAATTTCAATAAATTAAATATGGAATTTACAATTTATATGTATGTTAAGTAAAAAGAAAGTTAAATTCCAACTTTGACATAACACAACTTTTTTCAGTGCCATGTATTATCTTTAGACACTTAAATTTCTTTTTTCGAGAATAACGTTCCAATAACATATGCATATTGTCTAATAAAATTTCTTCAAGAGCAACACTGTAAGGTTTAGTTGCCTGTTCCACAGACATATAATGACCCTAAAGATGGAATGGATAGCTATCTAGGTCCTTAAGCTATGTTTCTGATACATTCCGTTATAATACGTTCACGTTTTATTTGATTTGTGTGTGTTTTACTGCGACATTGTGTCTTTTCTTGAGTCTTGCATATTTCAAAATATATCATTAGTAACTTATTTGTAGTGGTACAGTTTATTTCTCTTGTATCTCGAAAACTGTATAAGTCACAAAATGCACATGACTCACAGTTCAATTAAAAAAGAACAGTGACCTAGACATTGGCATCATAGTCCATCCGACTATATAACTATCATAAAACTGTTGATAAATTGTACATATTAATTGTTTTTTATATTACAGGCTTGCTCTTTATGACAGCACACTTAAAGTGTTTCGTTGTAATGTGATGTTTACCTTTAAAAACATAAAACTATATTGCTGAATTAAACCTTATAAGGACTTAATAATAAAACACGAATTAACTTAGTCTGTGAGCATACGAAGCCAGTTAAGTTTATTGGTGCTGGCACATTTATTGAGTAGCCTTCAATGATGGTTGACAGTGATTTATTGCTATGTATAATCACACTGCAATCTAATTTGTACTTACAAAGAAGGATTGCACGTTGTGGCATAAGAGATGTCTGTTTGCCTTTCACAAAATATGGAAGACAAACATTGTAGCTTTATATACTCATTATCACGCCATTATACTTGATTTTAAGTCTGGATAAAACTAAACTTATATTGATTGTATTCCAGAATGATCTCTTAACATAGAGCTGTTTCATCTTGTCAGTCATTTCAAGCTGTAATGACAAGATAGCATTTCCCGGGCAATAGTGATAGCTTGACATACTCTCTAAACGTTTTATTAAGAAAAGTTTGTCTTTAAGAATAGATTATAAACGTCATTCTCTTTTTGTCTAATCAAATCGGCCTGATGACTGTAAGAACATTAATACAATGACAATGACAATGACAATTTATTTATTGATACTGGCCACCGGCCCTTTACAGCATGCTTAATACAATACATACATATTTACAAGCACTGGTATCCGAAGACATTCGAAAATGTAATTACTTACAACATTACATTATTACAATACCAAAAAGCATTTTTGGAGTTAACAAGGACATATGAATATAACATACTTTTCAAAAATGGCAGTTTTATCTCTTAACGTACATAAAAGGCACAACTCTATAAGTTTGTATTCAGAGTAGCTAAAATCTCACTTCTCTCTTTAAAAGCGAAGTATGCATATTTTGCTAAATTTTGGATAACATTTTCTGAAATGGAACTCATTAAAATATTGAATTTATAAACAGTTGGAATGATATAAAATTTGCCAGGGATATATTTTTCTCTAATTGCCGTAAGGTTTCTACAAACCAGAACAAAATGATATTCGTTCTCAACAGCCTTGTTGCACAACTTACAAATTCGTTCTTCTCTTATAACATTTCGGTATCTTCCTGTTTCAACCTCAAGATCATGGGAAGAAGTTCTTAAGATTGAAAGAGCTCGTCTAAATTTCCTCTCCGTTACAGTATTCAAATATTTTTCATGTGTGACGGTATTTTTAAACTGGCAAAAACTCAGCAACTTCGGACTATCTTGTACCTGTGACACCCATTGCTGTCGGTATTGGTCTTTTAGTCTTTGAACAAAACAGTTTACAAAAACAATTTCATTATAAAAACAAAAAAAAAAAAAAACAAGAAACCCCACCAACAAAAAACCCCCCCCCCCAAAAAACCCCCCCCACCACCCAAAAAACCACACCACAAACCCATTGATCTATCCAAGCATAACCAAAGCCATTAGAAAATAATAGGTTTCTTATACCTGAACACCAATTTGTTTGTCCACAATCATCAAGATACTTCAACATAAGATAACTTTTCTTAACCTGTCTAGTATCACCCATTTTCAAGATTTTACACCAGTATCTTAAACATCTTTTTGCAGAGTTAATATATAGTGGGAATCTTCCACAATCACCTAAAACAGCTATGTTCATTGTTTTTTTATTTACACACATGTATCTTTTACATGCATAATTGTGTACTGATTCAATGGTTGGGTGCTTATCTAAACCCCAAATTTCAGATCCATATAATAAAATTGGACTTATTTTAGTGTCAAATATATTAAAGAACACTTTCTGAGGGAGTTGGCCATATTCATGTAATTGAGACAGAACAGAATTTGAACACGTTTAGCTTTAAATGCTTGTTCACTAGCCATTTTAGAAAGCGATAGTTGTTGTGACAATGTAACACCTACATAGCTAAAACTCTTAACAGCTTCAATAGCTTTGCCGTCATAGACCCATTTTTCATGTTTGGATAGCCTACCTCCCTTTTTAAAAACCATTATTTTAGATTTGTGTGGATTAACTTTGACCTTCTTTTCATCACAAAAGGATTTTAACACATTTAACAACTTTTGTAAACCAACAACTGTATCTGCTGTCAAGGCAAGATCATCAGCGAATAATAATGCTAACAGTTCAGTTATATCTGGAAAAAGTTGAATACCTCTTATACCACTGTTTTCTATTAATTTAACCAATTCATCAATGAAAATGAGGAATAAAATTGGAGATGCCAAACAGCCTTGTTTGAGACCTACTGGACAGTTGAAATAATCTGTCAAACCTTCATCTGTTCTAACACAGGCTTCTACAGATCGATACATGCCAGTTATTGCGTTATATAATTTCCCTTTTAGACCTGAACGTCTCAATGCCCCCCAAAGTTTTTCCCTTTTTATTAAATCAAAACATTTCATAAAATCTATGAAGGCTACATATAGTTTACCACCGGGTTTAGCCAGATGTTTATTAATCACTGCTTGTAAAAAAAACACATTATCAGTAGTGGAGTAACCTTCGCGGAACCCGGCTTGGGGTTCTCCGAGTTTATCAAACATATTAATATAGAAATTCAACCGCCTTGTTAATATACTGGTATAAATCTTGCTAAATATATTTAATAGAGAAATGCCTCTGTAATTATCAGAAGAGTTAACACTACCTTTCTTGTGGACAGGAACGATTATTGCCTTACACCAAGATTCTGGGAAAGATCCAGAACCATATAATCTATTAAATAGTCTTCCTACTAAAGGTAACAACAGATCTATACCATTGATAAAAAATTCGGGGATAATGTTATCTTCGCCTGCGCTTTTACCACGTTTCAGAGACTTTGTCACTCTAAGTATTTCCTCATCAGTTATTTCAGAATTAAATACAAAATTTTCAATGTCATTTTCAATGTTGTCCGGTACAAAACCATCTATCTCAAAATTATCATCTGCATCAATATTAAATAAATTTTCAAAATGGCTTATCCATTCATTTGAGGAAATAGAACTTTTTGTTTGTACTTTTTTATTATTCATTTTCTTCAATTTATTCCAAAATGACTTTGGGCTATTTGATGAATCAATAAGGCTATTCAATTGCTCATTGAAGTATTCGTGACGCTTTTGATCACAGTTAAATTTGTACTCTTTTTTTGCTTTTAGGTATGCTTCTAAATTAACATCATCCCTTTTTCTTCTAAAAATAGGCCCCCCCCCCCCCCCCCCCCCCCCCCCCCCCCCCCCCCCCCCCCCCCCCCCCCCCCCCCCCCCCCCCCCCCCCCCCCCCCCCTTTTTGATAATGTCAGAGCTAGCAACTTGTAGTTTACAGTCCAGTTGAAAACTCAAAGGAAGGTGTGACGATTCTATTCTATTTTCTATATTAAAATTTCTTAGAGAATCTAAAATTCCATCGGAATATAACATATAGTCTATAACACTACATCCTGTATGACTTATATATGTAAAATGCCCCTTTCCCTTGTCCCCAAACAAACGGACGTTGGCAATACGTAAAATATATGTCTTACAAAAGTCTAACAATTCAACTCCAAAAGAATTAACATTTCTATCGCATGAAACCCTCGATATAGTACTATCATCCTCAAAAATATCACAATATGTTTCCAATTCAATGGAGCTATGCGAGGTGTATAAGCAATCATTTCTATCTGCTGTTCGTGCATTTAAATCGCCAATTAGCATTAAATATGTATTACTGGTAATGTTTAGCTGTAAAATAGCATCTTCTAACATCTTTATTCCTTTCAAGGACCGTCTATCATAAAATGGAGAGGAACACGGAGGAAGGTAAACAAACCCAATAATGAGGTCTCTTCCAGACTTCATAAAATTGCTTCCTAATTTAACAAAAATACCAAAATCATAATTTGGCAATATACGAATTACAAATTGGCTAATAGCATTTTTAACAAAAAGTACAATCCCTGCCATGGCTCTACCAGCTTTAGCATGTTTAACACCTGGTACAAAGAATAAATCATAATCAGGGAAACAATTAGCAACATTACCGATGTCAATGAGCCAAGTTTCAGATAGTGCAAAAATATCGTAATTCATACAGAAAGATAATAGTTCAGAGTCATTGTATTTGTTACGAAAACCCTCTATATTCCAACACAGACAATTTATAGAATAGTTTTTATTTGGACCTCGGCCATTATGCTATTTCAACTGTTCATCACTGCCTATTTCAGAATGCATTGAAGCATTACTTAGATGATCGGAAGTGTTGTGTTTTTCACCATTGTCAGTTGTAAGATTTACTACCTCGCTAAAAGTTTTTAAAGGAGCATTGTTCATAGTATCGCCTTTGCGTTGACCTTTCATAAATACACGTTCATTTCGTTCCTGTTGGCTTCCTTGAGTACTTTCCGGCTTTTCATATATTCGAAGATCGCCTTTATAGAAGTAGCCTATTTTACCTCTGCTTTTCAGACTACTTAGAGTATCTCGCTGGCGTCTAGTCAGGTCTTCTCCTACTCGTATCCCCTTTGACCTCAGCGTATCGCGACCTTTAAAAATTTTGAATTTATCATCATCAAATCGCAAAGTAACCAATACCATGCGATTATAATCATCATATTTCTTACCAATTCTTTTCGCAAATTTAACGTCATCAATCGACCAACCTTCAGTAGGACAGGCTGCTTCAAAAACATCTTTTATTACTCTCGATTTTAAACTTTCAAAAGATTCGATATCACTTTCAGGAAGGCCAAAAATTCTAATGTAACCTTTCCGGGCTTCACGTTCGAGATAGTCTAAATCTTTTTCGATAACTTCGATCCTACTGTCTGTGCGGGCTAGTTTTTCTGATATATTCGATATCAATATCCGTATTTTCTCTAGCATCACGTAAATTAGCTACATCGTTCTTTAGTTCTGACACTTCTGATTCTAATCTACCTTGATGGGGAGGCTGCGTTTTTGGTACGTGGCATTCCCTGTTTGATATTATTATTTTTTTTTTTAAACTGCTTATTTCTTGTTTTGAAACGCGAAATTCATGTTTCATTATCATTATTTCATCTTTCATGTCTCGTAGTTCTTCCATTACACGATGATCAAGAGCACTAATTGCCTCCAAAATTCTCGTTTCACTATCATCCGAGACAGGCCCAGGATTAGATTCCACATCGCCCGAAAGAATAAGCAACTTCTGTTGTATTCCTGGGAAAGCTGACCAGTAAGTGAATTCACCGGTAGAGCTACTTGATAACAATGACTTCTGTTTTAAGTTTACAAAAATAGGCTTTGCAAATTTGGGCAATCCTACAATAATTTGGTCTATGCATAGTCCGCAATTTTCATCTGTGTTTTGGAGCCCTTTCCATATCAACAACACCAGATTGACACAAAGCAAACATGTTATTGTAACAGAAAATGATGCAAGTAATCTGTAGTGAATGTCAGTTCCAGTTTTCGTATATGGCGAATAGCGTGTCGACTGTTTTTTAGGTTTAGATTTAAATTTACTAAACATAAAAGTACCAATACGTATACGATATGTATCAAGATCAACACCCAATACGTTTTTGTTTGTTTGTCTATAATACACACATACAAAAGACAGTACTTAAAAAGGGTTGGAAAGCTTGTTATCCTTTTACAAGGCTATGCTTTACATATATTTTAACCTGACATATCTTACTGGAGCAATGACAGTTTGTATGATGAGAATGTAAGTGAGAAACTATCACATATCACTTGTTTTATGTCAGTTGTCGACATTTGTCATGAGACTTACTTTGACATCACATTTAATGTGTAAAATCTTCTTGGCTTCCCTAAATACGCCATTAGGAAAAAGGTTACCTAGGGTTTATTTGCTTCTTCTCAATCCAAATAGACATGATGTTTGATGTAAAATGTAGATTACAAACGATATGCACTTAAAACTGTTTAAACTAATTACGCGCTTGCATACTTTTTTCTTTAAAACTTCCACACTCAAGATCTGTTTGTAACCTTAAGCATGGAAACATTTGGCATACATTTATCAAAGGTTACAAGTTTAAAGTGGATACACGAGAGGACAAATACTAGGATCGAGCGTTTTTGAGTTATCGTCCGGGAACCATTCTACTATTCCGGGTCACTTTGACATTAACCTTTGACTTCAAAATCAATGAGAGTAATTTTCTGTTCATGACTAAACTCCACGTCCAGTTTAAAGATACTAGGCCAAAGAGTTCTCGAGTAATCGTCCCGAAACTGTTCTTCTATTCTGGGTAACTGCGACGTTGACCAAGGGGTTTCCGAATGATAACTCCAGAATACTTAGGCGCACCATCTTTGAACTTTCTGTGATTGTTGGTCATGACCAGCAAATGACACCTATTGATTTTAAGGCCAGTACTTGAAAGGCCAAGGCTACAGTGTCCCGGAGCATAAGGACGATTTCCGAACGATAACTTGAAAACGCTATAACCTAGCATCTTGAAACTTAATGTGGAGGTAGACGGACGGACGGACGGACCGACCGACCGACATCTGCAAACAATATTCCCCTCCTTCGAATGTTGCTCTAGTGAAAATGTCATATGCGTATAGTCCGTCTGAAACATAATATACTCGATTACTAGTCACTGCAAGAGTGAGTGCAACAGGTTCGTATCATTAATTTATCTAATTGTAACTTAGAAACACAGTTTGTATTTAAAGACATTTCAAATATGGCAATCAGGCAGGGCGCCATATGCCACACTCTCATTAGTTCACCCATTGGCAACTGGCAGTGAGTAGCGTTAACCACTTTGCAGGGAGTCTCTCTGATAAGTTATTGGTTCTATCAAAGTGACTTTTTGGAATTATTTTTAAAAGTTGAAACGACTGTTCTGTCGTGAAATAAACAGCGTATCAATTACAGTAATTTAATTGAAACGTCTGAATGATTTACCATGTACCACTAACACTGTAAATAAGAAAACAACAATTGCATAAACTGTGGGAGGTTTAAAAGATAGTTTGTTGAGGATCGTTTATCATATAAGGGAATATATAATATGAAACATTTTGCGGTAAAACTATGGATTCTATTCTGATCTACTGGCAATAACCTGTACTATTTCCCACTTTTGTCGGGATAAAATCAGGAGTTTTGTTCCTTAGTTTCCGTGATTTTGCTATTAAGAGCATTTGGTTTTCTAGTCCTAAGGTAAACGATAGTAAGAAAGAACTAAACTACATGTATCATCGGTAGGTGGATTTGTTTACTTAATAACAAGACATGTTGCATAGAGCATATTTTATGGTGGCCGAACACAATTTGCTTGCTTTAACGGGTGTTTTATTTCTACTTATGTTGAGTTCCCTTTTACACATAATAACACTAATATTTGTGGTAATTATGTTTAAACATTTACTACTGGCGTGCCTATTTTTAATTATAGGTGAAATAATTCCACTTCCAATGATGTGCAATGTATATTTCTGACTGTCTACAACATGCAATAAAGTGGAAGTTGGACTTAAAACAGGGAAATACTCCACGGCTATTGTACAGTTTTAGAAGCCAGTTTCAAACTGTATTTCCCTGCTACAATTCCAGAAAATTCAATTTGGCCTTAGTAATGGACCTTTAGTTTCAAAACATATCACGAACAAAAAAGCATTTTGTTTATTTAGTGCTATTTTCAATATATCTGTCTTAGCTTGCTCATAATTTTGCAGACAATGCACATCGGTCTAGACATCTGGTCTTAAAACATTTAAAAGAGAAAATTATTAACAGACACTTGTACAATATCTGATGGATAAAAAACTTTGATAGGACCTATGAGAGACAGTGCAGCCAATGTTAGAATTTGATGTGGAAACAAAAGATGTTAACGATAGAGTTATCGTATATTTGGCTGTGAAAAGACATAATAAATGTCTACATGGTCTTACTAATTAAAATGCAGATTCAAGACAAAAGTAACGATAAAAGAATGAAAACGAAAGACATTGTTGCCGTGAGAAAGTAATTCGGGTTCTTTTAATCTATAGAAAATATGTGATATGGTAGCCATTGTATTATGAGCATGTCAAATGTAATATAGATTATTTTCTCTAAATGCTTTTACTTACTCTGACAAGTGAAGAAAACTGATTTCCTTATGTTTATATTCAAATAGGTGCTTTTGAAAATTAGACAATTGATTATGTCACCAGGACACGCTAGGAAAACGCATTGATTAATAAAACTAAACCAAACATTGAAAACGTCACTGTGGTTTTGGTTTAAACTGTTAAATTCAAAACCTGTTAGGTTTTATTACAAAATTACAGCCTGTCAATGTAAGATACAGACCCGATCTTTCATAAGTAGGCTAAATGATTGTTTTGTTACATGCAAGTCTATACTTCGATTTGTAGCAAACTGTCTTTGAATGAGTAAGTATATCTAAAAATACATGTTTCCAAGTAAGGATGTACCTGAAATGCCCAACCGAACGCCAAGAACCTTTCGTGCAACATCAAAATGACAATAATCTAAAGTACAGTCTGATTTCCTGTCAGATCCACTATTCGTGATAACATGTACTTTCATACAGAGCCTTATTACTCGGAAGAAACCAAAATGTCAGAAGCAAAAAGCAATGAATTGTTTTCCAACATGAAACAATATATAGATATGGGCCATCCTTCTGTATCTGTATTTGATTGCATTCCACGCAGCATGTGCACGAAATTCAATAACACAAACAATGCTAATGTATAGGTCCTTCTGATTAATTTTGTATCACTGAATATAATAAATTATGACCTTCTAGATGGAATATTTACCGTAGAGTTTAAGAGATGATAATTTTCCCCTTTAAATCATAATCAAGTGACAGCATTGGTAAGGCCAATGGAACTCATTTTCTGTTCAACAGCTGTGGAAAAAAACGAACCAGCCTGTAAAACTTGTGAATTGTTTGACATTGTGTCAGGTAAAGAGAATTGTTACTACAGAATTTATCATCAAACTAGGTACACAATGGCCATTGTGTCTTACTGACTACGAAGAGAGTCTGAGGTCTAAAAAGGAATAACTGAACCATTTAAGTATTGATGCCGTAAGGAGATATCGTTTAAAGCGAGCAAACAGCAGTTGTACATCATGGACTGAGGTTACATCATTAACAAAATCATATATATGTACATCATTGTTTTTACAAGAAAAAAAAATGAAAAGACAATTAATAAATAAACAAATAACATTTTTGATTCTGAGAATTCTGGTAAGGCCAATGGAACTCATTTTCTGTTCAACAGCTGTGGAAAAAAACGAACCAGCCTGTAAAAATTGTGAATTGTTTGACATTGTGTCAGGTAAAGAGAATTGTTACTACAGAATTTATCATCAAACTAGGTACACAATGGCCATTGTGTCTTACTGACTACGAAGAGAGTCTGAGGTCTAAAAAGGAATAACTGAACCATTTAAGTATTGATGCCGTAAGGAGATATCGTTTAAAGCGAGCAAACAGCAGTTGTACATCATGGACTGAGGTTACATCATTAACAAAATCATATATATGTACATCATTGTTTTTACAAAAAAAAATGAAAAGACAATTAATAAATAAACAAATAACATTTTTGATTCTGAGAATATAAACTTAACTCTACCAAAATCACTGCATTTTTACAAGATCAATATGTTCATGAGGTCTTCAAGAAAAAGGCTTTGGTTGCTCACCAGTTTGTTGCTACGTATTTACTTAAGTAAACACTGCATTATGTTTCACATAAATCCGCACGATTTATCTTGATAATCAGATTTCCTGTGAATCGACTGAATTAATTGGCAGCAGTCTTGTGTCACCGATTCTCTCAGACAATTGTTATAAGTGTGTGGTTAGATGAACCCCTAGTTTCAATAACTCGTCGCAATAAAGACTTAAATGGAAATAAAAACAATGGCGGCATTTAAATAAAAATGTTCAAGAGGGGAAATGTTTGCGTTTCTAAATCGGATAAGTGTATATTCCCATATAATACGTCAAAAACAAATGACTATTTTATTACCCTTCTCTTCCATCAATTTTGAAAGATTCCGTGCCTTTTGTATTTATCTAACGGCTGTACGTAAGCACACCTTCAAATCCCCGTATGATATCTTAATGTCACTTCGTAATGTCACAAATCAGCACGGATTAATACATTGACTCACCGTGCGCGAACACTCTCATGTTTAGCACGGGGTACAGTAACGAGATAATATTATTATGTCAAGTGTATATTACCGGCTTGCCCATAAATATCAATATCTATTAACGTATCGTTGACTAATCAGAAGATCGTAAATTATTGAAGGGTGATAAAGCTGTCTATATGTGGATTCTTAGTTGCAGCAAGTTAAAGAAAAAAAAAACAAAAATAATATCAAACAGGGAACGTTTCATTATTTCATGTTTTCAAAGCATGTTTTGTACATAAACTTCTGTTTTGACCGTGATATAGCATAGCCATTTTGAAAAGTAATACAAATGCGTATATCGATTTGTAAAAAGTGTAGAAATAATTGTGTGTTTAAGTGGTTGTGAAGTAATACAGATGTCATTTCAATTATTTAGACACATGTTATATTAACATTTCAAATTATATCTTCCAATATATATATATTCTGCTATCCAAGTGATTGTTAAATACATGTAAGCTTAAGGCGAATCGTACATCATACATCAAAGTGCTAGCACTGTTTCCATTGTGTTAAATTCTTAAAAAGACTATTCAGGATATGTTTGTCGTGTATACTATAAGCAATGAATGTATAAAGGAATAAACCCTAAGCGATACCGACTTTGGCCGTTTGCCTGATGCCATGAAATATGCGAAAACGACATATGAACCATAGAAGAAAAAGAGAAAAAATATAAATAGCGTAGGTCAAAGTTTTCTTATAACTGTACCCTTCAGAAGTGACTATTACCTAAATACGAGATAGAACATTTGACCAATAGATTTTAATCGAAGTCCATATTTTTGATATGATATGTTTTATTCTAACAGCATTGGTATCAACCGTCGCAAGAATTGTTAAGATAAATAAACACCCTTACTTATACTTCCTTACGTGTGCATTGTTGGGTTCACAATTTAAATGTCATAGAAGTACCTACAAAAATTAAACATCGTACCATCTTTATGGCCTCTTATTTTGTATGTACCTTAAAACAGAAAATAGAAACTATGTGTGTCATTAAATTGTAATTAATTTCCGAAAAATTGTCATATTTAAGATCATATCAAGTATTGCACATTCGTTCGAGAATACATTATTATTTAATAATTTATGTCTCAAACCATTTTGTCTAAACGAATAAACTGTACGCAAAAAAGTAATTCATAATTCCGTTATTTGCTACCGTAGTTTACGGCATTCGTTATGCTCGGTATACTACATGTAATTGGTGTAATCCAGGTTGAAGATTTTGATATTTCACTGCTTTGAAACAGTGAAAATATCAATTTTATTTCACTATATTTTTCAGTATGTCACTATTATAAGTATAAAATAAATTAGTATAGATTATAACTACTGCTTATAATTGCGATTATATGAATAAAATATAAAACATTATTATTCGTTTTGTTTTTCTTGTTTGGTTTCATGTCAAGAGTTTAAAGTAGGATGTTCACACTTTAATGTGTAATTTTAGACTATAAATATAATGGTTTCTTTATCCGAGAAATGTCTCCTGAAATTGGAAATAATGTGAGATATTCTTTTGCGTTGAACTTGCTAATACACCAGAGGATAGCGTATAAGTTGATTAGTTAAAACTTCAGTGTCAGAACCAGCTCGTTGGCACCTGCTCTGTCTACGGGGACCATCCGATCTGCATCAGTATTGGCAATGATCGTTTTCACTTCGTTTTGACTTAATGGACAATTCTGTAAATGGACGCAGTAAGACAATTGGAATTTATATTTCGTATTATTTTGCACTGATCGAACAGATGAGCATTGCATCATTTTGAATCGAACATTGACATTACGATAACAGTAGAACATAAAACAAAGAATCGAAATATAAAAAAAGCTTTTCCTGATCATTCGGAGATAATTTAAACTATGGTGAGTACTGATCATCCCTAATTATACATACAGTTATATTATTTACATTGATCTACAGAAAGGAACCTTTACACACGCAAACAGTCTGCCACAGCAGAGTTTTACATAATGTTAAACTGATGCAGTTTCAATTTCCAAGATGTTCTAGAGAGACAATATTTACGGTTATCAAGTACTGTAATATAATATACATTGTAGTCAGTATGCTTGTCAAACGTGCACTTGAATATTTCAACATCAGGTAAAATTGAACTACTTCACCTTCAGGTTTAAAAAATATCGTATCTAGTGTGGGAATCATGATAATTCAATCGATTTGTATTAGCTGTATCGTTTATTTGTAAATGTACAAATTAAAGTAGCCTTCATTTAAAAAACAATGTACCACTTACGGTCAAGAAGTAACATTTACAACATCATCGTCAGTACTCTCGGACGACAAGCTAACGTGCAGGACAATATTAAACGGTGTTTGGTCAATGTTATTGTTTGACTTGACTGACCTCTACAAACCATATTATAAAGGCAAAAGGGATTTATATCGGTGCAGTAGAAACATAGCATAAATCACTAAAGTGTAAGAGCAGCAAATCATACGTCAATACGATTGAACACAAAATTTCAGCCTGAACGGTCAGTTCCCCGACCAAATAAAACTGAGAAACTTTACACCAGACTGTATGGAGAACCTGTCAGAAAATGACAACCTTTTTCCATGATAAAGTGTCAATAATGTTGCGAAACGATGAAGGATACCGCACAAGGCAAACTGCATCGCAGAATAGACCACAGATTCAAACAAAGTAAATTGTATACTTGTTACAGATTTAAATAGGGTTTTCAGGTTCCGTGTACGTGTTGTGTATCTGTGTGAATGAATGTTTGCATATGATTCAATTGCATGTAGTATTTCATCGACCTCTTGTCATGTAAGAATAATTTTGTTTACACTGAATTGCAAAGTTTATCAAAAGTTAACAAAGATGAATGGACTGATGATTAAATTTGTTATCTCACACTTTCAAAATAAAAGAGACAATTTTTTAAAAATGTCTTCAAACAATCCTACCTTTGCAAAACCCAAGTTTTATTTCAGTTCTAGTGTCGGTCGCAAAATAATTACGCCTGTCAAGATCGAAGGGAATTCGTTCTTGATGAGGCTCTGCTTACTGGAAGCTGAAGACAGCAATAACCTGCATCCTGTATTGGCGAGATAAAATAATAACTGATGGTAATGATGAAACATAAATGTCAAACCATCCTTTCTCAGCCGCGGTGTTTCGATATTTTTTATAACGATGGAGATACATCTTTGTTTTCCTTCATATTTTATTCATTTGCATAACAATTTACAGGTATTTCAAAATTTCAGATTACACCAAAATATCAAGGATCACAGTTTCTTTGCAAAATAAAATGCGACTGAATGCATGTTATCTTTCTTTTATTATTCATGTCATTATTACAAATTTTAATGCAGTCTGTCAACGGCCTTTTCAAAACTCACAAAACAACAAATGATTAATGACTACAACAGCGATACAACCTTTCATTGCACGGAAATATTTCAATCATTCAAGCTGTATCGATCCTGATTTAGTTGGACGATGCTTAATGAATCAAAGCTACATTGAAAAGTCAAAATTACATAGGTTTTTACAAGGCACACAATTTTACATTTATCAATATCACATGAACTGTATGTTAAGATGTGGACGTTTTGTATTTATGTAGAATGCACTGAAATGTATATGTTTCGATAAACATAAAACACTATCAATAATAGGTAAATAGAACGAAGTTCCCCATACATAAAGATCTAACCACAAACGTTATACATAACTAAATAACTCAAACAATTAACGAAGAAGACACATTGTTGTGCCATAAAACACTCATTTTTGACGGATCGATGCGGTTAGTCATAAAAAGTCACTATATTATAGTACAAAAATCGAGTTCGATATTGTGTCGTCTCGAAAATGCATTAATTTATTATTTTTTGTCTATTGTTAACATCTGGTGGTTGAAGGGTATGCATTTTGTTTTTATTACATTTAAAGCACACCATTGCATTTTTTGTGATAAAACTTTCAGTTTGGTTGCATAAAATGAATGGTTCTCATTACATTAAAGATGTTTTAGAAGAAACTCATTTTTTTCAGCAAAGTCTTTGAGCGAGGAATGTCTTTACCACTACATGTATGGATTTAATTAAACGAAGGAGCCATGCGTCTTGTATCCGTTTATTATTAATTAATAAAGATGTTTCAGGTTGAAAATGAAGATGTATCAAAGTAAGTAAGTTACAAAATAATAAAAGTTACTAGTATTAAACCCGCCGCCAAGTGATTTGCCAGCTGCCAGTTAATACTGTCCAGAGCTGCCAGTACTCTATCTGCTTTATTGAGTTCGGCAAACAAATCTACTCGATGCGTTTTGCCGAGCCGAGAGTCAGAAAGCAGTAACACAAGCTGAGACCGTATTATATATATATACTATGAGTTACGACAGAGACCATTTTTATCTGTGCAGTTGCATATTGTACAGGTACAAACTTGTTTGTCCATTGATATTTGCTTTTAAACTTCTTATTTCTAATATGGCAAACGCTGATTGAAATAGGTAAAACGAAAATCTATTTTATAATGACGAACCATACCTGAATCTTTATTAGATGTGACGTAATGACAAAGAAAACTGAACATTGATTTATAACAATATAGCAGCGTGAATGTAATTAATTTCATTACTTCTACTCCCACTCCCACAACAAACCAAACATTGGTAATTAACAGACTCTGAACAAGAATTGGCGCGTTTGACTATCGCTCTTTGGTCATCAATAATTTACCCAGTAAATATGACATGGTATTGATTTGAAGCTCCCAAAGTAACCGTCAGCCTGAATATACTTTACAGTTAATGAAAAACAGACGTATTTTGTGTTTTTGATATATTATATATATCTTCGAATTTGCTTGATACAACGCAGTGCCCATGTAATAATATCGTTCTTCATACATGTAGAAAACGGAACCATATTTGTCTTCCAGCTAGATAGCATGTCCAAAGATTACAACTCGAGGAACGGAAATGCTCAAAAGTAAATATATAAAAATATTAAGGTAATAGTTATATAATAACGACAAATCTTAGAAATATTTGAACTTCATACTTGCATAACGTTATCTGTAAGTACTATGAACACGTTTCCGAAAATTACAAAACGACACGCCAGAGCATTTTATATCATATACTATTGAAATCAATAGCCGGTACAGCAAATAACAATATATGTAACGAATCACTGGGCACACATACTAAACAATAAAGACGTAAAAGGTCCGTGAAAGAAATCGCAAAATGGTATAAATAATTCTCTAATGTGAGGCAGACATGAGATATTGTCAAATATAAATTCGAGCAAAGTCCATGTGACCTTGGATACGATATCAGTCAGACCTTTTGAAGCTAGACTAAAATATCACTGCGGGAGCACTGTATGTGGTTGATTTTCAGAGGAAATGAAATAAAATTCAAAAAATTCCAGCCAAGAAATATCCCAGTGCCACATATAATACTGGCAGTATGCTGACTCTATAGCTGTCACTGAAACAGTACGCGTAAGAAACGGTTTTAGCGCTGTTATATAATGTAAGAAGATCATGGCACAACATACCAACGATATGCACAAATAAGCTTATATTAATCATTAATGTGAATTATTATTGATTTTAATCGGTAGCTCAACAAAACACACATCAAATATGAAATATTAAACAGATCAACAAAACACACATCAAGTATGAAATATTAAACAGGTTATAACTCAATGAAAATTACCATCAATATGCGCTTAGCTTGGAAATTATCACTTGTGATTTTTTTATTAAATTTTAGCCTAATTTTACAGAAGAAATATAGCATGAACAAACAAGTCAATTTACATTGAAATCATGTACAATCAAAGGACAATTGCTCACAGAAAATTTATCCAGGCGTAACATACCGACAATATGCACAACTAGGCTTGATTTGAATGTTGGTCAGTGGTTGCCAAGAAAAGGGTAGGACAACACCTCTATATACTCTCTATTCATAACAAATCAAAGGACGCTAATGAAAAATTATCCGAACACAACATATCAGCGCCATTCACAACCAGACTTGGTACTAATCATTCCCGTGAGGTTTCATTTAATTTCAACCAGTTGTTCCTAAAAAAATCCTAGGACTAATTGTATCCTCGGACAGACGGACTGACGGACGGAAATGCCCAATTCCGTTAAAGCTTCCGTATACTGTATAAGTACTTGCTTGGCCGGGGTTTTAGTTTGGTTATATTGGTGACACCGTCATTATTAATCACCGTAGATACAATACCACTGCCAATGATTTGATGATGTAAAACTGTGAAATTGCTTATGTAATCAGTCTTTAATGGTATACAAATTGGTATATATACAGGTTAGTTGCAAACGTGAAAAACACATGTGACGTGGATTTGTAATTAAAACCTTACACTATAATTTTACGCATTGGCTCTGTTTTCGGCGCAGCCGTATTAAGCTCGCTTTTGACCGGACGCTTGGCACTTTTTCAACCGCCAATGAAATGAAAGTATAATGTATAACATGTTTTGATTTGAGAAATTTACGCTGTAAGGAATCTTTTAATTGGGTAATGCCATATGAGACAGATCAATAAAATACTCTTGCGTGTTTAGTCTTTCTTAAATATGTTAATAATTTAAGTAAGTAAGTAATTCATATATATCAACATAACATGTTGTTGCCGCCAAAATAACGTTAGTTATAAGTGATTATACTTTCCCGGCTAGTGAATAACAGTCAACAATTCGAGTAACATATTTGATAACAATAACAAGGATTAAGTTTGTTGTCCTGATGTACATGTCAGAATAAAATTTAATTACAATTGGGGAGTATATATGCAAGTGAACGCTTATCTCAGTCGGTAGAGCATTCAGGTTAACATCTTTGAACGAAGGGCCATTGGTTCGATTACCGGTCTTGGTGTACTTTAAAAAAAAAAAAACTATTTCTAAAAGTCTAGCTACCAATTGCATTCATATATATTCAAAATTGCGCCGACCATCTTTTTTCAAGATAATTCCTATTCTACACCTTTATCGCATATGTAGATAATATTACTTTTTAACATTTAAATTGTATACGATAATAGAAGTGTTCAGATTTAAGCTTGAATTATGAAAGATTTAGTAATTTGCATTTTATTTCAAGGTTTTATTTTTGCGGGTGATGTGATTTGCGCCAATTCAAGACACCGTCAATTCAAAATCTTAAAAAATGCCATTTGCCACAGCAGATAAACAGCGCCATACAGTACAATGGTGTTATAATTAGTGTTTACGTAAAGTGGCATGGAACAAATTGAATCAGTCTACAATTTCAAAATGATATCTGCTTTAAATAGTCAATTCATTTTCGCAATGAGTTTGTGAAACTTTCGGATCAATATCTATGAAAAATATGAATAAAAATGTCACTGTGGCATCGCTTTAGCGATTTCTGTCAAGGCTGATTTAGTAAATGCCTTTGTAACAAATAACTGCAATATTAGACCTCGTGAAGGTCTATAAGTCACATTTGACTACTACTGCCAAATTTCCAGATAGAAATATTATGGCCACAATGTCTCAATCAAAGACAACAGGGTTGCCTATGATTAATTTAATTATTTCAGCTGTAATTTAATATTATCATTTGATAGTTCTAGGTGATTTGAATGCTAGAACTGGATGTCTTAGTAACTGTTTTGAGATGCCAAATACAAACATAAACATTTTAGCTGATACTGAAGATATATTCAAGTCTGTTTTACCAGAAAAAATGTTAATGGACAAGATAGTAAATGAATCTGGTGTTGATCTTGTTGATTTTTTTGTAAAACTTATGGTGTAAACATTGTGAATAGGAGAATGGCGGACGATTTGACTGGAAACTAAACTTTTATTAATCAACATGGGTGTAGTGTTATAGACTATGCATTGTGTGATAAAGACTTATTTCATTTGATATCTAAGTTTGATGTGGGGACAAGAACATATTCATGTCATTTTCCAGTTGAATTGTATCTTACGAACTCTAGGCTTATTGATATGAATGAAGCTCATTTATTTGATAATGTAACAAACGAAACTCCAAAATACCATGATTATAATTTCACTATTGAAAATATTGTGTTATTCAAGGAACACTTAATGTCCAAACTGACCAATGAGTTTACTTCTTACTTGTTAAATAACATAAGTAATGTAAATAATGACATAAATGATGTTGTATATGAAATTAGTGAATTGCTAAGGGACTCTGCGGAATGCTGTCGTAAATGCCGCAAATCGACGAATAGCAGTGTCGATACTCAGCGCTTGTGGTTTGATAAGGAGTGCCAAAATGCTAAGAAATACAAAAACAGTACACTCAGATCCTATAGATTACGTAAGACAACGGATAATCTCGAGTTCTACTAATCTGCCAGGAAAACTTTCAAATCACTTTGCGATAAGGAAGAAATGCGCTTACTACAAAAAAGAATTAGATTCCCTTACACACAAATGTGATAAACCAAAATCTTTTTTGAACAAGTTAAAGTCAATGTGTTTCGTAAAATCAAAATCAAATAACATTTCACTTGAAATGTGGAAGGATCACTTTGAAAGTTTATTTCAATCAGACGAAACCTAACAATGCGACGCTTTCCAATGTTATGGATGATGCTCCACTCAGTGAAATTGAGAATGATATATTCAATTCGGAAATCCCAGAAGAAGAAATTTGTTAAAGTATTCAGGAACTCAGAGTCGAACGCTCAAAGAGAAGATTGTCTTCCACCAAGAATTTTCATACACTCTGCTGATGTTATACTACCTCTACTTTGTAAACTTTTTAATCGGCTTTATGAACGATCTGAATTTCCAAAACTATTGAGTAGTGCCATAATCGTCCCTATTCACAAGAAAGGGGAAGTAAACCAAACATCAAATAACAGAGGAATCTCACTACTTGACATTATTGGAAAGTTGTATACGTCGGTGTTAAATCGGCGTTTGACGTTTTATACGAAAGCCTTAAAAATTATATCCGAAACGCAGGCAGGTTTAAGGGAGGGCTATTCTTCAATTGACAACGTTTTTGTTTTGCAAGCTGTCATAAATAAGTAACTATTTGTCTAAAAAGCGCAGGAAGATCTATGTCGCATTCTTGGACTTTAAAGTAGCATTTGATTCTATTCTAAGGGATAAAATGTGGAAAGTGTTGCGGAACGCTTGGGTCAAAGGAACATTACTAAAGGCGATAGAAAATGTTCGGGCTTGTGTAAGAGGAAATAACGGCAACACAGACTTCTTTGACTGAAACAGGGATATTTGCTTTCACCTATTTGCTTCTTATTATTCATAAATGAATTCGCCGAATTAATTCAAAATAGCGGTTTGAAAGGTGCACAACTATTTCCAGACTTTATTGAGATCTTAGTACTACTTTTTGCTGATGATATTGCACTTGTGTCGGATACAATCGTTGGCTTACAAAGGGAACTTAATCTCTTCTCGGAATATTGTAAAAGTTCTCATTTGACGGTCAACATAACTAAAAGTAAAGTTATGTTTTTTTAAAACGGCAGTGCTTTGTGTAAATCCGAAAAGTGGCATTAAAATGACCAAAACCTTGAAGAAGTTAACTGTTTTACCTACATCGGATTATCATTCTCAATGCAGATGTCGTTTAATAGAATGTCAAAAGAATTAACGGCAAAGGGTAAACGTGCATTGAACTATCTTCTGAGTAATATTTACAAATATGGTCAACTGAATAAAACCACCTTTTTTAATATATTTGACAGAAAAATTGTTCCAATTTTGACGTACGGGTCTAAAATTTGGGGTCCCTTGGAACGCGATGATATTGAAGCAGTGCAAAGACTTGCATGTAAACGGTATATGTGTGCGAAAAGTAATACCCACAATTGTGCTATATTAGGTGACTGTGGGATGTATCCATTATATATAGAGACAACAAAATGAGTTTTGAAATAAATTCTGGCTGAAAATTTTGCAAATACCTTACTTTAGAATTGTGAAGAAATGTTATCTAATGATGAAATACTTATATGAAAACAGACCTACTTAGACAGCATGATATTGTAAGAATTTTTGTAAATAGGTTGAAAGACCAGTATTACCAAAGCTGGTCAGGTACTTTTGTACGCTCAAGTAAGCTTTATTTGTACAAAGAATTTGGATTATCATACGAGCATGAAACTAATCTGGATTTACTTTGGGTAAGAAAGTTTATGAGATATTTAGCCAATTTTAGAGCTGGTAATCACTTTCTTGCTATTGAGACTGGTCGCCATAGTAACACACCTAGACCATATCGTTTGTGTACGATTTGTAATATGCACACTTTAGAGGATGAAAAGTACTTTTTGTTAGTTTGCCCTGTTCTCCACGACCTAATGAAATGTTACATCCCTAAAAAGTATAGGTGTTCACCAAGCTAATATAGAAACAAAAGAACAAAAATAATATCAAACAGGGAATGCCACGTACCAAAAACGCAGCCTCCCCAAAACGAGCCCCACAGCATAGAGTCGTATTGTTACTTACAAGCAAACATGTTCAAACAATACAATCATTAGCGAGTTACAAAAAATGTACATTATTATATCACGAATCGATTGTTAGAAAAGAAATTATGTCTTTGTAATGTTTTGTCTTTGTCTAGAATAGATGAATAGCAATTTCATCGTTTATCATATACATTTGTATTGAGTATTTTCTACTGCACTTGTACATTGCTAAATTATGCATTTTATGACCGTTTTGTTGTGTTATGGGCTGGTGACCTTAATCGCAAATAAGTATTGTTGTTGTTGTTGTTATAAATGTTACATACATGTCTTATGCTTAGATTGTATTACTCTCATCATTTTCAAAATTAAACCATATGTATGCGTATGGATAGAATGTATATGGCAGAAGGATCTAAGTCAAAAGCGATTTTTAGAGCAATCAGACAAGCAATTGAATTGAACCTACAGTATTTGAATTTCTATACACAGTGGACGTTTTATTTCTTGACTAAAAATAATGTGTTTGATTTCATGCGAAAGAGTACAACATCTCTGAATGACAGTTTGACATTCTTTCACTGTACAGGTCATATCATTGTTTTGCTTTTCAGGATCATTTTTGCAGACATTAGCCATGTCCAATGAGAACCTACGACACTACATTATGCTATATCACAACTGTACAGACACTCTAAACAGGCTGCCTTTCATCATTATAGTTTTAGCTGTTTTATCAGACGGCAGAACTTATAATAACGTCTTTACGATGCGTGAACAATTGCAACGCCATCGTTGCCACATTTAATTAGAGCAAAGCCTATACAGTGTTTACAGTTTAAAGTTTTCATTTGATATTCAACAAATTTGGTCCGAACTTGGTATTCGATTGTTATTCCTCGTATGTAAATAAACTGTCTAAAATGACAACCTACCACGTTACATCAGAATTTGCATTAAAACAGTATTTACAATGTATTGGTCAATTAAAGCGAAACTTGGTCAGGAGGTATAATTCAATGTAAAAACTCACTGGGATTGAAACAAAGATTTATTATTTTCTATATAAACGGTTTGCCATGCCGCGTAATTTGCAAAGAACGACACTTAGTATAAAGGCAGTATGCTGGTGAACTTAAGTTTGGCAATGAATTAATTTTTTTATTATACATGTATATGCACATAATTTCCGAGATCAGTAAAATGATCATTACGAACCCGCCTTACACCATAATTAAGTGATTGCGTTTCAAAGAGAAATCAACCCTTGTTGTTTCTCTTGTAAATTGAATACATTTGATATACCAAGTGAAATAATATTAAATTTAAATAGGAATTTATTCACCGTCAATAAAAGTTGTAGAAAGCCTTTTGAAAAAAAAAGGTTTCTTTGAAGTGCCTGATTCTAGTAACCCACCCTATAGCAACACACGACAATAAACATGTTAGAAGAGAAGCCTCGAATAGAAGCCTCTACATTATTAATCAATATACTCGTTTGAAACCATTGTACATATTATATTTTCTATAGACATGCTCTTAACAGAAAGAATTAAGTAAGCAAACAGTATTTGCATGTGTGTACGAAGTAACCTCAGAGATCTTCCCTTCTAAATACTTTGTAAACAGTTATGTACATTTTGCCAATTATGTTTTAATTATGACTTAACCTCCCTGCTTTTCTTAAACTGAACTTTATTGTACATTGACATGCCCTAAACCGATTGGAGAATAACTGTAAGATTTTTATTTGTAAACAGTTATGTACATTTTGCCAATTATGTTTTAATTATGACTTAACCTCCCTGCTTTTCTTAAACTGAACTTTATTGTACATTGACATGCCCTAAACCGATTGGAGAATAACTGTAAGATTTTTATTAAAGAACGTTGCTCTGGTAGCAGTATGTGTCCAAAAGACATTTTGTGGATATGTGCTCTTCTTGGCAAATGCATTTATTTATGATTTCACTTGCATTTAGCCCATTTTACACTTTTTGGGTAAATAATCTGCTAATAGTAGGGTATGCCTCTGTTAATGTCTCTATCTTTGTACGCGGTTTAAATAAATGAGCTTCCTTTATTTAAGTACTGAACAGAAATTTAAAAAACTAGGCCAGATTGAGGACCAACTTTAACTTATCACCACCATAGTAAGCTTTTGGCTGTAGCTCCATCCCAAATCCATACCCAGCTAAACTTTGATACATTGTGGTATGACAGATAGCTAATATTCTTTTAAATAAAGTGTTGACGAAATCTTTGTCCATGCTTGTGACGTACGTCGGTATTTCGTGACTTCTAAATTACAGGTTTTTGTCTTGCCCTTTTTACCAATTAAATCTTGGAATCGAACAATAAACCAGTGGCTGCATTCGATAATCTAATCAGATCTAAAATGAACACTCGCGTAACACATCAACGAATGAATTTTAATGTATAATGCAAAAGAGTGTTACAGAATTAGGTTCCTTATATGTTATGGACTCACGGGCGATGACCTTCACCACTGTTTTATCCACTGTCTCTCTTCAGTGGGGGATAATAGGCCGATGTTAAAACGGCTAAATACAGGCTAAGTCTTGTATCATTTAATCAGCTTAAATGGTTGAGAAAAGTTATTGTATTCATGGAATCAATACCAAAGTCGATTTTATTTTCAGATAATCTTGTTTTATTAAACTGTTGATGTACTTTTAGCCTCAGCATTGTACAAGGGCGGAGATATATTTATGATTTATATGACTGAAATCTTGAAACTTGAACAAAGGAATTAGAAGACGTCTTTTGATAAAGATTAATTGGAAGCTTATTGTTATAGAAAAAAACTGGCTTGAAGATTTTCTGATCGATATCAGTTTCTCTACTTTTGCAGCCTAAACGCGCGGTCTGCTCCAATTTGGCCTTACCATTAATTCCTTTGAAAATGTTTAATTCAATCTTCTTCAAGTAATGTGACTTACAGATGGTGATAAGTTCACATATTTAAGGTCCTGAGCGAAATGGTAAAATTCGTATCTATTAAACATGTCATTTAACTTTTAATTTCGACTGTGTGGAACCAGACCATATCCCCCTTTGTCCCTATAGTTCTATGGATAAAAACTCTTTTTCATCAATAATTGCATAAAAGCTTTAAGTATTGCGGTTAAACAAATAAGAAAATAACAGTTTTGTAAACCAAAAAATACAAAAATCCTAAAATATTTAAAAACCGTTGTAAAAACGAAAAAGAAGGTACATGTTATGTCATTGTATAGAGCATACAGAACACGGTCCATGTTTTCCCCATGTAAAAATTTAAACAATAGGACAAAATGTAATACAGGAATACGATTTTGCTATTTCACGGAGACGGTAAAAATTATCAGCTAAATAAGTCTCAATTTGATTGCATGTTATATGAAAATATGTATGACTTGTAAGTTTGTAAAATCTGTTATTGTTTTTTAAGAAACAGTTTTTTAGATTATAATTTTATTTTTTTAAAGAAAATATCTACTTAAATACATGACATGTAGAATCACCGAAGGGTATCTAGGTCTGGCAGAGCGCCGTTCAATACTCGCGGTCTTCAACAAAATAAAATAATGCGTAACTATTCCATAATCTTTAGATTTACATATTTCACAGTATACATTTAAACGAATTAAATTGAAGACTAACCTGTCAAACTTCCTTCCTTAGGCGAGAACAACAAATATTCAAGCATTGAAATCTTACGTATGTCCGATGTGACTAAAATCAGCAAGTCAGTAGTTATAGAAGTTGCCGTTTGACTCTAGCCTTCAATTTATTTCCTTTTTTAGTTTTGGTAAAACCTTTTTTTAACTTGTTTACTTTTTCTAGTTAAGGCAATTGAATACTAACATCTTCCTGCCTAACGGCTAAGTATTCCAGGACCTGTAGATCAACATTGTAACGAATATAGAAAGAACTTGATTGGAATACCTGATCAATACGCTCTGCGCACTTTCCATTAACAAGGAGAATTGACTGACTTTAGAATGCTTTCATGCAGTTTTTCGCCTGAAATATTCATGAAGTTTAAGCTTGTTATATGCATCAGTAAAGGTGTAATAACAAAAACAAACGATGATAATACCAGTTAACGGTGTTCCATTGTCCTCTTTAGCAAACCTAAGCACTTCTAACCACTCACCGTCCGGGGTACGGGGTCCATTTATATCTCCTCGTCCAAAACTACAGTTATCACAATTAAGCTTCACACGAATGTTTCCAGGGTGACACTTATTACGGATTCTTCGAATGACATAGGTTACACATTTAACTTTAAAAATCGGTTTCTCCAAATCCGCAAGGTCAAAAGCTTAGATATTTGGCATGTAGCATTGTCTAGTGGACCGCTACCAATTTCTTTTAAATCTTGCCCCTAGGATCAGAAATGATTCTACACATTGGGGTTACTTGATGTTCATAGACATTGACAGAAAAACTTTGAAAAATATTCTTCTCCAAAACAAGAAACTCTAGAACATACTGTAAGATATTTGGAGCGTTATATTGAACCTCTACCAAATGTATTTAAATCATGCTCCTTTGACTAAAAGGAGTGACCGGTTTCATATAAGCCGATTAAGGAAAACCCTTTAAATATCTTCTTCTCCGACACCACACGGCCTAGAACTTAGAAAGTTGGTATGTGGCACTGTCTAGTGTACCTCTACCATATTCAACCCCAATAAACAATAGTTGCCCCCCCCCCCCCGGATGTCTTTTGTTTTAAATAGACTGAAAATGATTAAAAACCCTTTCTCCAAAATCACATATCCTAAAGCTTACATATGAAGTTTGAAGGTTTTTCTAGCATACCTCTATCAAATCAGGCCCCGGGACCACAACTTACCCTGCTCTGCGTCACTTAGTATAGGTTAAACTTTAGCAATATTCTTCTGCAAAACCACAATGTATAAAGGTTAGAGATTTCGTGTATAGCATTGTCTAGTCCACTTCTACCAAGTTTGTTAAAATCTTGTTCCTAGGATCAACATTGTCCCCGCCCGATGGGGTCACTTGGTTTAAAGAAACATTTATAGGAAAACATTTAAAATCTCCAAACCCCTGAATACCAGAGCCTAGATATTTTGTGTGAAATCTTATCTAGTGGGCCTCAACCAAATTTGTGAAAGTCATGCCCCTTTGGTCAAAATTGCCACATCCATGGTGTCACAGGTTTCATACGGACTAAGCGTGTTCTAATAAAAACTCCGGGATTACAACTGACCCTGCCCAGTGTCACTAGGTATAGGTGAAACTTTAGCTAACTGCCCTAATTCAAAAGACTTTTGCCAGGGAGAATGTTACATTTCTCGCCTGCAATTTCGATAAAGCTTTTTTTACTAGCTGTATTGTTAAACATTATACTATGTGGACCTGTGACGAAGTTTGTAAAGCCCTTTCCTTTTTATTGAACAACATTTATATAAGGTTTGGGAATGCAGTTTTCAGACAAGTAATCGGTATTCCCATGGGAACAAATTGTGCACCCCTTGTCGCAGATTTGTTTTTATATTGTTATGAAAGAGACTTTATGTTGAGTCTTTCTCCAGACACGCAGGCAGACATTATCACTGCTTTTAATAATACATCACGCTATCTGGATGATATTCTTAATATGGATAACCCGTTTTTTGGTCATTGGTGGACACTATTTATCCCCGGGAACTCCAGTTAATTAAAACTAACAATTTGGATACTGGTGCTTCATTTTTAGATTTACATCTCTCTATTTATAACAATATTATACATACCAAAATTTATGACAAGAGGGGTGATTTTATTTTAGTATTGTAAATTTCCCCATTTGGATGGGGATGTACCTCATGCTACATCTTATGGGGTATACATTTCTCAGTTAATTCGGTTTGCCAGAGCGTGTAGTCATGTTGAGGATTTCAATGAACGTAATCAATATATTACAAATAAACTTCTTCAACAGGGCTACCGTTATTACAAATTGCGTAAATATTTTGCTAAATTTTACTATCGTAATTCTGATTTGGTTTTTGAAATTCAATAGTAATCTAAAGACTCTTCTGCGAGAAGGTATTTCAAAACCCGATTTTATGGGGATGTGGTTTACAAACTTCGTAAGATTTTGGGTCATGGCAATTTTCCAACTGTATTTGCTAAAATTATAAAACGTTTTGTTAAAAGAGGTTACGACCCAACTGTTTTGAGACACACCGCATGTTTGGTGTTCAATCCGTTTACAGTTGGACGCTATGCTTCCCTCTTTGATTGTGTCTGACGGAAGAGGGGGGACTCTGTGATGGGCAGTTTTTAAATCCCACTGGGACGAAACTGTTTTGATTTCTGTCCTCTGGCCTGTTTCGTCGGGCCCTTAAGGGTGTTTCTCTTGGTGCTTTGCCTTCTGCAAAGGCATTGAGTACATACGTTTTTTGGTTCTCAAGGTTTGCTTTTTTTATATTTATACACGAGCATTTTTGTGTTTTACATACCATGCCTTTTGTTTCCATTGCGTGTGTTAGAGATTCACCTAGCAGGGATTACTTTTATTTACACTGTCCTGTGACTTTGGAACATGGTGGGGGTAAGAGTGAGGTTGGGTGCGCACCATAAACCGGTTTAAGCTCCCCAGTGGTGTTTTTGCCACTGACCGTTCCAAGGCGGTGCCCCACTGTGTTCCTTTAATTGTTCGTTTTGTCCTCGTGTGTTTGCTTTGTATGCTGGTGTGTGTTGGTGGTGTATATGTGTGTGTGTACATGATTGTGTGTGTGTGCGTGTGTGTGTGTGAGAGAGAGTGTGTGTTGGTGGTGTACACTTCTGGGTGCTGTGGGGCTCGTTTTGGGGAGGCTGCGTTTTTGGTACGTGGCATTCCCTGTTTGATATTATTTTTGTTTTTTTAGCAATATTCTTCTGCAAAACAACAATGTATAGAGATATATTATTGTCTAGTGGACAACCACTAAGTTTGTTCCAAATTTGCCCACGGGATCAATACTGGCCCGCCCGTGGAGATATGAAACGCAAAATGGACCACGCCCTAGGAGTCCTGTGTCTGTAAAGAGAATTATAGGAAAAATCAAGCTTCCAGTGAATTCATATAGCAACCAGTGACTACCTATAAAGCATCGATTTCCATAACAACCACCAACTGTGACTAGTGACCTCTTATTTCCCTAGTAGCAAGTGAGTTCAGTGTTGTTTAGATGCTTCGTAAGTAATCACTCAGGCCTTTGGCATTCGTGAATACATTACGTCTGAACTGAGGGGAGCTGTGGTGTAAAGGTTAAGGTGTCGGCCGCTCATCCCGGAGGTTGCGGGTTCGAGCCCCACTGGGGTCATGACCATACTTCCTCATATGACACCAGTACTGGTTTTTCCAGGAAGCTGACTCGAGAGTGGCTCGGTAAGCTACAAGCTTTCTTCACAATCAAGCTAAAATAAATTAGTATAAACATACACGTCTGAACTCCGAATCGTGATATATGATCCGGTATATCACTCAAAAGTAAAATAAAATAAGTAAAAGTAAATTTTTAACATTAAACATGGTACCCTTTGAAATATGATAATGTTCAGTGTTTGCAGTAAACTAACTTGCATTACTTAAGATGAAGTAAGTAATGAAATGTATCGAACATAACATAAATACCATATTTCTGCAACCGATATAAGCAATCAGATTTCAAAACGACTTACGTAAAGTTATGACTTAGGTCTATGACACATAGCATCGGTACACTTAAATATGTGTTCATACGTAGACTTGTTATGTAATAAATCTTTTTTTCTGCAGAAAAAATGTGTAAGGCATGGACTGTTCAGAAAGCGATGATGGCGGTAAATACCGGTATGACATTTAGTTACTAGTAACTGGGTATGACATCTTGAAGAATTTATACTATGTGCAACTACTATGATAATAATAGATGAGTATCTGAGCCACTTCCATGGATAAGTATGCAAATTTTGTACTAAGATATATCTTTATAAATTGCAAAAATGTTTAAAATGTTTCGCTGATCAATCTATGTTAAAGGTTAATTGAATTTAACGTTCCAACACAATTAACGGTTAAGTATAATAAATAAGCTGAATAAACTTCTACCGTCAAGAAAACAGAGGCAGTCATAGCGAAGTATTGTGCTGTTGTCACGAGACCGGATTATTCAGGAATTGAAACCCATTAGCACCATGACGACACTAATAGTTTTCCATTTATTTGACAGTGCGCCCCCTCCTCGCCCATTTTTTTCCTATTTCTTCTCTTTATTGTTTTCTGTCGAGGCTTGTTGCATTTTGAATGAGTCTCGAAAATGATTAATCTTACTTCGCAATCAGAATATAGTTAACAATGGAAAAACTATCTACTCTTTCTACTTCCTATGGTTTACAAAAAAAAACATATATATTGCAGGGTGTATTAAAAAATGTTTAGTTTTAATCAGACGGCAAAAAGCAAAAATGAAACACTCTAAACATTTTTGATGAAAGAAAGAAAACAAAAAATGTACTGGTTTTGGCCTCCGTGTGTCTACAGTAATCAATTGTACAGCATGAAGTTGATGCAGTTGTGAAGTTGTGCAGTTTTGAGATAATCGATTATTGGGATGCCGATTCCTTTAATATATAGATTCCACGCAGACTATCCGCAGGTTAATTAATGTCTATATGCAGAATTATACTTAATTAATACTTCTGAGGCAATGCCCTGTGAGCATTAATTCAGACGTTGATTCTTTAACAGACGTTAATTAGTATTCAAAGGTGCTTTTGATACATACTATGTGCTGTTTTTGAATGAGAAATTTAACATGCAAGCTTAAAAAGTGTTGAAGTTAGACCAATTTCGAAACACCCATTCGATGTTTTTTATTCAAAGTAAAAATCGTTACAAATGTATCCAAACAAACAAAAATAATATCAAACAGGGAATGCCACACACACACACACACACTAGCATACAAAGCAAACACACGAGGACAAAACGAACAATTAAAGGAACACAGTGGGGCACCGCCTTGGAACGGTCAGTGGCAAAAACACCACTGGGGAGCTTAAACCGGTTTATGGTGCGCACCAAACAATATTTTTAAAATGCTCATTAGAAGTATAGTAATATCTTGGTACGCTGATGAATTTGCAGAATTATAGGAACAATAAACGCTTGAAAAATGAGATACCCCGAACATAGGAAAAACATGTACTGTGTAAAAATAAAAAGTAAAACTTTGTTCTAGGTTAGTAGCGTTTTATCTTAGATCGGTACTATCAAAAGTAAAATCAAATACAAATGAAACTAGCGCTATCACTAAACGTAATTAGAATACGCCCACAAACGCACCTTGTCACAAGAAACGACTTGTTTTATTACCCTAACATCAATAACGGTATGATTAACATTGCTGACATTCTTATTTGAAACCAAATATGTGGTTATTGCGTTACAAAGTGGACACAAAATGATGTCGTGTGTTTTGCATGTCATATTAATAATCTAAACATTTGTCATCCTTCCAAAGGGTTAAGGAGATAGTATTACCTCCTCTAACCCCTATGTGACATTGGCGTTGAGCTCAGCTTCTAGCAAGTCGCCTTGATGAGATTCATGAAAAGCTTCAAGGGTATAGGATTGGTGATATAGAGTTCTGCACGTCGCCTCGATAAGATGAACATTTGTCCTACATTTAGTTAAATTTATTTGAAGGGTTCTTAGAGAGGACACAAATGAAACAAATGACGCCTAAGTTATCTAAGCAGGGTGTGGACATAGATTTTGCACGTTACCTTGATACGATGAACATTTTACACAAGTTTCATGAAAAGTCTGTAATTTGTTAAAGAGATATGGAACGGGTAGGAAAAACCAATGGCCCCTAACTGCGAGATTGATCGTGAGGGGACGGTAATGCAATATTGGTTCTGCACGCTGCCTCGTTGAAATAAATATTTGACCCACGTTTCATGAAAATATCTATATATGTGCGAGGTAAAATAAGATGTACAATCTATGGCAGTCTTAAAGATCAGCAGCCATTGGTCGGAATGTTTAAGTTATTTTAGCTACTAGTATGATAATGCATTAGTAACTGTGGTTCAATAATCGGCCTAAAAGTACCCTTTCATTCTATTCATCTTTCTCGCGAAGGTTTTCCCATCATTAAGATATTTTCATATTTCTTTAGACTTTCTGTCCAGATACCATTTCTTTCTTTGTCAGACATTGTCGTTGTTTCATCTCCAGGGAGTCATATAATTTTAGAAAGTTGTTTTTGTGTAGTTTGTTAGAACGAATAATACTTGTTCAAACGTTGCCATAGAAGAAAGTTAAGTTTTTGATGTAATTTGTCATTTTCATTTATTTTAATCAGGAATACACTACAACCGATATTAATCAAAGCGCTGTGAGCACTGAACGCCCAGGACTATAGATTAACTCCCCTTAAAACAACTTTTTACTTCGTGATTTGCGCTGAACCTTACCTAAAGCACGGGTCGAAATGTGCAGAGGACGAAAATTTGATATACGACACAGCATGAATTATTAACAAATATGTGGGTGGCAGGGAATATTGGTTTATTATAAAACGTACGTTAAATAATCACATGGTCATAATGATCTGACGATGTGGATGAAAATTATTGTGTACCAAGGACAATACCTTAAAACAGAAATAAACAAAGCAATACCAGCAATGAAATATGAATACAGCATTGTGTATAACAGGGAAAACCGAAAATGTTTCTTGGTTACCTTGTAACTGGTGAAACCGTTCACTGGGCATACTCAGCTCCCGTCAACCTCGATAAATGACCGGTGATTTTGCTCACGTGTGTTTCCTCTCGGGAATGTACGTAAATCATATATTCTTTTAAAGAAATTTATTTTAAGGTAGATATATATGTAATAGTTCGCAAATCAGGAAATTGTCAATGAAATTACATTAGAAATTTATAATTTAAATTACAAATTTTTATATAGAGCTCCGTTCGTTCCATAAATATCCGTCTTTTTCCGTGATATGCATATGACTATCTTCCGTAATCAGCAAACAGCACAGCAATTTCTAAAACAGAGTCCAAGAAAAAAAGTACAATTGAGCCATTAAGCTATGGACCTTCCTGCAATCGTACTGTTTTTATTTGAAATATGTTCTTGTCGTATGCGACATTTAAACAGAAGTTGGATCTGGTCTTTCTTGCACTACTTTTCCATAGCGCATGTTTACAGTTGTTATCAGCACATGTCACAGTTAAATTGTCTGCAGTGTTTGAAATGTGGTGTGCTAATTTATGCCTAGGGGACTTTCAGTCCCAAGGCCAAAAACTAAGGATGAATCCTATCACTTTGTAATATGAATGTCTGCACTTGTTGTATTACATTTATCCTTATTTTCGCTATTTCTAATGCTTGAAGCGAGGACAGCAACAATAAATAGGAAGATGAAACTGTCAAGACCGAGTTATCAGTCTCAATATGCATATTCTGATATGTCGCGGTGCTAAAAGCTTCCATTTTCTGATTTGTGTGTAATGTCCATATCACGCTTTATTACAATGTCAAAACATTTTAAATAAATTACTGCATGTGTCATCAGTAGTTGTATTGTCGTGAAATATATATAAATATAGGCGTATCGTTCAGAAATAACTGTTTTGACCTCAAGAGTGAACAAATACAAACAACGCAAAAGTAACGTAAAACCACGATTTGTCAGTTATGTATAAATATTTTATTTTTACAAACTGGGGTAGAAAATGAAACAATGTTTTGGTTATATATTCACTGCTTTTCAACAGAACAAGTACAAATACAGTACTATACAAAGCGTGATTTCGCGTCGTAGTATGATAGAGTAACTAATTGTTATAATATTTTCTTAAAAAGAATACCCAAAATCTACAATTCTGTTATTTTTGATAACAGGGTCGATGTAGTTAGATGGGACCAAAATTAAGTGGACATCGTACTTTACCCCATTTTTTATCCAGGGTAAATACAAACAATCGATAATTTTGTATTCTTTCGTATAACCGATAGGTTTTGGGCAGTAATTTTCTTTAAAACAGATATATTTTCCAAAACTTCCGATCACGAATAATTAAGTGATCATGTTATAATGAAAAAAATTGTCAAATAGCTGTCGTATTCCTATGGGGCGATATTTCTAAGACAAATCTAAAAGCTATATTGTATCAGTAGCATATTTCTTTGTTTTCGAATGTACAATGTAGTATGTGTGCTCTGAATTTAAGATTTGAGGCCACAGACCGCAAGTGTATTCAATATTTTCTAGTTGAGGTCATTTACTGCTGATACCATTAAGATAAGAATTAATTTGACCAGCCAAGACTAATACAATTAACGGAAAATCTCTGTGGCGTTTTCAAAGCCACTTTGTATGATATTTATGAAAGCAAACATATACTTTCCGACACATATTGCAATAAATAAAGACATACTCTGACAACAGGACACAATCTCTCGGAGGGAAGATGACTTTATCAGATTGAAAAGGGCAAGCCCAACAATTAGCAAATTATTTTAGCAGATAGGCTGAATTTTCATTAAATATTTGATAAATGTATGTTCAAGAAATTATCGTGAATACTTCGTTTCTAAACAAAATGCCACTATAGCGAATCGCTATCCAACGACTATAACTGAAGGGTCAATGAAACAACAACACGACATATTCTTCGATTATTTGATGGATCGCAATTGCATTTGTTGAAATATAATACGTTTATTAAATTCCGATTGCGTATATGTTTTTCAGTTATTTGAAAATACATTCAGTTTGAGGACATGCTCTTTAACGACTACGAATCAGCACGATTGTCAACCTGATACATGAATTTGGAATGCAAATTGTTGCTATGAACCTGAATGTATAGATATATCCATTATCCATATTGCATTTTGCATTTTGTCTTCATTTGGAAGATCTTTGACACTAATTTCAACCAAATACACATCATATAAACTTGCAGCGTAATCATGAACTAGTGACTACACAATATAAGCCATATATGTCTACACATTATGATTTTATGTTTCTTTTGTATATATTTTACTTGCCCTTACCCATACGGTAAGGATAAGTGGTGTCGCAAACAACACGCAATTTTGTACACTGAGTACACTCCCTACATTCAGCATATTATATTCTGCAAACATAAATAATGTGATCAATGAACATAAATGATGAATAAATACGATTTTAAAGAACAACATACACAATATTTACCGAGAGGTCCAGAGTTAAATATATTGTGTGTAGCATTGTCAAATTGAGCCTTACTTACTTATGCCCTTTGGGTCTAAATTCTCTTTGCTCTAGGGTTTACATCATGTAAATATAGAAAACTTTATAAATTTCATTGTCGAAATCCGCAAGGCCCCATATAAAGTAATAGATGAACAGCAAAGTAAAACTTGAAGCAAAGAATCTAACAAAAAATGTGCCATCGTATTTTTTTCCTTGGCACCAAGGCCGCAATATTATCTTCATTCATTTTACTAGTATGCTATTTATAAAATAGAAACCGAATCATTAAACTAAATGGAGATAATTTGCGATGCTTTATTTGTATTGAACGATTCATATGCGTGTCTTACTTTCATAAAATAATAATATAGCGGGTGCTCTATCGTATACACGATTAAAATGAGTTAATTTGTCGAGCCTAAAGCATTATCGAACGTCTTTCTATTGCCATTAAAATGTGTATAAGTTTGATTTAGTGGTTCAGAACAGTTGGTGATTTATATAAGTAAGGCAATTAGACGATGACAAATTAGACGATGAACGGAAGAAAGTTATGCACAAATCGATCTTAAAGCTCATGTTTACTCAAATGACGCTAAGGACATGGAACGCTTCACTTCCTACAGAGATTAATGGGATCGTTTTATGACCGGGAAGTTGCTAATCATAGCTTCCAAACATGCATCGCTTTAAGAAACCGTTAATGTTACCAAAGGAAAGCATGTGTTTTATTTCTTTCATGAGTTGAGTGTTCAACATGACAGTACATGCCTGATCGAAAGAAAAAGAATAAGGAGTAGTTTATTGTTAAGGCATTGATCGTAGTCCTGTTAACCTAGTAACGATTACCACACTGTTTTTGAATTGTGTAATTTACCCAAGAATGAAGTGTCCTTTCATTATTATGTAACTTTATAGCCAATTATGTTTTTACATAAAGTGTCAGGATAAAATATGCAGCGAGGCATTATTGATATGCGCAGGGAGTGCTATTATTAAGCAAACATCAGTCTTGATGTAAATTCCTTTAAACAAGAGCTGTTTGAAAAACACGTATGCCCCTCTTAATGCATAAGTTGTACTATGAAAGGAACATTTTTAAAGAAAAAGTCAGTGTGAAATTCGTGAAAACGGCAGTTGTGGAATTAAAAAAAAATGAAAAAGAAAACAAAACATTCGAAATGACCTTGACCTAAAATACAATTAAAAACTAAACAAAAAAATATTATTGCTTAAAACGATATAAAAACTTAAAAGAAAAATATCTAAATATCTTCCTCTTCAAGCAAGCTACCTACACACCAAGTTTCATTGCAATGGGTCACTCCTAACTCATGTTAGTAAGCGGAAACCATTTTTCTATTTTCAGTAACAGTGACCTTGACCATGATCCTAGTGATCCAAATTGAACCCTGAAGCTTTCTCATCCCGCAAACTACTTACATACAAAAGTGCATTATAATTGGTCACTTTAAGTTATTGAGCGGAAACCATTCTACAATTTGGGGTCACTGTGACCTTGACCTTTGACCTTTTAATTTCAAAGCCGTTAAGGGTCCTCTACCGATTAAAAACAACCCAAACATCAAGTTTCAAGATGTTAAGCCCAAGCGTTCTTGAGTTATCGTTTGGAAACTGTTTTACAATTACGGGTCACCGAGACCTTGACCTTTGAAGTTTGACCTACTGACCTCAAAATCAATAGGAATCATTTGCTGGTCAAGACAAACCTCCATATCAAGTTTGAAGATACTAGGTTCAAACATTTTCAAGTTATCATCCGGAAACCGTTTTACTATTCCGGGATATTGTGATCTTGACCTTTGACATGCTGACCTAAAATACAATAGGGGTTCTCTGCTGGTCATGACCAACCTCCACATTAAGTTTCAGGATCCTAGGCCCAAGCGTTCTTCAGTTATCCTCCGAAAACCAGTTGGTAGACGGACGGACGGACAGACAGACAAACCGACAGACTGACCGACCGACATCTGCAAATCAATATACCCCTCTTCGAACGGGGCATAGTAAATGTATGTCATGACCAGTTACATAACGGTTCCGTAGAAGACGGAATGGAGGCGATTTTATGCCGAAGAGCGAATAATTTGGCTGTACAACTGTACGGAAACGACGTAGCGCAGCATGGTGTGCGATCAGGCAGGATATAACAGGACGGGTGGTGCCATAGAAATCACAAAAGAAGTAGATCAGTGGTCAATTTATTAATGCGGTGGACTGGTGATCCAGCGATCGCAGGATCGATCCCTTTAAAGAAAGATAATTAGACAGATAAAAAAATATATCAGTCTGTTTGGTCTCATGGACAGACGCCGACATTTACAGTTTCAGGACGTATTTCTGTGCTACGCGGTTTTTCAACCTTATGATGCAGCTGCATCATGCAGTGTGTGTGTTTTTTTTTATTTATCATACGTTTCATTGCGCTATTATTTGTTATATATCCTTGACGAATGAAGAATTATATTTTTGAATTAAATAAAGCTTTGTCGACATTGAAGGACGGTGCACTAGGAAAGGGCCTCATTCATTCAAAAACAAAATGCCACAAGAAAGCAGAATACTTTTTCTCACCTATGAGATACATATTTCCGCGCATTTACCCATGTGAGATAAACTTATCTCACATCGCTTATCTCACATCGCTGCCGGACTATTTTTACGTTAATTGTAAGCAGACATAAAAATCGAAAATTGACTGTAAAATTGTTATTTTTTAAATAAACATAGGGTTGTTGGTATTCATTTTCTTAGTTAGATCATTTTCTATCCATCTATAGCAGTTTTGAACTAAAATTCGAGAAAAAGTTGATTTTCATTTTTTCATCCCCATCCTGTATTTGTACTTATTCCTTCTTACTTGTGTGAAAATGCGATTTGAACGGTGAGAAAATAAATGTACCATGTCCATTGAGTTGTGGATAAGGAAATCCCACCCTCGGGTTGAGATACGTCCAAAAAAACTCGGCAGAGCCTCGTTTTTGGACGTATCTCAACCCTCGGGTGGGATTTCCTTATCCACAACTCATGAACATGTTAGATTCACTTTATTACAGTTTTCAACCAATCATAGATAGAAAGTTGGAATCATGCAGTTATCATACCATTACATAAGCCTAATAAAGACGAAAACGACCCAGCCTCATACCGCCCTATATCTTTAACATCAACATCTACGAAACTAATGCAAAAGATGATAAAACCCAGACTGTGCACTTATCTAGAAAATAATAATTTAATGCCTAAATACCAGTCCTGGTGCAGGTCATACCATTCCTGTGATGATAACATTACTCGGTTGGAATCCGACGGGAAAAAAGCACAAGCAGAACACAAATACTTATATATTAGCTATATTTTTAGATCTGAGTAATGCATTTAGGAGCACTTATGCAACTCCTAAATGCTGGCATACAGTGGCGTATGATAGAATGGTTAAGGTGCTTTTTACAACAAGGGCAGATAAAAGTTAAATACAATGGAGCTCTCTCGGAGGTGGTAGAGATAGTCAATAGGTACCGTCAAGGAGCAGTACTGTCTCCCATAATATTTAGTTTAATGATGAACACGTTTGAAATGTACATCAAAGAACTTTACATACAGCATTCCACTATTGATGCCCGAATAGCCCAATTTGTTGATGATAACGCCACCTGGTTAACATCAAACAATTCCATGCCAGTTGTAAAAAAACAAATATATTTCTAAAAGAAATAGAAAGATGGAGCAATTCATGGAGCTTTATTATCAACCCCTCAAAACCCAAGTATTATTAACACATAGGCAGTCCGTAAAACCACCGGAAAGAGCCACCAACTTTCCGAAATTAACATTATGTGGCACGAAACCTTAACCACAACGAATATGCTAAATTCCTAGGGATGTTTTTTGATAAAAAATAAAAATGGAAAATGCATATTGAATATATGTCAAAAAAATATCTGAGAGACCTAAACATCATCAGGGCCGTAAAAGGCAAATCATCGGGTACAGATTATAAATGTCTACTTAATATATACAAAGCCCTCGTCCTAAGTAAAATAAATTATGGAAGCATAGTGTATGCCTCTGCTAAAGACAAACAACTTAAGAAAGTGCAAAGAATACAAAATAGAACACTTGAAACTATTATAGGCTGTCCGAGGCACACCCCCACCCTCCTCTTACATTCCGAGACAGCCGCGCTTCCACTTCCTCTGCAGAGAGAACGTCGCCTTATTTCCAGAACCACGTAAGTCCTGTTGGTTTGAGATTTTGACAATTAATGATGGCATAGTTTTATAACACGTATGATCAAGCCCTTTATGATGACATAAGTTTGCTTTACGGCTTATGGAACTAATATAACTCGGTGAAAGCTTAGTTACATAAATTGCCCGTAATTCATTTTGATCGGCAAGATTAACAAATTGAATACTGAAAGTAACAAAATCTTCAAAATTTAATATTATTCTCAATAAGCTTAAAAATAAATTGACGGCTGACGGCTTTCTAAAAAATAGGTAACGGGAACTCATAGCTTATTGAAAATACGGATCAATAATGCCTACCAGACTTGGCTACCGAGTCTTCCAATTAATGATGACCAGCCAGCATAGTTACATATTATAAGACACCGAAAGGGTTATGATTAGAAGTTAAGTTCTTTAGTAATAAAGTCGTCATATTCACAAAAATATAAAGGACGCTAATAAGGCAGTATACGGCTCTAAGAAGGAATACATTCAATTCATGTGAGAACCGTCAGTGCTTTACGAAACAACTAGTAGAGACATAAGAATTGCCGTATCGGCAGACCGGCCTTACTAAAAAAAATTATCAGGATAATGAGAATGAATAAGTATTTATTGCATGAACGTGACGGCACAATACGCTATGCTTCCCCTACGGAAGAGGGGGGGGCTCTGTGATGGGCAGCTCAATCACCGATCTGTCATCTCATATTTACATGCGTAATAGCAGCGATAAACAACGCAGTTACATATTGCAAAGATAATTACATACCGAAAGCGGTTATTATTAGTGACAGTCTAACAAGCTTGTTTTCAGTAGCAATAAAGTCCGGTCAGACTCACCTAGACAGGAAATGATTTAACCGTACCTTAAAGGCGGTAACGGCTGCCCTAAAATTTAAGAAGGTGTTTTTGCCAATGACATTCAAGTTGCCCACTGTGAGTTCCTAAGCGTTTTGCTAGGCATTTACGGAAATGAACTAGTAGACGACACTGCGAAACACGGTAGCACTTCCGGCATTATAATGATTCCGGTTAAACTCATAAATACATAATTATAATGATAATGATAATAATAATAAAATATTTATTTCATGAACGTTACATATCAGACATATAAGGTTTTACATGTAAATCAAAATAGATCTTATTTTCATATGGCCTTCAACGATGTAAAAGAAGAATTAAAATGCAACAACAACAACATACTGTCGATAAAAAAGTATGAAACAAAATATGATTTGCTAGTTATACATTTCAACAATCATAATTTCTTTGAATAGTGTATTTGTTTGGCAAAGTTACATATGACAAAAGTTAAACAAAACTTGTTTAAATTGTTAAAACTTTCTTTTGATACCACAGACACTCAAAATATCTTGTCCAAAGGTTAGTGCGGAACTATATCTGTAGAGGTAAATTTAGTTTGATTTAGAACAAAACATACTCAGTCTGCAGTTGTTAAGTGTTACCTAATAGATACTTCTTGTATTTGTATTTAAATGTTTTGAGTTCATCAATTCCTCTAATATCGAACGGAAAATCATTCCAAACTTTCATACTTAAATACGAGAATGAATTTTTATAATAATTGGTTCGAGGTATTCTTTGTAAAACAAGAGCGTTGTGCACAGAAGAATGCAGATTATGTTTTTCATGTTTGGAAAATATCAAAATCTCTGACATGTATGATGACAACATAATTATGACTCATAACTTTATACACAAGAACAACGGTGTGGTATTTGCACCTATCAGTAAAGGAAAGTCATTCAAATTGTTTATATAGCCCTGATATTGGCGATTTCATCGGCTTATTTAAGATAAGTTTTTTGTAGCATGTTTATTTTGTTAATATAGTTTTTGTTACCTTTTCCCCAGACTGTACAACAGTAATCGAATATTGGCAAAATGTACGCGTTATAAAACATAATTTTCATCTCATCTGTGAGACGGAATAAAATGCGTTTTAATAGTGCTACATGTATTTTGGTATTAAGCTTTTTACATACATAATCTATATGAGCATGCCAATTTAGGACATTGTCAATATACACACCTTGTACTTTTGGAATGTTGCATTCTCTAAAAGTATGTCAGTAATACTTAAATTCAGTGGGTTTGTGTGTTTTAGTTTGTAGGTAGATCCGATTACCATACATTTTGTCTTTAACGGATTTAAAGACATATTATTTTTTGCGCACCAGTCAATGATATAATTTAGGTTTAACTGCAGTTTCTTTTAAATTTCTTCAAGATGGAATCTGGATTCGTATAAAGTGGAGATGTCAGCATACAGGCCTATGATTGAATCTTGACACTTGTAAATGCGATATCATTAATGTATGCTAAGAAAGTAGAGGTCTTAGTATTGACCTTTGTAGCACACCCGATTTGACTGTGAGCATCTCAGATTGTACGTTTCCTACTTTGACCATCTGCCACCTGTTCGACAAATATGATACAAACAATTTGATAGTTTTGTCAGAACAATAATACAATTTTAATTTATAGAGGAGGATCTCGTGATCAACTAAATCGAATGTTTTTCTTAAATCTAGAAACACTGTTCCAATTACTTTTCCACTATCAACATCCTTAATCCAAGCATCGATTAACCTTGTGAGAGCTGTATTGCACGAATGAGTTTTTCTGAAACCAGATTGCGTGGTATGTATGACATCAGCAGTCTTGAAATAAGTATGGATTTGAGAAGCTATTTGACGTGCATAGATCTTAGAAATGGTAGGTAGAATAGAAATAGGACGATAGTCTTCAGCTTCTTCTTCGAGACCTGACTTGAATATAACTGATACAATTGGAATATTCCCTAATAAACTGAAGGAAGCTCGACCAATGGGAAACTTACTGCTCCAACCATAATACAGAAATGAATATTAAATCGCCCAATAAGCTACAACACTATCATCAAGACTGAAGCTTAACTGTTGTTACAATGTATCTAAAGGGTCTCAGATATAAAGATGATAAAAGCTGCCAGCACTGCAATTAAATAGAAACTTTCAATCATATAATATCTCATTGTCCGAAATTCGAAAATGAAGTAGCACAAGATGTTTGCTTGGCCGTATTCGAGTTTATTAGAAATATTGGATATACAGATAGGATATGGGAAGAATTATACATATACACCAGTCTGCTCGGCTTATATATACATACTACATATACACATACAACACATTTGGAAAACTACAAATCTCGACCGCGTAGATCGACTGAGTCTTGTATCTTACCCTAGTCTTGAGACTTCCGCTTTAACGAAAGATAGTGCAACACACAACGGAGGAAAATCGGGGCTCGGACTCTGCCCGGTCGTAAACTGTAGAATACTTCGCATCATTAAGACGTGATAAAGGAGTCATACACATACACACACCAGTCTGATAGGCATACATATACATAGGTAGGACACAATCATATAAAAGAACAGAAGAAGGTCCAGTAGTATGAGTAAAGACACACACATGGCATGCGAGTCCTATGTCATAAAAACGGAGGAAAACCTGTATCACATCTGGAGGTGACCATAGTGTGTATACTGTATATATGTTTTTTCGTAGAGTAGTATAGACAAGCTATTCATATCTCCTGTTTTTTTTAAATTGGGAGAGCCTTCACAAACCCCTTATTCAACAAAGGGTGTCCTGTCAATCGATATATAGTAATTCGAAACTTTTTCTTATACATGTATATAGTTTAACAATATCAGCTTCTGGTACAGAAAGGTCAAGGACAATCAACACCTACCCCAGGGGACATATGATTACAGAAAAATAATTAAGAGGTCAATGCTTTTACACTAAACTAAAGAATAGATATCTCACCGTAAGATGTAATACGATAAGCAAAGGACACTTGAAACTTTAGTCCTATGTCTTATATACAGTTTAGAAAAAAACAGAACGAAAGAATAAAAAATGTTGAAATTCGAATAAATGTTCTAGAGGGTCACAACTCAACCAAAATCTAACATTCAATATAGTAAAAAAGCATATTTAATTGGATAGAAGAAATAGGCAAAGGTCTATACAACACCAATGTGTTAAAAATACCAAAAGCCAACGGTTTAACACAAAAATAACTAGAATAAAAACGCTTAATTTAAACAAAATCATCAAAACATGCATCTTTTACTCTTTAAATGTATAGAAAAGTATACGTGAACCTTCGTTCTATAAATACACACCACGTAACAAGTCCAGTATATAACCCAGCAAAGACCAAAGTTGTGAATTCACATACCTTGAAAGTTATGCAAGTTTTGTTGGAGACGGATAAACACAAAGTCAGGCGATTGAAACAGTCCGAGCTATTTTAGAGTCAGAGGCGTTTCAGAAGATAGGGACTTGAGCTGTGAGATATATTGATACCGTTATATTGACATTCAACTAATACGACATAGGACCCGTTCCATCGCCTCGATTATTGGCAAAGCTCAAAGCCTATTGACATCTTGACATAAACTAAGCCTAAGATTTCATTATGTGCCTCATTTTCCTCTGCATATCGTTTGATATAAACTCCGACAGCCCTGATTAACAAAAATGCGATTTTGTGCTGATAAATTGGTCACATACAACTTATGATCATCATATTGTTTAGAGTGAGAAAAAATTTAGATATTGTCATAAGAAACTAAACGCAGAAAAACGTTAGAAAATATCCACTGTCAATAAAGTTTTAATGTCTGCTTAATATTCTCTTGTGCAGCATTCACACGTTTAGATGCAAGCAGCTTCAAACTGTGTGAAGACATAAGAGCGCTGCATACTCGTACTGTACGTTAATGATTGCGGTTGGTTTTTGGAGTATATTTAGTCTCAAGTAATTCCAGCCATTTATCCCAACACAATATGCCGGGGACTTATGCCGACAGCTAGTTTGTCGTGTTGTCTTTTTTCGACTTGGCGGGGCGAAATTTCGAACACACAACATATAAAAATGAGGTTGATTCTATCTGGAATGAATCTCGAGAGCGAATAATATAAGTTGTAAGATATTGTTTCGCAATCGAGAATAAATTAATTAGTATAAACTGTAAAACACGACAATCATGGAGAAAATCTGACGTAATTTTTCATCCAGTTTTCGAGTTAGCACTATTAGTGTGTCGATTTTGCGCCCTTTATTTGTTGCATTTCATGTAAACTCGACAAGTAGCTGAATTGTCGATGTTTGGACTTTTCTACTAAGCGGGACAGAAAGTTGGAACGCGACGAAGGACGTAAACACGACACACTACCTACTTATCGTGATTTCGTGATTTTGGCCTTATGACCACGGGCACGATGTTCTCAAGAGTGAGCTTTTTTATCATTGTCTGTCCGGCGTGCGTCAGTCAACAATTTTTCTTTTTTGTTGTCATGGTTTTATTCGACATTTATTATTGCTTGAGGCCCCTTGCGGGTAACCACATTTATTCATACATGATACATGTACAATAATAAAAACATACAGTATTTACATTTTAAGTAATGCTGCAGTTCCGTGTTAGCACCCTAGACACCCCATTTTCAATCAAATCTTAATGAAACTGTGTGACAATATTAACACTGATATATATATATATATATAGAGCTCTCTCTCTCTCTCTCTCTCTATATATATATATATATATATATATATATATATATATATATATATATAAACACGAATTCGATAATAGATCATCTAAAGTATAACAAACTACCCCACTATGTCAAATTAAAGAAAAGCATTTGTAAGCAATTCAGTGGCCATATTTTCAACCTGATCTATATACAAATAGCTGAAAATGTTTGTTTTTATGCTTTCAAGGTCAAGTTTGAATCGGGGCTAACAGGGATCAAAACTAAGTTACACTGTGTAATCAAAGCAAAACGTCAACATTTGAGAGGTCACATATAATACACACATTACGGGGTAAAATTCAAAATTTGGTCAGTTGGAGTTAACAACTAGGTTACATGGCAAAATCAAAGGAAAACCTTGTTTATTGTATCTGAAAATTTTCTATATCAGATTTAAATCTTACTCACCTATGGTCAAAAACTAGGTCACTAAGCAAAATCAAGTGAAAACCGTGTTAACACTCTAGAAACAGAAATAAAGAAAGCAATACCAGCAATGAAATATAAATACAGTACTGTACAATGTGTATAACAGAGAAAACCAAAAATGATTCTGGGTTACCTTGTAGTTGTAATCGGTGAAACCGTTCACTGGGCCTTGACATGCAGCGTCCTCGATAAATGGCGGGTGATTTTGATCACGTGAGTTCCTTCTCGGGAATGTACGTAAATTATATCTTTTTTTAAGAGAAATTTATTTTTTAGGTATTGTAGCAGTTAAAGCTAATGCTTTAGGTATTTGAAATTTAAAAATCAAACTACAAACTCTTATATCGAGCTCCGTACGTTTCCGTAAATTTCCGTAAATATCCGTACTTTTCCGTGATATGCATATGATTATCTTCCGTAATCAGCTAACAGCGCATTAATTTCTAAAACAGAAAAAAATGTGTAATGCAGCCCGTAAGCTATATACCATTCTGCAATCGTTTGAAGTTGTATGTACTCTTTTTTATTTGTAATATATTCTTCTCATATGCGACATTCAAACAGAAGATTGATCTAGTCTGTCTTGCACTACTTTGAAATGTGGTATGCTTACTTAGGCCTAGGGGACTTTCATCCCCCTGGCCAAAAAATGAAAATCAATATAAAAGAGAACGAGTTCATTGCAATGAATGTATACATAGAAAACCGTTACATATTGTGGCTTATAGTTTCATGTATCGCTCTAAAATTAGTTGTTTACACCTTAGTCAACATTGTGCTTGCTGGAACGCATTTGCATGTCATTAACAATTATAAAGATGTCTGTCTACGCTCTAGCAATGAAATGTTCACAAAAATCACTGTTTTGATATTTCATATATTCTGTTTGGAAGCATGTTTATCGACTGAAAAGTCTGAATACAGGAAAACTGTCCGTTCCCTGGTACTTGATCTGCAGTAATCTATATTTATGCTGATTAAACTTCAACAATATGTTACATAGGAAAGATTCATACGACAGATAAATGCGTTTTATGAACAACAAGTCCAATAAAACAAGATAGCAGTTGCATTATCACTGAGCGGTGGTTAATATCTCACTTGAGGTGAAAACTCGTATGAAAAGTTTTTTGTATAGAATTCGCATGTCTTGTTATAGTAATTTAATGTGTTCTTGGAAATATTCATGAGTTTGTGTGAGTTCGTTTGTCAAATCGGAGTTTTTCCCTAAAAGTTTTAGAAGGAAGCACTCTTGGTGTATTCAGAGGGTCCATATACACAATGTCGCTTATCGGCGCAAGCTATCTGCAACATCTGGTCATTAATGGCAGTATAGTATTGTAATTGTGCGAAGTATTAAACAATTATTGACTCGTTAGGCATTTATATGATGTGATATTCACTTCAATATGTATGAAATATGATGATATATTTTTGTACAATTATAGGTGTCTAGACCAATTAAAAAGTATATATTTATAGAAAATACAATTAGAAGCAATTTCAGTGAATTTATATCCCCCGCCAAATTAAGCAAAAAGCCGGAAAAAAAAAACAACTGGAAAATGAATTGGTCTGTCTGTTTCTGAAAAAAAGCATTTTTAAGATTTCACCACACCAAAGGTGTCAAATCTCCAAGGTTATGCTTTTCCTTTTGGTAACAGTCATAAAGAATTTAATTGTTGTTAGTTAAATTAAATCAGTACTTGTACTTTCAGACAACAATAATATTCTAGTTTCTACATAGAATCATTATGTAAGAAAAGCACAACATCCCCTTTAGGGCCTCATTTCTGTAAGAATCCAGTTTCTAAATATTCTGTTGATTAGTTGTGCCAAACAAAATTAAATTCTGACCAGCCTTTTCAGAAAAAAAGAACCATTTTTGAGGCCTCATCCTTTTCTCTGCACCTTACAATGATACAGAATTTAGTTGTTGTAAGTTAAATTTAATCAGTACAATTAGTTTCAGAAAACAAAAAAATCTAAGTATCTAAATTTAATATTGAAGAAAAGCGCTGCATCCCTTATGGGGCCTCAGTTGCTAATAAAAAAGAAATGTAGGAGTGGATATTAGAAACATTGATGATTAAATTATTTTAGCCAATAACAATTTACAATTTCAGAAAAATAGAATTTTAATGTTTTGGTATTGAATATAGAAGTAAATAACAATTAAAGGGTAATAACTCTAGATGTACTAATCCAATATTGACGAAATGTGTGTGCGCACCGCGGCCTTATGCTATTGTAAGCTCATTGTATGAATTCTTATGTTATAACTCCGTAAGGACGGACGTGACATTTAGGTTTTCGTGGATGTGGGATGCAGAGTACAAACAACACTTTTGGGGTGCAGTTTTAACTAAGCATACGGGATACTTACAGAACTAAACATACCGTACCTGACATATTTGCGGGGTTATCGTGGGAAACAAAGGGAGGTAATGCTCTAAATTTCATTTTTTTAAAACTTTACGTAGGTTCTCAAAATTGTCCATTTGCCTCTGGTGTGCAAATGTATAGTAGTAATGAAGTGCTATATACTGTAGTATTCTATGGTAATGTAGTATACTATGGACATATTCTCAATACAGTAATTCTCGTTAGAACTATGCTACTCTAATGATCTTTAATATTGTATATAAATGAACAATACTATCAAGTAGAAATACGGAGTAAGTTTTGTGACATTTCATCCATTGATTCACCAGAGGGTGTTTCTACTTTAGTAACATTTGGTCTCATGCGCAATGGTCCGGGTGCTATAACGCGCTCGGTAGTATTCGTTCATTAAGCCGCATAAAGAACTCTGCTTTTAGCCCATGTATACAAATGGCTGGAACCATTTTGAAACCATTTACTGTTTACTATTCACAATAAAATGAGAGTTTTTAATCACCAGTAAACATACATTTCAGATAAAAGATATGAAAGTAGGTGCTAAACTATGTAGTGAACCTTTACATGTTGATTATCTATTCTAATATCAAACTATCATCAACATTCATGGACAACTAGATCATGTTACATACCAAAATTTACTTTAGTTTTGACGTTATTTAAAAATACATAAAGTTTTAGCCCACAAAGAAGTAGTCACTGGTAAATTAGCAAGAAGAAATATGTCGTAGTGTGTCGTTGAACTTCCAAGTTTCAGTTGGTTTTTATTTTTGTTTTGGGTGGATAGCGATTGTATTAGTATAGGTCCGCTAAATTGCCATTTTGTGAAGAAACCAGACATTTCTTTCTATATTTCTATTTGCATATTTTAGCCCTACTTTTAATATTTTTAGAAAATTATATGCTATTTTCGGAAGTGCCCCTTTAAAAGTACAAAAAACTTTTACAATGGTACTAGGGTTTTTTAAAATGAATATTAATATGTAAGTCTGCGTAAAAGACTAGTTACGGTATACACTCTGGAACAGATGGCACACTGTTAAAGTTGGCGCGATTTAAAAACACTTATAAACTAAGTAGTCCGTAAATTGAAAGACTTATCAATTACCTTGGACTTTTGGAAGGATAGCAGCTGCTATTAGTCAGTGAAGTGTGCTACGCAATTAGAATATGCTAGACCTTGTGAATCACAAGTTTGACAGACAAATCCGAAAATATTGACTTGATGTTTATTTTCTTGGTACTGATCAGTTACAAATATATTCATGTTCCGAAAGGGCCTAACTTTGTTTTATTTTCTGTGGCACTGCTACCTTAGAAAAAGACTAACATTAAGAAGGTTCAAATATACAGAAATATTATGTCTACACTGCCTGCATGTACACTGGTGAGGCCTGAGCCGTTTCACAAACAATACGTACTGGACGTAGACCTCGAGTAGCCGCATACAAGAATTGGTGCATGAAACATTTCATGCACATTCTTCTAAATAAGTATAAAAATAACAAAATCTTCTTTTGCTGCTTCACACATTTCACACTCTGATACTTATACTAAACAATTCAGTCAAGTAAATGTAATGCCTTTTAGCAACTAGAAAAGAGACATAGAACGTATAAAAACATTTTTTGATGAAAGGGAGATAACAGCATATTAGCTTAACAACGGCAAACGGTTGAATTAGGTATCCGAAACAATGTCGACAACAACTTTTACAAATTAAGATGAAATTAAACGTTATCTATACACTAGTTTACCAAGCTTAAGTTAAACGATGGTAGTTACAAATTGTTTATGTCGTTTTTTGCAGTGAAATGATGCAATGTGTACACATAAAAGAAAGCAAACGCAAAAATCAACAACATAAGTGTTATTAAACAATAAAAAATATTGAAAATATTTGGTTTGACGGCACGGCTACACTATATCTTTACATGGGTTTGCAGCGGTTTTTAATTTGGTACGTTTTTATTTAAAAAAATACATAAACATTTTAAAGGAAATTATACTGAAAGCTCTTTATTTGATGATGCGTTCTGAAATATATTAAATTCAAACAGTTCGAAGAACCATTTTTAGAACCAAGGTTTGGAGGCAAGCAGCTTAATTCTAGCTTTAAATCTAAAATATACATCTACATTGAGCAAAAGCGCCACATTTAAATGCTAATACAAAAATGTCAAATTGGGTAAAAATTGTACGAAATCCTTGAAAATGTAAAAATACACAAACTTTGTTTGGAACGAACCATTTCTTCAAGTCTGAGCATAGAATTATTTCTGCTTCTTACTCCGTAATTTAATGTCGGAAAAGGGGAAATTTAATTTTTCTTTGCATACAATTTCCATTATAAAATTATTACGCAACACCACAAATTAACCTTAGTGAATAGGTCATCTAGTTTTAATCATACTACTTATAAAATAATCATAAATTAATTTAACACCAATGTCATACATACAAGAACAAGAGCTGTTCCTCATAAGTGACGAATGTACTCAAAAAAAGTGTCTCACAACCTGTGTCTTCTCAATGTGCTTAACAATTGTGCGGTATAATTTTAAAATCCTTCCATGCATGATGGGGTCACCATGCATATAGGATTCAATTACCTTCAAACTCTAAGTGTGACCTTGACCTTTGAAGAAGGGGCAATGATGTTGCATGCGAAACGTTATTATGATGTGCTGAACATTTGTGCCAAGTTATTTTAAAATAAATCAATGCATGACAAAGTTACAGCCCGGACACAAATGTGTGCATACAAACAGAATCCCATTACCTATAAACTCCGAGTGTGACTTTTGCCTTTAAGGTAGAGACGTGGATTTGCTCGCGACACATTGTCTTGATGTGACAAAAAATTGTACCAAATTATTTTATAATCCTTAAATGTATGACAAAGTTATAGTCTAGACACAAATGCACATATACATGATTTCATTACCTATAAACTCTGAGTGTGACCTTGACTTTGAGGAAGGAACATGAGTCTTAAACTCTTTCAAAGCATGACTTTACAGCCCGGACACGAACAAAATGTAAGGACGAACGTACGGGTGGACGGAAGGTGCGATTTTAATATGCCAACCTTAGGGGGCATAAAGAAATTATTTCTATATTCTACGAAGAATAAAAGAAAATAATATAATAAAAAATGACATAAAGTGCTTGAAATGCCAACAAATATGCAAAGACATACTTCTATTGGGGTCCACCAGTTGCTTTTAAAACCCTTTACAAACCAAACATCATACTAGTATATTCATTGATAAAAACAGTTCTTACATACTATACTTCATAGTTCACATATGAATAGTACACTTGTTTTTTTTTTCCAGGTTTTTCTATAACACCTCTTCAAGTGGCTTTTTGATACTCAACTTACTTGTAGATACTGCAAATAATAAACAACAAATGCATTATAGATAGGAACAGTGATTTCCTAGAAAACTGTCACAGTGAGAAAAAATTTCAATATAAAAAAGCTGCAATTTTGAAATCTGTCACTCAAGACGATGCCTAAATTTATCCAAAAACGCATTTAATGAAATAATTAACAAGCATAAGTTGACCTATTATCTTCAAGAAACAACATTAAACAGAATAAGAACATACCAGCAAAATAATCCATGCTTACACTTGCATTGGAACGCTGTTATATTTCACTGGAAGATGTCAACCTGCATAACTCAAGTTTTGGGTAAGACATTTCACGCATTATGAGATTGTCCAGTTACACTGCACCGAAAAGGAAAGTAATCCAAGTGACTCATCACTAATATGACAACGTAGTTGCTTCCCTTTACAAAAGCTAGTAACAATTTAAAAAATGAATATTCCAAACATGTCTTGACAGTGTATACGCTTTATGAAAGACATCAGGAAATACTAGTAATAGTAAATAAACTACGGAATCTACATCAAGCTATTTATTCAATATACAGTAATACAGAAAATTAATTAATACAACTACAGAAACTATATGATGCTATTTATTCAACATACAGTAAAACAGAAAATTAATGTACTACATGATGCTATTTTTTCAGCATACAGTAATACAGAAAATTAATTAATACAACTACATGAACTACATGATGCTATTTATTCAACATACAGTAAAACAGACAATTAATGTACTACATGATGCTATTTTTTCAACATATAGTAGTACAGAAAATTAATTAATACAACTACATAAACCACATAATGCTATTTATTAAACATATGTAGTAATATAGAAAATTAATATAAATAATTCCGTTTTCCATCGTTCTCAAACAGTGGGGTAATACTGTTTAGCATGTGTTTATATGTCTGTTGGCCGGTAGATGCCGACTCATCATTAAGCCGAGACACACCGAATGAGATGAGTCTTGGGTGTGTGTGTGTGGGTGGGGGGGGGGGTTGAGGGGATGCAACATTTACATCAGATGAGGCATTTCTGTGTTATAAAGTATGTGAAAGTATAAGAATAAGTGTTTTGGGCAGCCTTTGAACTCTTGTAAATGCACTATTCTCACGAGTGATGACATTTTGATCGAGTTACACAGCAACATTTCATCAACGACTCTGTACTGCATGTACAGTTTATTCTGTGAAACATATGGGAACTAGACTAATCATGATTAAATTTAATTTTGATTTAATAAGCGATCATAGTGTTGTAAAATGTTTAACACTTTTTAAGAGACTTAAGTTAATATGTTGCTTTGCAGTTCAAAGAACTGCAGCTGTCTTATGACAATTTACATTTACATGGTGATACATATTATGTTCATCTTCTTTCACAAAACTGTCTGCGTAATAGAAGTATGAATATTCCCAATACCGTCAAATATTAACGCTTGATAAATTCATACAATCACATATTGGCCAACAGGGAAAGGACAGCACACGGTTATTAATCCAATTCTAAATAAAAACGATAACCACAAAGCGTATCACATAATGTTTCAGAGAATAAAACAGAATTGAAACAGGAAATAAACGATTTTGCATTAAAGTAACTAGTCAAGCAAAGTTTTGCGACATCAAAGACTTGCTATGTTTTTGTTTTTGGCGATACAGAAGAACTTGTATCGTAAGCAATCAAAAACAACAATAATTCTATAAACAACTATGTAACAAGCCTCCGAAAACCTGTACAGACTTTCGAGTTTGTTGATACAGCGCAAGTATGTTGTAAGGCTGTATCGAGAACATAGGCCACGAGAAAAAATAATTAGATGAACTTATGTTCTTAACATGTTTCGAAATTAATTGTTTTATACATGGAAATAAGCAAGTTTACGTTTTACAGGAAATATAGTCGTCTGCAATTTTAAATATATAGTTGTCATTGTAAAATCTTGTCAGAAGTGTCGCTTTTTCCTGGAACGTTGACAATTGTTTTCTAGCTGCTCGATATCAACATGTGGATCATTTTATTATTTGGACGACTTATTCATTTTCAAATGTTGAAATTGGTTGTGCGGTTGGGTAATTATTTGAAATGGATTCTAAACGTTCTCTGCTAAAATGCCTGATATGATTGATGCTCATGTCAGAAAATAGTATCACTAAACTATTATCTTGTTAAAAGCGAAACATCATAATCGGAGCGAATTTATAAAAACTACACGTATAAATTATTTATCAAATATTGGCTAATATAATGTATGGTTGGAGACTGGTTCCTTAAAAAATAAAATTGAATATGATATTATTTTCCTGACAAACTTTTTTTCTCTAAATTCGAAGCAAATTGCATGAAAAGAAGAACCTGTTGATTTTGATGAAATAAAACTTACGTTCTATCATCGTATTATATACGAAGCCCAATCGTGATTATCTACATGTACTATAATAGGATTAATTATCGCTGATTGTTTATAAAGCCACAACTGAACTAGTGCCAACATATATAAATGACGTGTTACCTTTTTCTTGAAATGAAGTCTACAATCTTAGATCCATTGAACACTGTAATATGTATCTATGTTTTTGATAACTATGTTTAGGACTTAAAACTTCTATTTCATACTGCAGTGCACATTTGGAATACATATTCGCCTTCTTAATATGTAGAAATATATAAAAAAAATCCAGATTCAAAACAATTAACACATTATAACAATATAATGTTATGACAATTTTAGTTTTTAAATTTATCTTCTTCTGTTGTGATAAATTATTCAACTCTGCGTGTTTCTCATTTATATATGGTAGACTTCCATGATACTTTATGTTTAAAGTTAACTGAACTTTGATCTTATCGCAACATTTTTATTTTTGTACATTATCAACCAGACTTGCCTTAGCAACCAGATAGACTGCTATTACCAACCCAATAGTCGGGTATTACCAACCAGGCTGGCATTACCAACCACATAGACTGGCATTACCAACCAGATAGAATGACATATCAACCAGACAGACAAAATTACCAACAAGAAAGCCTTGCATTCAGCCCTTATATTCACGATTCTTTTTATCATACTTTTATTGTGTGATTATCTGGTCACTTATTTCTTACCAAATTTCCTCCCTTTGCCACCCAAAATTATTGGTCCCTGTAAGAAGAAAGGGGCTGAAAGTATTACGCTTAGGGTGTTAATGAAATACACTATCATCTATCCTGCTGGCGAGACTACCAATGGTTTTATGTGCGTGAGCCAGTGTGTATCTATAACTTTAAGTTTCGATAAATATATCGTATTTGGTTGAAGAAATTCACAGATGGCACCTTACCCTTTACTATACATGTACATATATGGTACGCGAACATACATGATCTTTGGCTTAAGCTTGTCCAACCAAAATTTCAAATATCATACACAAGAACTGTCATTTTATTAAAATAGGAGTGACTTAAACAATATTCATCGGTTGCCTATTATTCATATAACGTTATTAATTCATTACAGCACGAAGTAGGCGAGACCACGCATATCTAATGAATTAATTCTTGCTTCTTTCCCTAAGGAGTAATTGTTCTTGGAAATTCTAGAAGGTGTCTGATTTGACTAAATTATTAAAAACTATTGCAGCACGCATACCTAAAGATAGAGTGGAAGGGCGACAATAAATTGTCTGAGTGTTCCAAGAATATACTTTTACAACTGTTAAATTTTCGTTATTTTGTGATTTGTGTTGTTTTGCAGTATGAACAACCTTATAAAATCAGGAAATCTTCTCAAAAATATAGAATAGAATAACTTTGTTGAATACTCAGGGAACTATATTTTTAAACATTGCTGTTTTAAATGGGCATACCCTACAACTAGCAAATTAAATTCTCAAAGTTAAATGACAAAAATGCACTTTTAAAGTAGATCATACAGCACATATTTAGAACCTTCTCGTTTCTGAACAAAATGTTAATTTAGTGACCTTTTATCATAGATCATTAAAGTTCATTCATTTGGATCAGCAAATCTGATAGGCTGGTGGTTTGAATTAATTTAAGTGTCTGAAAATTATTATTATTTCTTTGTTTAAGATTTGTATGTAGATTTCTCAAAAGAACTAAAGAACTTATGAATTACAAAGACATGTTTAAGAAATAATATGTATCCAAGTTTGTTTATCGTAGAATAACCCGAGTTTTGAGTTCTTATGCGTGAGAATATATTAAGAAATATTTGCATCGAACGTTCGTAAACACTTGCATGCTACGCACCTATATTTTGTCGATGAAGTTTCCTCCCGCGAACGCTTTAAAGACGATATTTTTCATGGAAAATAATTGAGGTTGTGTATAAATTAACAGAAGTTGTAAAGGACTTATAATTTTATTTACCTTTTCAAACAAACCTGTACAAAGTTAAATGTGAAACGCAGAAAACAACGAAATTATCCAATGCTAAAAATAGCACATCACACGTCATTTGTACATGTCACAAAGTTACTTTCACTATGTCAGTTATTTTCACGGTAATTTATACACGTGTTTAAATCTGAAATTTAGCTGTTACACAAAAATACAGATGTAGTTTGCTTCGGAAGGATTGATACTGCATTACACATTGTGCTTGAAGACATGTGAAAACCGGAATTATTGCCTAACATCAACAGATTTTGACATTGTTGGAATTGATCTGGACAGCAAGACTTGTGTCAGACATATCCTGGGATGTTGGATTACTTAGAGCAAGGAGAGAACTTGCTGCTTCGTTTGTATTAGGTCTGCCATAACAGAGAAGAGAACATAATTGTTTTCTTTCTATATCACTTGGCTTTATGTAATTGGAGTAAACTTTGGACATTTCTGTGCCAGGTGACTGACATGAAAGAGGTGCTGGAAAATCCAGCCTTGTGCAAGTTTGAGGAGGCCATAGCCCCAATACAATGGTGTGTGTACCGAACACTTTGGCCGGCGTCATTTGAAAAGTTTGACATCAGGTTTTTTATCTTTCAGTGTGTCAAGAGATGACTGAGACACCCGGTTGAAACGTTCGGGGACTGGGAACAAATGTTGAACCTCTTGGATGTCAATATTGTCCAAAACAGATTTTCCATCATCATTATTGTGAACATTTTCTTCAGAATTGTCTTCATTAAAGTCATCTGCTACTGTTCTCAGAAAGTCATTTATCACTTGATAAGTTTAGCTGTCTTTCTCTGTGATCTCATTGCGAAATATCCATGTCGTGACCCCATTGCTTAGGGATTGTACAAGGTACTGCATTACATGCCCATCAAATCTTATTTCTATGACACTCCAGTCCCCAAAATCACGGCGAACCTCATTGTTTACATTGATGCAGCCGATTCTGTTGTTGTTGTGCGCCGGTTTTACTACGATTCCAACGGTCATGTAGTATTTGTATTTACAAACATCACGTGACTTTTATTCATAATAATTGTATACGCGGTGTACATCGATTCAATTTAACAGCCAAAACACGATGCCCGCGCAGCTTCCTTCAATGTCGGTTTATTGCATAATAACCCAAATAAATTTTGTTCTATATGTATATAGGTTATTCGATGGTCGAGTAAGAATTATAAATCACTTGAACAATGGCATGTTTATACATTACTTAAGAGCATACGAATTACAATGACATGTAAATAGATCAATAAAGAATTTAGAAATTACTATGACATGTTTATAAATAACTAAAGATCATACGAATTATAAAGACATGTTTATAGACAATTATTGCATTTATTACAAATAAATACTAAAGAACAAACAAATTGCAATGACATTGTTTTACAAACAATTAAAGTGATTTCCGTTTAAAGTGCCATCAAAATTTTAAATAAAACTTTAACGTGATTTATCTCCTAAATAATAACATGCCATAGTTAACCAAAATCGATTGTATCGTTTCATCATTGATGGGAATTGAAAATCTTTTTGCTATCCTAGTCAAAAAAAAATCCACCCTTTCGGTTATGCATATTTTTTTGTATTTTCGAACGAATATGGTATTTTTTTATTTTTTAAGCACCCTGTGTTTGGCTTTTTCCTTCGAACTTAAATCATTTATGAATTAGAATGACATGTTTTATAAACAATTAAAGCATTTATGAATTACAATGACATGTTTACCAATTACTAAAAAGCATACAAAGTACAATGACATGTTAATAAAAAATTCAAGCATTGAATTTTATGAAATACAATAACATGTTTATACATTACTGAAGAGCATACGAATTACAATGTCATGTTTATAAACACTTACAGCATTTATGAATTACAATGACATGTTTATAAACAACTAATTTAAAAGCATATACGACTTACAATGACATGTTTTATAAATAACTAAAGCAATTAAAAACTAGAGCTATCACTAAATGTGATTAATACCCCCAAAAGGATTGCTTTATAAACTGAAGAAGTTCGTAGTAACATAATACCTTGCAAACAAACTAAAAGAGATATTGTTCTTAGCAGTTCCTCTCATTGTGCTTGACCATTGTATGAAGTTGTTTGAATTCCAACTTGTAGTTTTCGAAAAATGCTCCAGACAGGGAAAAGTAACAAAGGGCAATCACAGTAATTAGTCAAGATGGAGTTATGGTTCCTGTGCCTGCCTCCCTCTCACTGTGCTTAACTATTGTATGAAGTTGTTTGAATTCCAACCAGAAGTTTTCAAGTTATGCTCCGGACAAGGAAAAGTAACAAAGGGTAATCTCTGTAATGAGTCAAGATAGAGTATGGTTCCTGTGCACTGCACTTCCTCTAAATGTACTTGACCATTGTATGAGGTTGTACTGAATTCCAACTAGTAGTTTTCAAGTTATGCTTCGGAAAGGAAAAGTAACAAAGGGCATAACTCAGTAAATACTCAAGATAGAGTATAGTTATTGTACACTGCCTTCCTCTGAGTGTGCTTGATCATTGTATGAAGTTGTATTGAATTCCAACTAGTAGTTTTCAAGTTATGCTCCGGACAAGGAAAAGTAACAAAGGGCAATAACTCTGTAATTAGTCAAGATGGAGTTATGGTTCTTGTGAACTGCCTCCTCTCAATGTGCTTGACCATTGTATGAAGTTGTATTGAATTCCAACTAGTAGTTTTCAAGTTATGCTCAGGACAAGGAAAAGTAACAAAGGGCAATAACTATGTAATTAGTGAAGATGGAGTTATAGTTCTTGTGCACTGCACTTCCTCTCAATGTGCTTGACCATTGTATGAAGTTGTATTGAATTCCAAGTAGTAGTTTTCAAGTTATGCTCCGGACAAGGAAAATGCAACAGACCGACCGACCGACCGACCGACCAACCGACCGACCGACCAACCACCGGGTGACTCCTAACCCCCTAAACTCGTTTGGGGTTAATTACAATAGCATGTTTATATATAACTAAAGAACTATTAATTATAAATTGGGTTTATTGTTATGTATCTATAATGTTAGTCTCACCAATATATTTACATCTAGTAGTAAACTTGTTTTGGAGATCAACCATTGGAAACGTTAAGTTGCTTTAAACTGCAAACTATTTAAGATATGCATTTTAATTGCGCAGTGAATATTTAGAACAAATAATTGAAGTCTCAACTTATACATATTAGCGACTTTGTGGGGGCAGTGTATATATAAATATGTATAATTGTATTTATATTATATTATAATTGTAAGCTTGCTGAAGTTTGAAATAACTGACATTAATTGAATATTTGCTATTTTCAAACTTTCAATTAATTACCGGTAATTTTAAATTCATAATAGATTTTTGCCTTCAGTTATATGACAAAATGTAATTAATTATGGTTAATTTAATTATAATTGTAATTGAATCAAACCCTGCTTCTGTCTAGACACTGGTATTCTGTTTTGGATCTTACTGTCATGAAAAATATCACGTCTAATTTAGCAATTCAGTACATTTTTTGTTAATTATTAGCGCATACATCGCTGATTATACCAGTATTTCCAGCGAACAAAACAACTTAAAATCTCTTGTACAAAAACAACAACAACAACAACAATAAATTTTATTTGTACCAGGTTACATTATGTAGCAATATGGTTTAATTCAATACATGTATCTAGACTATCATTATGTAGGTAGTATTTCCATTCAATGTTTCTATATTAAAGACGCAATTTATGATTGTATGCAACATTCAACAGCAGCAGTCAGTGTTTTCAACTTCACACTGTATTGTGTATGATATTCCGAATGATGAAAATATACAGCTGAACTTTGGGGAACAGTGGTTTTAACTGATAAATTGGTTAAATTATGGCATAGTAATAACGTTGGGTAAAAAAAAGAGGTGTTAGAGTACCTAATTTGCAAGGAATTTCTTGCTCATTGATACAAATATTTTCAAAAATAGATCGTTTAATGTCATGCACAAAAATAGAACCAATAAAGTGGGACAAATCAAAGAAATTGACAGTGTTTAGGTACGACTGGTACGAAGTACGCGTATATTACGTTGCAGTAAGATCAACTACAAAAGTAGACATTTTTTGAAATTATCAATTTTTAAAATGGTTAATGATACACTGAACCATATAAGTAAGCCTCTTTAGCTCGTATACCGATTCTGAGGATAACAACTGACTGAATTTTAAAATATTTGGTCTTTTGTAGTAGAAATCTTTGATGAATTTCTTTCTTTTAAGGATAAAGAAAGGGCATTTAAGTAAGTAATGAAATTCATCAGCTATTTCATTTAAACTACATAGCGGACACTTGCGGTCATGATAAGGTACCAAAGAATTGCGCCATCGTCCTGTTTCAACTGGAAGTTTGTGATTTCCTGTCCGGAAACGAAATAAATCAAGACGTAGATTTTTTTCCAGTTTAGTGCTGCTTTCGTCTGAAGGAACAACCTTCTGTCAGCCTAGCTTTACCCCCTGTTGGCTGACACAGCACGGTACTGCAACCAACACACAAAACCACTGTCTGTGCATGACTAAATACTGTGGTTATCTTGTAACAGCCTGGACACCTGACATCCATGAAGTAGCTGTTAGGACTCTGTACCAATCTCTAATGTAAGTCATTTAACTGTAGAAATAACAGTAAGTTAAATAGAACATAAAATGGGACTTAACGATCGACTGTTAGTTGTTTTCTGTTGCAGTTACTGTGGTAACTATATATTATCTAAGGTATTAGATAACAGTAACCTTACTTTGCCTATTTACAAGTCGTCTCTTACCTTTGCAGTATTCACGAATGCATTAAATGTGTTAATATTATTTGTACCTTCTGCAGAAGAGCTCATACCCCTCCTCTAACCTCCCAAAAAGCAGACAAATAAGTATTTGTTGTTAGTTATGTAGAGCTTTGCTTTGTATTATGTAGACATGATACATTAGATACGAAATACAAATTTATTATAATTATAGTTGAATAGAGTTTTAAACAAAATTCACATTTTACTATCAATATTTAATTGAACCTTTCTGTCTGACAAAGTAGCTGAATATTTGTCTTCATAAGCACAACGTACTTTCATCGTGGTAAATATGTTGCTTTACAATTTACCAGAAGGATAGGCAGCCTTTACAAAACAGTAAATTTTGAGCAAACTAATTTTCTCAAGCTGTTTCTAAGAATAAAGCTTCCGCCACACACTAAACTAATGTACAGTTAGCAATATAACTTGAACTGATTAAATGCACGGTGTAACTGACAGTCTAACAATACATGTTCTGTAGCTAGCTTCTCATTTTCCGTTTTCTTTCATACAAACATTTCGTTTGTCAAAGACATTCATTATTGTGTTTAATGTATTGATGTTTGAACATCATTATCGTTTAAACATAGTTAACATGAGTTCTGAACGGAAACGCATTCACGTTCATATGAACAGAGTTTATAAAGTAAATTAAATGTATTTTCTAGTTATTGTCAGTTATTTGTGTACACGAGGTACAATGAAATCATCAAAGAGCACTTATGGTTATAGATATAAGAAGCGGAGTGGTTACAAAATACAGATTACATGTTTAGGACAAGCTGTACAATATTGTAAAGTATCACTGTCTAATGATACATGTATAGACGGTATAAGGAAATTTGATTTCTTACGAGACGGAGAGCCATTAATGTTTATGGGACACTGAATTTCTTGTTTTTCATGGATAGGTGCACCCACGAAATTCAGACATCAAGTACCCAAGAAATGAAATCACATTTCAATAAAAATCGACGATAATTTATGCTCAACAGTCACAAATTGTCGCTTGTAAATGAAGGTTTGTACAAATGTTCAAAGCTAATTGTCTCTTCAGTCAATTACAACAGCATGACAAAGTGACAGTGAGTTGTAATTGACAATGTTCCTGTTTTCGTCTATTCCAATAACCTGTAAAAATATGAAACATGTGTATTACGAGGAAATGACTACACGACTAAAGCAAGAGCCCCGGTGTTGATAAAATGTTAACAACACTGTACCTAGAATGGTACTGGACGTTTCCTTTTATCTCACAAGAGCACAATCTTCTGCTTGATAGTTTTTGTGTTCGCACTGATTGTGTCGTTCGTCCACGTCCAAAAGGTGTCGTTAGCTTCTTAATTTAAACAACATTCCCTCTAAGGCCAAGTGGTGAAGCGTTGCCACGTGGTTCTCTGTTGAGTAAGTTTAATTATGCTAACGAGGTCAAACTTTGCACCGCCCTGTAGTGATTTAGTTAAGTAAGAAAATAGTCTTCTTAACCAAAGCTATTAAGTCCATATCTAAAATATTTGCTTATTAGTTTTGCTCAATGGTCTACCACATTTGGTACGTGTAAAATCATATTGTAAGAGTTCCTTGACTTTATTTCAAAATAATTTCACAGAGACGTCCCTATGTTATATATATAGTGGAACTTGGTAGAGCAAAATTCAGGCTATGTTGGTACTCATGTGTTGTAAAACAGAACGTCAGTGACTTTGCGTTTTTAAAAATTCTGAAGCATTTTTGTCCTGAAACATAACAGGGATTTTTAAGAGGGTCCATTTCATAAAAAGTACTGAGCAGAAATCAATCAACTTTGCTTCAATAGACTTTCATTATCAGTCATAAAGATATGTTATCAATATTGAATGTTTCAAAATAATTATGAGAAACTTTGTCAACCACTTCTTGATGGAAATGCTAAATTTATTTTCATTTATTTTCTTGACGGCAATTTACTCCGGAAATTTTATGACCTCATTTGCTTCTTTCAGTTATCTCTGGGTGGTAATCAAGATCAGTAAGCGAGTTTGATTGATTGTATAAAGGCACCAGGTAGCTCAAATTGGATAGAATGCGAGATCACTGGGGCATATGTCAACTTCTCTATTACTGAAACCAAAAGAATCTTTAGTCATTATTACTTGAAGTGATATTGCGGTGTAGGAATAAAATTGGTGGACACATTAGGTAGGCAAAACGGTCACACATTTGTGATCAGCACTTGGGGGTCACAGGGACTAAGATCACTGGTAGCATTGTTACGACAAATGATAAAAATATATCCTCAGTTAAATGACTTAGATGTAAGGTAGAATTACTACGTGTATGTTAGTGAAAGATCGTGTATGCATTTGGTTTTTAACCAAATAAAACATTATGTTGGTAAAGATGTAGTTTATAAGACAAAATGCTACCAACGGCTGTTACGTTTGCAAAGCACACATTTTAGCTACATGATTCACAAAACTGTTAATTTGTTGCAATGTAGATCTTTTTGTGAAGACGTCAGTCTCTTATTTATTCGAAATTTAAAAGAAAAATCGTAATGTTCTGTTATAACACCTACAAGCAGCTTTTAGTTTGTCTGTATATAGATATATGGCTGATGCAGTACAAGGGATTTTATTAACTTACAAACTGACACTAACAAAGTGTAACAATAAACCTGATGTTGTCTTCTTCTTAGGCATTACTCAATTAAACAAGAATTTGCAACAAAACCATTTAACATTAAAATGGTTACGAATTTAGCCAGTATTGAATTTGTAAATTATATGTTTGTTTTAAAAATTTCTATATCACGTTCTTACCGAATGAATTGAACATTGTACACTTAAGAAATCACAATTATGAAGAAATAATATATGTTGGTAATAACATGATTGTTACACCTTAGTTTTAACATATATATTCAGTTGAATGTTTCAAATAAACACACACATTTAAAATCACAAGAACATTGGATTGGAAAACAATCGTTATAAACCTTACACACTTAGTTTTGTTGATTCCTTTAAGGCATTAGAAGTTGTGTTTGTAACAAATTTCATCGGATTCTTGTGATACTCATTCATTCTATAAGCTGCACTTTAACATGGTAAATGATTTACAAAGCATCGCATGATGTATCACTTACTGATCTATGAAAAACTAAATGACAAAATTATGGAAGAAGGTGACATTAACTATTTGATGCAGTTCTAAAGATTCACTGAAGATTGGCTCTGTAATTTGCGAAACTTAGTTAATATTCATTGGTTTTGTCTATCCTATTGCATTTTGAAAGGACGTTCCGTGATGAGTGCGTTGTTGATGTGTTTGTTATATTGTTTGTTGCAGACGTATGATGGAATGGATGTGCATTTTGTGTGCACAATTATACTTTGTATATTACATAATTATACTAATATGCTTGTCAAATGAATAGTTGGCATTTAGTAATTTATGAGTACAGAGTTAGTCCATAATTTACAAATTTAAGTAAAAGCCTATTCAAAATATTTTAAGTAGCGGATAAGGATGTGTTTTTAAAGTTGTGTCGTTATTACGATAGCGTCATATTGGTGTTTGCTACCGCAAAAAATAAAATCGAGCGTTCTATTACCAAAATAATTTCAAATTCTATTCCATAACTTGCAATTTCTAACAGACTCTAGATTGTAAGATTCATCTATTGAACGCCATGTTGTATCTAAATTACTAACATATACGGTAAACTCTGTCACATGCTAGTTCATGATGTAGTATCAGATAATAAAGTTGCAATAATAATTACATATTTCAGAAATTCAGTGATTATCTTAAACTTTTACAGAAATGTCAATTATAAATAAAATCTATCCAGGTTCCTCACAAAGGACTACAGGTGACATTCGTCAAAACGGTGGTCTCATGGGACGGGGCTAACTTTTTGTTTTTGTCTTTACGTGTATCAGCATTTCCTTAAAAAGATAAAGATTTATCATGCCATTTCTATATCAACTGCCTGATTAAGCCTGTCTGAGAACACTTTTCCCTGTTTAACCTATGAAAAAGTCCGAGGACATCAGATTTTTCAAGCTCCTCCTACTTTTTGCCGGGCTACTTTCACAATGTTTATATTGCTTGTTACCGCATTACAAAATACCACCACAAAATATGAAATAAAAACTATTCTAAATAAAGCAAATTTATTTGTAAAAGAATATTTAACACATAAACAATGATTTTTAAATGATTAAATTATTTGCAACATTTACAAAAATTCTAAAATGATTACTGTTCTTCTGCACTTAACTTTTAGAACAACAACAACTATAAATGAAAAATAATAAAATGTTCTTAAATAATTATTGATCTATCAGAGTAAAAAATACAATAAAAACTTAACAATAATTATTTACATCAATTTCCTACAAACAGATAAAAAAAATAAATTAAAGTAAGCACTGTTTAATAAGAAATTTAGTAAAAAAAATCCAAGGTGAGAAGCACTGTTCTGCTAGTCAATTGGGAATTTTTAATATCCACTGGAACGATTTCTTAGAAGTTCAGTGGTGGACATTGAAAATGTTCACGACAAGAATGAATTTGAACCCAACACTGGAATTTATCCATCTATCTTTAACGGGAAATTTGTCATGAAAAAACAGGCAACTGTCACTACATTCACTGACAGACTCTCCAATGTCACAGTATTGTAATAATCTGGCTGCTCAAGCTTAATTTTCAACTGTACTCATCTCCAAAATGCTCACAATCAATTGTAACCGACAATGCTTCACTCTTCCACAATCTGAAATTGAAAATACAATTCAAAAATTACTTTTATTGGATTTTGGTGGATTGAAATTTAACAGTGGATAACTCGCTGTTCACTCAGTGAATTTCTAGCTGGATTAACATCTATATGTATACCGATCGTAATGAATGCAGAAAACCATATGGTGGTGGCGCCGTTAAAATGACGCCTTGTTTGCTGTGCTTTCTGCGCAACTCGTAACAATATCACTTATGATGCCCACCCAGTGAAATTAAAATGTGATATTACAACGAAACCAAAATTATCCTCTATATATTTTAGTTGCAAATGCAAAGGCAAAAAAGAAAAGATTTACATGTATGTAAAATTGTATAAAATAGTTATTTTAGTTGGGGCAATGTAAGATTGAAAGTTGATGCTAAGTGTATCTTGAAATGACTAAGCGCCACACAAAAAACACGTACCGAAGACAGTGGTGGTTCCAGAAAGGTCGCGCCTCGTATGTATGTGGACGTGATCAAGTATCTGCATCATACACATACTATGCAGCTAAGCGTCTGCATGGATTTAGTCTGGATTTTGATCCATTTTACTTGGCACCATGAAGAAAAACACCTCGGGAATACGACCAGTGGTTCCTGCAACGAATAGTCGGAATTAAGACAATTGACATACTTAATGAACACAATTAATTCAATGGAAAAGCTGGCATTATGCGACGCCCTACTAACCATTCAGCTAGAAAATAAACCATACAAAGGGCTTCCGAACAGGCACCAACTGATATAAACAACAGCAACATACTAATTTGACTAAATAAGCTAAAGAAATGCACAAATAATTTTATTTTTAGCAGATTTTCTGACACTCAACATACTGTGATGTCATCTACAAGAGTCTCTGTCACAGTGGTCAATGTTCCAAATGTAAATTACCCCACCCACCTAGCTCAGACCAGACTGCTTCCGGCAATCTGCAGTCACTGTTTTTTGTGCTTCTGTTCACATTCATAATATTAAAAAGCACACCATGCATTCAAATAACGACAAAGGCAATACACCTGGCAATTAAACTTTTGAGCTGTCTGAAAATCAGGCTAACACGTGTGTTGTGACTCGCTTCATTTTTGTCCACATTCCGTATGAATTTTTAGCCTTTCATTTGCTAATTGCCATTTGAAAGTCACACGAACATTATTCTTTTCTGACAAGCTACGTTAAAATTCAAATATTACTTGTATACTGTTAAAAACTCGGTTCACTTCCTCACAAGATGCTGTCTTTCTTGCCGAGCGGCCATTTAAATTTTGATAGAAGATGTGGTATTTTCCTACGTCAGATCTGCACAGTTGGTATTTCTATTTGACAATTTGTTTATTGACTATGCTAAATAACTATACTTTTCTTCAGCAAATGAAATGTCAATGAAAATTATATTGAAAAATATGTTATGTTGTAAAACTATTGATCAAAATTCTTAAACTATTTTTTTTTCCGTCTACTTTTAATGAACAAAATGGTTACCGTATCTTTCGAAATGTGCGCCCCACATTAAATAAAAAGAAGAATTTAATGATTTAACATCGTAATAGTAGCATGATACATAAAATAACAGGTTACTGTCTTTGAGAAATGGAATTTCTCAGACTCGGCTAGATATAAGCCTCACCCCTTCCAGGACCATGTCTAGCCTCGTCTGAGACATCCTTTTTCGAAAGACAGTAACCTGCAATTAACCATGTTGATTCGATAAACGAATTGCCTGTTAGTGGTGAGATTAGTTTTACTACTTATAATAAATTTAACAAAAAATGCTCGTGAGAAACCATTTAGAATTTTATGAAAATGTGTCTTAGAAATATTACTTATGCATCAACTCGATAAAACACACATTTTAGTTTTATGTATGTAGCAAATGAATTGAAGTGGAACTCATGTAATCGATAAAGGAACATAATGACCATGATTTTATTAAAAGAAAATTAGCTTTGGTGACTTTCGGTCACGTGTATACTTGTTCACTGCTAAACTATATCTTAATTGTAAGATAATTGTGTTCGTAACGCTATATAATAGAAGCGTATAATTTCAACAAAACCGAAATAGTCATCCGGAATTGATACTTTAAGTAGATGATTCGTCCTAAAACATGTTAATTTCGGACAGTTCAAAGAACTCTATTTTTACACTAAAATCTGAGAGTGTGCCGTTTTAATAGAACATTACGAAACATTACTCGACAATGCCTCGATAGACTTTGATAATGCGTCATAAAGATATGTGATCGGAATTGATTGCTTCAAAATTATGTGAACTGTTGTCAACTACTTCTCGGCCGCAATGACAAAGCTATTTTCATTTATGCCTTTGTTATTCCGAAAGCAATTTACCCTGGAAATGAAATGACCCCATTTGTTTCAGGCTAGAATGCATTTTAAATTATCTTTGTGTGTTAATCAAGATCAGTAAGCGCGGGAATTTGATTTATTGTATTGATCCGTAGCTGTTATCAGTCTATGAATTAAAGATATGAGACTATCGAAGAATAATTCTGCAAGGTCGCGCACTCGCGAATACGAGTTCTGCATAAAGAAACACTATGGGCAAAGTAATGTAAGTTTGCTATGTTAACAAAACGTTATAAATTTAAAGCATTATTTCTTTTACAACACGGGTTTTATCAAGGTTTTAAAGGTCCAATACTAACAAAAGCAAAAATTCAAATATACTTTAAAAAACACAAAAATAAGTTATTTTTAATATAAAATGAAAGTTGGTATGTAGAAATTCTAATTAAACCACAGTACATGTACAGTTATTTTTCTATGCTTATGAAGAAAGTTAAAAACGACCTGGGTAGTCTTTTGTCGAAGCACTGAGATTTCAACATAATACACTACTTTTCTTCGTTTCCAAAACTTTCTGTAAATTTTAACCTGACAATCTTCATTATTTAGTGTCTTGCTTAAGATATGTCTTGCCATATGTCCATTCCTTTAAGCTACTGTAATACAGTAATAGCTTTAGGATAATTTATCAGTTGTTTATCAGTATCATTGTTATTGTCATATGAATAGACAGACATTCCAATGAAATGAGTATGCAAATGTGACTAATGTTTATTTTATATGATGAATAATCTTGAGAACAACGAGAGTATTGTTGTAAACGATGGATGATCCTCGGCACTTCACCGTAAGAATGGAAGCAAGAATGAAATATTCTAACGCAGTACCGATGTAACGTCGTTTCTGATTGGTGACGTCGTTTAAATTTGCGACTATTAAATAACGTATATATAATCGCATAATCCAAACGGCATTTTAATTATTGCATTTAGACACATTGTGCGTTAGTAAAGGGATAACTATTTAGTGATTTTGATATTTGCAAGCGTATATACGGTTGTAATGGTCGCAAACAGTTTTAACAGCTCCGGCTAACGCCGTCGCCGTTAAAAATATTTGCGACCATTAAAAAACGTATATACCGTCGCAAATATCAAAATAACAATACACTTATTTCTATATTAACAGAAGACACAATTTTAGTAAGGGAGATAAAAAAGAATAAAAGAAGGTATACTTGCACAATACCGGACGGTCTTCATTCTTTTTTCTAGTTTTAAGGAATGAAAAATAAAGGGATGTAATGCATAATCATACTGGAACATGCTGATTTAAGTGGTTAAAGTTCCCATATATTTTTGCCTAAAATTCGATCACGGAGTGCTTAGAAATAGTGTGGTAGCTAGATTTTATAGTAAACAATCCTGCTACGTTTAATTTGTATGCAGTCAGAAGACGCAAAACGTTACAAGGAGAGAAAATTGTGCACCTTACCTTAGACTCGAACCCAAGGAACTTTGCATTCTAAGAGCTAATGATCTCTCGACAGTGTTTTACCGGCCACTTACACAATATCTCCCAAATCATGATTAAGTCCGTACCGTGACATAAGCATGAGGAAAGAACTAAGTCCTGGTTTTTCTTATCAAATATTTAACTTGAAATATCAACCGTTATTCAGTGGTTGAGAAAATAAACTTACTCAACAATTATAATTACCATTAGTCTGGCGGTAACACCATGGTAATGTTTTATTATTGAGTATTTTACTGACCTTTTTCATTCGGTCTCGTTCAATGAAAAGGTGTCTTACAGAGAAAATGTTTCAATTAAAAAAATGTTGTTACTGATTTTGTGTAATAACATCAGTTGGTCACATTGATAATCGATAAATCACCAAGTCATTCTGTTTACTTGGTAAATAAACGTTCATATCACAAAAATGATTTACTACAGATAATAATCAACTGACGTTTGTATGCAAAGGAATATACACACATGTAATGAGAGATTAATGAAAAAATACTACTGCAGCTTAATAAAAGTCATCGATTATGTGCATGTGATTTCTTGTTAGCGATAACGAGTTGACACTAGAATGAGGTATACATGCATAAAATTTCAACGATTACAATCCTTTAAAACATGGACTCATCAACAGGATAATGTAATAGATAGAATATTATTTGCCAGAATTATCACGTTATTTCGAGGAGGCGTAATTACATGTACTCGAGTCAACAGAGAGATAGATCATGTTCTTTAGTATAGATATTACACAGTTATGCACCACCAGAACAGAAATTCCTACAGATGAACGCAGTAGCTAAAATACAAGAAACATAAGACGGATACATGTATTACTAACCGCTTGTGCACGCAACAACAACAAAACAACATCTGTTCAGATTTTATTAAGCATATAAGCGTAACAATGCCTCTTGCCACATAAACAATTTATCATAGTGTAGAAGTATGGACTCTTAATGAGAGGAGCTTGAAAGAGTTTTTCAAAAATATAAAAGGATAAGATTTTTACAATAGTCATGTTGAAGATGCTTATCATGACTAAAACAGTTTAATTATATACTAGAAAGTGATGTTACAGATTTACACACAACATTGCCTAAATGCATATTAAAAAAAACAAAGCATGCACCTTCACTTTGATATTATAATGAAGTTTAATTAGCGAAATTTAGAGTATAGGTCATGACTTATTTTCTTTTACAGCAGTTGTTTTATCAGCAAGTGTCATTATGTGATCTGAAATTTTTTTTTGGGCTTTTAAATTTGAATATAAGACGAGATGATACAAAACATTACACGCTGATCTGTGAAATACTGAATGGTAAAATTATGGAAGAAGGTGACATTTACTATTAGCTGTAGATCTAAAGATTCGCTGAAGATTGGCTCTGTAATTCTCGAAACTCAGTTAATATTCATAGGTTTTGTCTATCCTATTTAATTCACAATTGAATGTCCGTGAAGAAAGTTTGCTGTTGATGTGTTATGCTGTTTGCTGAAGTCGTATGTCAGTCTAGGCATGTATTTGGTGTTATATAGTCTCTTTGACACAGGAATAATGTACATTAATCGGACTGATTTATGAGTAAAGTGAAATGCTTCTCGATCAAAGTTTCATTTTGATTTCAACAACAATGATGAGTCAACTAGATTCGATGACAGTGACATCGGTGGATGAAAAAATGTGTGCAATGAAACATATGTATTGTTATATCAAGAAAGAAACTAAGTACTACACGGCTGTAAATATTTTGGAAGGCTCCGATATAAGAAGCTTTATTCATATTTTGGTACAAATGTACAATGTCATGTAGTCGTTTACAGCAGTTTTAACAGGCTGTCTAAAACGCATTTACAAACGTAATTTATGTAGCGGGGTTAAAAACGATTTGCTAAGCTGGGTCGCTTTCAAGATGTAGGCGGACTGTCGTTGTCCTTCTAACTTCGCTAATATTTTGATATACCTATATTTCATACGACAGCTGTAAAATGAATTTTACAACTTTCAAAATCTATTGACTATTAGAAATGTCAAGGTCGTCTGGAATATGTCATCGTGATTCCGCTAAGTTATATAAAGAAACATAGCCATCTGCTATGACATGATGCAATATCAGATTACTTAGCTGAGAGGTATATATCAGTTATTAAGAGTGACGAAAGTGTTTGTCAGATACAGTTACAACATTTTACTGCTTTCTTTGCCGCTTTGTCTGCCACGATTACAAATATTGGAAGGTTGTCAAATTTATTTGATTATTTTTTGTTATATTTATGTGTTCATTTACTTACTGATTTGCTGATGATACTCACATTTGGTAAATCTATATCACCACTTTGTCTGTCCGAGCAAATCAAGGACATTGCGCCGAACTTTCACAATTGCCTGAAACAAAGCGTTAAGAGTTTTACACAATACAACACTATGTGGAAGATAATAATGAAATAACATCATAAACATGTTTCATTGGAAAACATGTATTAGACTTCGATTGTTGCTACATACGGAATAACATTTTTCATGATTATCAGGAAGGCGACTTAAAACAAAAACACAAAAACAAATGATCCAACACAGCGATCATTCGCATACACGCAAAAAATATATCTTCCAATTATGAGAAGAGGTAGTAAATAAGGTTCCTTATTAGGTTATATGTTAGAAGAATTTGCAAAATACAAAAGTAAAGGACAACAGATGCATAATATAGACACAGCATAGAGCACTGGATAAACACATGTATGAAATTACCTAGGTTGCATTCTGAAAATTAAGCTAGTTTGTAGTAAGACTCAAACTAAAAGTTTCAGCTATGCATTCCCAGTCATTATCGATAAAATCAGCGATTTAGAATATGCAGCAATACCGTAAACTTTTCAATAATATATGTAGCGTTGTTGTTGTACAATTAATGGGTGGATGCGATTTATTACAGAAAGCCTCTATATTGATTGTGTTAGAATGAGGCATTTTTCGCCGTATGTTCTTCTTTGCAATTGTATTTATTTTACGTTCAGTGGACACATTATCATTGTTTCGAGAATATATCCTGCTAGATGTAGGGGGTGTCCATTTAAAAATTAATAACTAATAAGATATCTTATTTAATTAAAACTACATACCATAATATACAGGGAAGGTACCTAGTTGATTAAGCGCTACTCTACCTTGTATATTTTCATTACCTTCCTTTGTTATTGTTTTGTTCAGGGCATTATATATATAAACGATATAAGAGTAGATCTTACAATACAAAAAGTACAGACACAAACAGACATATTAAGAACAAACATGCAGATAGATTTCATGGCACAATTTGTTTTTCTAAAATTGTTGTGCATGATAACACCACAATGAAACAGGAAATATACCTAAATAAATAATACAACAATAATAAAGCAATTACGCTGGACTTTTTGCTGTGGAATGGTGAGTTTCTTGAAAGTGTTTACAGTTAATCTATTTCGCATGTACTTAAAATCAAAGCGCTGTTAGCGCTGAAGGCCTAGGGTTACAGATTCCTTGGTGGAAATAAGGTGCGCATCATCTTTTACTTATTTGTTGGTATTTAGACAGGATTTTACTATGACAAAACCTAAACCTGGATACATCTCAACCCCTCTTCAGTATGCTTCTATTTAAATAACAACAACCTCACGCTTGAGCACATGTTACATTACAAAATGTTCAATTTTCATTCGTAGGTAACTGTCTAGTGAAACACACGTTCTGTGGTGCCAGGAGAGGAAGAAATCTGGTGTGTACCATTTAAAAAAAACACTTTGTAACGTTCTCCTTGAACATATTATAGCTTAACAGTATAAAAACCATTAACTTGGGCGTTCAGTTTTGGACTATAGACATTGACATGCACTAAAGAAAGACGGGGGCATTACTGTTGCCCAATTGCTGAACTATTCCCATTCGTTACTTTTTGTTTGGACTGCATACGTGTGCCTAGGTCATACGCCGATTCATGACGATTACAAGGCATATAAGTAAATGAACTGTATCAAAATAATGTAAAGAAATGTTACTTAATTGATGTGATTAACTGATTAAGGGCAGCGCTATTTCTAAACTGGCTGCAGTGCTCAACAACGGCATATTGAGTGTCCTTCAGTCAACGACAGAACTTAATGACACATGACTTCTCTAACGGGAATGCACGTACATTCTCTTTGTTTACAGAAATTTATTTTAAAGTTTATACGCATGTAATTGTTCGTAAATAAGTAGGTTTTCAGTGAAATAACATCATAAATTTGTAAATCAAATTACAAATGCTGCTTCGTACTTTCCGTAAACATCCGTACTTTTCCGTGATAAAAATATAATTATTTTCTATAATCAGCGTAATTTGACATTTACATCGCAGTAATTAATAATCCGTGAAAAAAACTGTGTAATGTAGCACGTAAGCTATGAAGTATTCTGCAATCGGTTAAGCTGTCTGCAACGTCTTTTTTGTAATATCGTCTAATCATATGCTACACTCAAAAAAGGGCTTGATCTGGTCTATCTTACACTACTTTACCATAGCGCAGTTTTACAGTTGTTATCAGGATATTTTACAGTTTAATTATCTACGGTGTTTGAAATGAAGCATGCTAACTTAAGCCTTTGGGACTTTCAGTTCCAAGGCCAAAAATGTACGAAACATGAGATATATGACAATATATACTTTGAATAACCTAATAATTAAAACACGCTTATACCATTCTATACAAGCCGTAAACTGAAATTCGTTGAAGAAGCAATAGATCCTTTGGGAATCATTGCATGAATGGAGTCGCCAGACATTAAATGTAAACAGCTCTGCTCCGTTGCTCTTTGATTCTTTATGTTAAGGACATTCCCTCGACTTAAGTGTACAATGGATTTCTTCATCGATTCTGACGTTATCAAACAATAATACTGGTTGTAATATATTATATATTGTACAAACCCACAAAATCATTTGCTCAACTGTTGCCATCGATCCATTTAGTAATGCATCAAGAACGTTTAACGTTCGTATTTTTGTACGTAACGTTAATAAAACTTTAACTCGTAATTTCGCATATAGGTGTATAAAGACTGTATTTGTTGAAAAATTTTTTTATATTGATTACCGTTTAAAGCACGAATGGTTCACTTCATTTAAAACATTTTTTCATATACTTATACATATATGATTACATATACATAAGTTATTGAGACTTGCTCCTTTTGAAGTAAATGTGTCATAAATTCCCGCCAAAAGTCTTTTGTTATTTAGTCATTTCAATGTTTATAGGGAAAAAAATGGAATAAGAGTGGAAAGAAGACCGATGATTCTTCACTTTTGATACGATTCCTCCGAATGCACAAAGTACCTATAGTACATGTAAGTATCTTCAGATGATTATACTTATTAGTTGGTTCTGGTGCTGCTCTGGATTTAAACTCAAATTTATTAGATACCGGGTGACGTTTGTGATGTCAGCTGTCAGGCACATAATGGTGATGCCACTTATAATACGAGTAGTGACGTTACAATTAAGGTCAGCCATGAAGTACAGCACTGTATTGTTTGAAATGTCAATTTCGTGTACTCTTTCATTACTAAGAAACATCTTAAACATGACACGATAAAAGAATTAAGCGATGTACATGTAATATTTATAATGTTTTATTTTTCTCAATTTGCAAACGTATTTGTATCTCATAGGTTATGCCCATTAATTGTCGTTAAAAAGTGTTCGCTCTTGATATGTTCGATTGTTGGCGTTTACTAATTGTGATATCCAATTACAAAATAATTAATGTATTTGGTTTCTTCCGTTGATATGTAGCACCTATAGTTATATTAAAATACACCAGATAGTATAATTATATAACTAAGTTTGTAGTCACAAGAAGGCTAATCATGTTTCTACAATGGTACCATGTCTGGAATATGTCTTGTAACTATGACTAAATTTGACATTAAGAAGACAGCCACATTCTAATGTATTGTAACAGTATCAGATAATTTAGCTCTGGGACATGTTTCATTTATCCAATTATCATTTGAGATGTTTCATTTATTTTTTACGTACAGTTAACGTTTTTCCACACTAATAATGACAATTTATCATCCGACTTTGGGAAACGCTGTTGGACAGGTACGCAAGATAATATAAAGCCCTCAAGAAAGATCAATACAATACGAAATGGATGTAAAATTGATGATAGTCGGCGCGATTTTAGACAATTACCAGAAGATGACACTGTAACTAACTTATTGAATAGGTTACCGATTACATAACTCAGAGAATGTCTACATTTTCCTAAAAGAATTTAGAGACCTTCATTATTTACCATTGGGTGTACAGAATAGAAAGACGTAAATCTGGTCATAAACGTTTTTGTTAGAATTCGTCTTTTTACGGCCAATATTGAGACTTAAAGGTATGTGCTTCGGTAGAAAGTTCTTTTAGCAGTTCTTTAGAGAAGTATTAATGGTTTTAGGAAACATGTCCGATAACATAAAGTTCAAAACAAGTCCTCAAACAAACACTAAGTGGTTTATCTCTTGCATAATTCTGGTGGCTACCTGTCTATTCTACCTCGCCAAGTTAGGAAAAGATTTTGTGAAGCCTTTTATTTGCATATGGGCTACAATATTATTTGTGTATTTTAAGTACGTAAACACAAATGGCTTTTTTACAAAACTGAAAACACAAACGTTTTTTACTTTTTTTCGTAGCAATATTTGATCTCATCTAAATATTTCATTCCTGTATTCATACCATATGATGCAAAACAGATGATTTACGGTATGTTTTGAAAACTTTGTCGAAATGTACTTAATTGTGAGCGATTTTGATACCAATTTTGTATTCACATCTCATTAACTTACCATTTTAGCAGAATGTCCAATGTCTGCCTTTATTAAAGTTGTTAGTATTTAATAAGTAGTTAATTAGACAACTATTGAAATTAAATATCTATTATTTGATGTGTAACTATTGAACAGAGTTGTTCTTTGATTAGGGACGGAATGATTTCGAAATATTTTCCAAACATCACTAGTCAAACTCCGCTGGATTATCTCTCAATAATTAAACATGTAATCATTGTTTTCAGATCAGATTCAGAAATCGAAGGGTCAGTTAAGGTAATAGCATACTCATGATAAAATCAAAATGTTTTAACTAAATTTGTTTGACAAAGTGCATTTAAGTCATCTGGTGTGTACCATTAATCACTTAAAGTCCACTGATATGTTTTGATTTTTTGACGTCAAATTTGTTCATTTTTATTTAAGTTTCGAGGTTGAGGTTTATCATACAACATTTATAACAATATTGGAATTTGAGAGTAGTTACTTTTGATCGGAGTGAGTAATACGTAGATGAAACTGTAATGAGTTCGCATGAGCAAAGGACAGAATAATATTTCTTGCATGCCAGATCGGGATAGCTTCAGTTTTTACCAGTATACCAGGTGTAAGATGACTCTCGTTCTCAAAATGACGTCAGAACTACCTTTATGTTCATACACTACTACAAGAAAATAGCGCATAATTGAAAGTCATTGGTTTTATTTTATTTCTGCTGTTACTAGTAGAATATGGTATACAAGAGAAAGAATCCATCACAGGCTGCATGTGCGGATGGGGATATCCGGCTCTCGGGGAACTGTTTTCGCGAAAACTCGGCAGAGCCTCGTTACCGCCTAAACAGTTACCCTTTAGCCAGATTCTCCCATCCGCGCCTGTAACCAGTAAAATATTCTTATATTACACACCCTTCATGTGTAAGTTTAAGCGTAAAATGCATAACTTATTATTGCAAAAACATGGGATACATCACAGTGCTTTTGAAATATCACAATACATAAATGCTTTATACGTTATCATTGTTAATTTATGTAACAGTGTTGTTTTCAATGAAGAAAGTTATATCTTCTGTTTCTAATGGTGACTTAGCAGGGAAGAAAATGTGTGACCTGGAAATAAACAGATAAAAGGATTTCCTTCCAATGAAGTGGACAAGACTGATTTACGACACTGTGATACGCATTGCCTGTACTCTGACGAATTTCGTCCGATGGAGATGAACAAATAGTTATTTGCATTGGCCTAGCATGGATCTAATAAAAATGCTTAAAGGTGGTCAATTACTTTAAAGCAACATTTTATGACAATTTTTACTTTTTGTATATCCTGTTGGAGATTTATTTAATGAACAAAAAGACCCACTACATAGAGTTAGATCCTATTTGAAATTTACATTTTATTACATTTTATAAAATTTTGTTATTACTCCCCTTTAATATGAAAGTATTTAAAACATTGAGTATTTCTTTTTTATTTCAATATAATTTCTACTTTCACATTTGAATTGGATAGATACACAAATATTTTAACATTCTGAACCAAAATGCAAGTTTTAAAACTACGTGTAGCTTCTGAATTCATTTATTTCCAATCTATCTTTGGTGCGCACCCAAGACAGGTAAAGGGAGGTAATAATAATTTTTCAAACTTGAATTTCTAATGAATTCCATCTAAATATATAATTTTTAATGCAAATATTTCACAAATATAATGCAATAGGTTTTATATCTATATCTTTCTATAGGCAAAGCATGTGTATCCAATTTTTGACATACGATAAAATAACTCTATCTTGGTTGGGCAACCAGGATAGGGAAATCAAATTTAAAAAATACCTCCATTGAAAATCTTACTTGAATTAAGCGCTAAGTGAACACAAATGAGTGTAAATGATCAGATGTTTAAGTTTCAAACAAATCTGTTACATGGCCAAAATCTGATTATATATACCTTTAGCAATGCCGGATTGTGTATTTGTAGAAAGTGAAATGAAAGGGTTTAGACAAATGAGTTACGACGTTAAAATATTTTTAGTTGTAAATAGCTTTAGTCTTAAAACATTTTATATGATGCTTTTATGCCCCCCGCCCCCCATATAGTATGCAAAAACATTAATTTTAGATGAGTTTTCACAGCATCCGTCTGTCCGCTCGTCCGTCTGTCCGTCACAAATCGTGTTTGATTTATATCGCTTGAAACGTTTCAGGGATTTTTAAATAAATTTACACAATATTACAAATGTAACAACACTTGGACGACATGCAGAGCGAATGATCCAACGGGCTCGATCCAAGGTCAATGCAACACTTACAGATCAAAATTCATTAAATAATATCTCGTGTCCGCTTTATATCCGCTTGTAGGATTTTGAAATAAATTGAGACAAATGTTCAGAATGCCGAGGTGATTCAAGGTCAACGTCACAAGTCCTCTACTTGCTCCCCGTACCCGTTGTCAATAACAAATTCAACTACTAATTATCTCTGTGTCTCTCTCTCTACACACACATATATATATATATATTCATTGGGTGAGACGTAAATATGTTCTTGTGTCAAAAACAACCATCTTATTCGTATACGATCTTGACCCGTATATGGAAATGATATTGTATCTGTTTTATATATTTTCCGGTATTTGCGGATACTTTGATACCATGCATTTGAATTGTTCCTTATTTGTCCTAGGCTGTCGATACATTTCTTCCGTTTATAACATATTCATTGTTTATCACAAAACAAGTAAGATTACAACTTGTGGTAACTTCATTAAGTTTGACTATTTTGAAGTTTTCTGTGTTTAGAGTACCTGGATATCATGATAAATGTCCTTATATACCGTTATGACCTCTCATTGTTGTCAATATTCATATAAACTAAGTGTGTACCTGCTGTTCGCAAATATTCGTGATAAAACAATAATTATCAAGTATCCTTATAAGATACAACACATATTCTAACATGACCTGTGATGTTTCCTTATATACTAGGTCACATTACGTCTATTAATAACCATTAATTCGCTCTTACATTACAGTCCCTTTTAACACGGGCAACTCGTGCAGTACTTGGCGCTTGTGTCAAATCGCATTTCGTGTTTAAAAGTTACTGTGAAATGTATAGATCTACGCCTTGAACATAGTTCGGGATATTTTTCAAAGACATAGTCGTTCGGATGCTACGCATTCGTGATTTAATTACTACGCAGTCGATCTTCTGCCTGTATTTTAATCAACGATAACTAACAGGGACATAGTTTTATTTCTTAATTATCTTTGCAAAGCATTTTCTTTTCTTCTTGTTTGCTTTAAGTTTATAAATGATGAGTAATTTGAACCTGTTTATGCCTTACTGATTAGTAAAACAAAGCCTGAATAGTATTAATGAGCATGCAGTGTCTTAGATATACATGTAATATTTCGTTACGATAATTAAAGTCTCATTTGATTTACCGTATTCTGTTCTCTCAAAGTGAATTTAAATTCAATATACGATACCATCAGCTTCAACATGTGTAAATTTCCAGTTTGGAATTTAAAAGGTATAAGTTAAACAGTCCTTTTATATCTAAAACACACGTTCCTACATTTGCATATCTTGCCCGTATACACTCTTCTCTTTATAAAGTGTAATGTGTAATACAATATTTCAACATCTATCTTCACGATTCGTAAAGTTTAAACTTAGTGCAAATTGAATACCGGTATATCAACACCTTTGAAAACACTTCAACGAGCAATTAAATGATCAAATAAGTTTTCTCCGTTTGTTTGTAAAGCCATTATTATATAAATCATTGCCAACTAACATATGCAATCAACAAAATAAACTTCACTAAATGGAATATCATGTGATGTTAAGTTATTTGCACCATAAGTATGTGGATTTTTAAGCTGGTCGTGTGTATCTTGTGTTCATAAAAGAAGAGATTATAAATGTCATATCAGTTGTAAAATGAAATCATAAATTGCTCATATTGTAAATCTTTAAAGACATTATTGTTCAATTTCAGTTGACATCATTCTGACAAAAGTTTGGGAATAAAAATGTACCCAAAACAGTTGTAAATTATTAAGTAATACTAATATAAAATGTATTGTGTTGTTGTGCTCGGTTAATTATAATCAATAAATCCTCTTACTAAACAGTGCCATTACAAATATCATTTGTGTTTAATATCAGTTTTACTCGGTGATAGTAGCTATTTCATGCTACATATTGCAAAGTAAATACGTCTAAGCATGAAGGTAATTAAGTTTAAAAATTAACAAGAAGTCGATACTATATTGCAATCACTATGAGGAATATCCATGCGTGGTATTATGCTGGACACTTGGGTTTTACTGACCTTACTGCTTTCGTGAAAATGTGCACAGACAAAAAATGTTTTAAAACACAATACATGTACGATATTTAGAAAGGAAAGCATAGTGTCATCTGAAATGACTGGAATGTGTATAATTTCTAAACACCGGTAAAGACATTGAAAATATGTGAACTTTGTCTTTGACGTATTATAGACAAAAATGAACATTAAATTTAATATAAAAAAAACAAACGTGAAATGCAATATCACTAAAATATATAGCAAAACTGTATCGTTTTGTAAAAGTTTTGGTAAAACCAAGGATTAAATGGAAACAAGGATTTGTAAGTTTACATTTCTGTTACGAAAATAAAAGACTTTGTAGACTGAAACAGTTCTTGGTGGTGATGGTAGAAAAACAGATTGTCCAACCTTAAAACAAGGTAAGTTAAGTTTTTCAACGAGAAATATTTAAATGGTTAAGACTTATTTTTACGGAAAATAGCCTATTAAAATACAAACCTCGTGCAAATGGACATGTTTAGAAACACAGAGACTTTTTTATGGAAAACTTCGGTACAAGTACACGCTTTTTATTTATCCAAGGTTTATGGAAATTAAGAAAATTAAACAACAATAAATTTCTTCAAAAAAGATGTTCTGTGTAATGTTGAGTATATGAAAGCAATTGATAGCTAGATTTAACAGTAAAAGTTCCTGTCAACTTTAATTTTTATGCAGACAAAAGTCGGCAAATGTAAAAGGGTGAGAAACATGGTTGTAAGAGCGAACTCTCCCGACTAAACTAACCGGCCGCTTACAGATTTTCTCCCCAATCGTGATAAAGTTCGTACCATGACATGCGCATCAGGAAAACAAACTTAATCCTTGTCTTTCCTATCAAGTATTCTACTCGAAATAGTGACCGTTATTCACTGGTCGAGAAAGTATAATAATTGTACACTTAATAAACATAAGTTTGGCGATAACAACATATTATGGTGATAGATGCGAACTATTACAAACCCATTCAAGAAAGACTAAAAACGCAACGTATTTTATTGACCTTTTTCATCCGGTATTATCCTATCAAAAGTTGCCTTACAAAGTAAATTTCTCAATAAATAAAATGTTATACATTAAACTTCATTTCATTGGCGGTTGAAAGGTTACCACTTTCCGGTCAAAAGCAAGCTTAATACAGCGCCCAAAAATAAGTCAATATATTATTTGAAAAGACCTTTACTTACGATACTTATTTTTCACTCATGCCTATACATGTAGATACACTTATATGGGAAAACATACAGCAAAGTGATAATTATAAGCACACTCTATTACGTTGCTTATCTGTTAGCGGTTGTTCGTTTGTTATAAATTTGTAATGCGTAACATGGCTCTTATAAATTATGATATGTCATTTACCAGCCAAATAAAAAAAACATTTAAACGAATATTACCACACCCCTGTAAATTCTGCTTGTGAGTAACAATGGATCGATGATGAATGATTCTAATGCATTCTTATAAGGCTCAACCCGACTCTCATTTAGATAAAGAAGAATAAGAGGCGTTGTAAATTATGCAATAAACAACGTTTTGAGGCGCAAAAAGGTAATAAAATATTACAACGTCAAAATGTCAGCTTATTTATAGGACCCTGTAAAGTAAATGTCCGTGTAGATAATACTCGGTTAAATGCTTTCATCTTTATACCCCCGAAACGAAGTTTGGGTGGGGGGGTATATAGGAGTCACCCGGTGGTTGGTCGATCGGTCGGGCGGTCGGTCAGTCGGTCAGGCGGTCTGTTGCATTTTCCTTGTCCGGAGCATAACTTGAAAACTACTACTTGGAATTCAATACAACTTCATACAATGGTCAAGCACAATAAGAGGAAGTGCAGTGCACAAGAACCATAACTCCATCTTGACCCGTTACAGAGTTATTGCCCTTTGTTACTTTTCCTTGTCCGGAGCATAACTTGAAAACTACCACTTGGAATTCAATACAACTTCATACAATGGTCAAGCACAATAAGAAGAAGTACAATGCGTAAGAACCATTACTCTATCTTGACTCATAACAGAGTTATTGTCCTTTGTTACTTTTCCTTGTCCGGAGCATTTCTTGAAAACTACTGGTTGGAATTCAATACAACTTCATACAAGGGTCAAGCACATTGAGAGAAAGTGCAGTGCAAAGGAACCATAACTCTATCTTGACTTATAACAGAGTTATTGCCCTTCGTTACTTTTCATTGTCCAGAGCATTACTTAAAAACTACTGGTTGGAATTGAATACAACTTCATACAATGGTCTAGCACAATGAGAGGAAGTGCAGTTTGTACAAGAACCATAACTCTATCTTGAGTATTTACAGAGTTATTGCCCTTTGTTACTATTCCTTGTCCGGAGCATAACTTGAAAACTACTGATTGGAATTCAATACAACTTCATACAATGGTCAAGCACATTGAGAGGAAGTGCAGTGCACAAGAACCATAACTCCATCTTAAATCCTTACAGAGTTACTGCCCTTTGTTACTTTTCCTTGTCCGGAGCATAACTTGAAAACTACTGATTGGAATTCAATACAACTTCATACAAGGGTCAAGCACAATGAGAGGAAGTGCAGTGTACAGGAACCATAACTCTATCTTGACTCATAACAGAGTTATTGCCCTTTGTTACTTTTCCTTGTCCGGAGCATTACTTGAAAACTACTGGTTGGAATTCAATACAACTTCGTACAATGGTCTAGCACAATGAGAGGAAGTGCAGTTTGTACAAGAACCATAACTCTATCTTGAGTATTTAAGAGTTATTGCCCTTTGTTACTATTCCTTGTCCGGAGCATAACTTGAAAACTACTAGTTGGAATGCAATACAACTTCATACAATGGTCCAGCACAATGAGAGAAAGTGCAGTGTACAAGAACCATAACTCTATCGTGACTAATTACAGAGTTATTGCCAAGAACAATATCTCTATTTAAGTTGTTTTTTTGCAAGGTATTATGTTACTACGAACTTCCTCAGTTTATAAAGCAGTCTTTCGGGGGTATTAATCACATTTAGTGATAGCTCTAGTTTTATCTGATTTTATCTGATTATGATAAAGTCGAAATAATACCCGTGTAAACGTCCATTTAATATTTTTGTCGTTCTAAAGCTCAGTAATAAACCGCCTTCGTGGTAAATAACTTGGCATTGTTTTAACTGACGATTAACGACGTCTGAACGCTACTGTCTATTATTCCTTAAAGAAACAACATTGTTGCCTGATAAAAGAACATTATGTCTTTCAAAAAGTACACCACATTGTGCTACATGTTAGAATCGACACAATATCCTTTCACGTGTTTAGTTTACTCTTATAAACAATTGTTCATTCTTTATTAACAACTCCTGCCTCCGACCTACAGTGTTTGTGGTTAAATTAAGTACACCTGAATTCAAACGCTTTTAACACGAAGAAGCATTTTGTCTTAAGCTAAATGATTATTACTACTTATCTTCCACTTCGAAGAACCGTTTATTACCTCTGCTTAAGATGATTGTGAGCAACGAGAAGACTTGTGTAATAGAATAAGCTTAACATAGTGTTTCATTGAATCAGTTTACTTTAAAAGTGAACAATGAATGTTAATTATTGGCGCTGTGCGGAAGCACAGTGCCAGTATTGAATAGGTTTTAATTTTGTACCATGGGGTTGCATAATCGAAAAGGGAGCAGCCAACATTATTATTGTAATTAAAAACTATGTATTATGTTTGAACAAACTCCCTATAATGAATAAATAAATAGTATTAATTGATTACAAACAATACTATACCAGATGCATACGTCTTCGACCGTTAATTCAAAACTTTTGACATATTCATAGAATATTTAATAACTTTTCCACAAACTTGAAGGTTACGGTTTTTTTATTGCTTTGTTTACGGACCCTACGGCCAGATTCATCAAAGTTCAGAAAAACGTCTCGATAGTTGTTTTGCTATCTCTAAACATTTTGAAGTTTATATACATATGTTGTCAACGTGAATAATTAATGAAAACCCATTTTAATTACTACATACTAAAGTAAAATGTAGGCATTAAAAATAAGACCGTTCACCTAACTATGCGATACATGGGGTCTCAATGAAAGTTATGTAAAGCATCCTAACAACTGACCAATAATAAAGACAAAATTAATCACGTGGGTTTCGTCTGCGTCGAAAGCGTCTACTGACCACGAGCTGTAGCCTTGTTTAATGGGCGTCATCGTACCATTATACGGAAGGTTGTTTTATGATTCGTTTATTTTTTGGTTAAACTGTAGTAAATGTGTTTTTTTACTTATTATGATAACGTTACATATAACATAATGTATTTGGTTTTTCCCGTTGATAGGTTGTTTACTGATATTCTAAAATGACTTTGATTCCTTTAATCATGTTTCAAAAACATGCGCAGCGCCTTTGATGCTTTGCATCAAAATTTGTCTTGTAGTTAGTTTGGTATGGTAATAAATGTGTAAAACACACATCGGTCTTTTCTTGCATTCCAGATCGGGATATCTACAGTTTTTACCAGTGCTGGAAAATCTCATCTTACACCCCCTGGTATAAGATGACTTAATGACGTCAGAAAGAACTACTTTTATGAATGAATGTGTAAATTCATACATTACTACAAGAAAATAGCGCGTAAATATAAGTCATTACTTTTATTCTATTTCTGCTACTATAAGTCGAATGTGGTATGCAAGAAAAAGAATATATCACTGGCTGCACGTGCAAATGAAAATATCCGGCTCTCGGGTAACTGTTTTTGCGGAAACTCGGCAGAGCCTCGTTACCGCCAAAAACAGTTATCCTCGAGCCAGATATTCCCATCTGCACGTGCAACCAGTGAAAGATTCTTATAATGTACAACTAGGGTTCTTTCCCAGTCTAGTGCAACAACAAGATAATGAAATAACAATAGATTAGTTCTCGATCAGTTGTTAAGTTTTTATTTTTAACAAATAGTTCCGTCTCTCTCAAAACAAAATTAAATTCAGTATTAGTTTTATTATCTCAAGAAATCAGTAACGGAAGCGGCACATGCTTTTTAATTTTCTAAAGTTGCAATTTCTGCACAACCAGCGGCGATAGTTTAAAAGTTACTTTTTTAATACGTAGATGTAAAGGATAATGCGGGCAGATCGAACAATTCAGCAGAATAAACCGATTAATTATTCGTCTGACCAACATTCCAGACAAGTGAAAATAAATGCCTGCCTTTAAAGGTGACCGGACGAGAGAAGACTTATGACTTATAGTTGGATATTATAAGATTTAAAAAACGACGAGTAATTAAACAAATATATCACCGTCGAGCCAGGGAGGACATTAATTCGAAGTATCTTTAATCCATCATATTTGTATGCATGGAAAATGAAGGAAAGTTAAATATATTTTACCAAGTTGGTAATTCTATAGAACCTTATAGTGTTGCAAAACATGTATGAATGAAGCTTCCGTTTGGTTGGCAAGTCTGTCGAACTTAAGAATTGTCAGTTGACATAGTTTGTAAATTATGTGGTATTTAATAGTGCTACAATTTGAACCCTTTAAAATAGAGTTGGGTTACGTTTTGTACAAGGAGAGTACAGTACTTAAGAAAAGTAGCAAAACAGTCAAGACAGACACTTTTCTGGGACATTGCACTTCCTCACAATGCAAGATTACTGTGTAAAACATCACTGTAAAGGGCATACATGTACATTACTACTAGTTAACTATTTAGTCATCAGAATGAGCTATACGTACATTAAATAATCAATAAATGTTATTCTCAACAATAACAGGAATCCATGAACGTCTCGCTTGTGTACAGTACGCTAATATATCAACCTGTTAGGGAAAGTAAAGACGACATTACGTCAGGTCCAGTCATTAGTCGGCAGTCTGCCTTTTGCATGCAAAGCTATGCCTGTTGGCCGGCCGTTTCTATGTAGACTTATTGACCTTAACGTTGGCATAGCTCCACCATCTTAGAATACCACCATCGTAGAGTTTTAGGAGAAGTTAAAGATGACCTTAATTCGTGGCTGTTATTTCTGTCTAGGTTTAATGGCATTTCAGTAAAACATGACAGGTCTTTTCTTGCATACCAGATGGGGATATCTGCAGTTTTTTACCAGTGCTGGAAAATCTCATCTTACACCCACCCCCCGCCCCCGTGTAAGACGACTTACGTCAATTACTTGTGACGTAACGTTATAAACAACGTGACGACACTTTCCCAAACATAGCATCTAAAGAACATTTGTTTTTATATTAAAATGCATCATTTCGATAAGTTTGTTTTTAAATATCTATTTCAAAGTGCAAGACGGTATGCAAGAAAAAGTTTCTTCCATGAGATACTTGGTTCAGATGGAAATATCCGTCTTCGGGTAATTGTTTTGCCGGAACTCGGCAGAGCCTGGTTCCCTACGAAACAGTTACCCTCAGTGACGGATATTTCGATCTGAACCTCGTGCTCATATAAGAAACTAATAGGCTTAATAGCAAAGATTTACAGCTATATACTGACAGCTCGAGCAAAGGCTACGGTATATGTTTCAAAAACAATTGGGCAAATGGCGTTTGGCCCGATAGTTGGGTAAAGAGGGGCCTAACAGACGACATCACTATCCTTGAGGTTTTTCCTATAGTCACAGCTGTATTTCTTTGGTTCGGGGAATTGTCAAACAAGAACATTTTGTTTAGGTGCGACAATATGTCAACTTATCAGATCATAAATACAATGACTAGTATGTCAAAACTCGTCATAGCTCTTGTTAGGAAATTTGTCTTACATTATGTTTAAATGTAAGCATATTCCAGGCTGTGAAAATGCCATTGCTGATGCCCCAAAAAAATTTAAATTTTAATGTTTAAAAATTTTAAAACCCGGGAAAAAAAAAAAAAAAAAAAAAAACCCCCCAAAACCCCCCAAAAAATAAAAAAAAAAAAAAAAAAAAAAAAAAAAAAAAAAAAAAAAAAAAAAAAAAAAAAAAAAAAAAAAAAAAAAAAAAAAAAATAAAAAAAAAAAAAAAAAAAAAAAAAAAAAAAAAAAAAAAAAAAAAAAAAAAAAAAAAAAACAATTAAAAAAAAAAAAAAAAAAAAAAAAAAAAAAAAAAAAAAAAAAAAAAAAAAAATATTGAACAGACGCAAACAACCCCCAACCCCCCCAAATCCCCCCCATTCCAAAAAAAAAAAAAAAAAAAAAAAAAAAAAAAAGTCTATCCCTGATACGCGTCTCCCTATTACAGTTAACATGTTGGAGAATTTATGGTCATGCACTAGGGTTGTATGTGCATCCTATTATGAAGATATACTATTCAAAGCGATGTTTTAACAGCATTCTTTGGTATGTTTCGTGTAAGCGAGTTAGTTTACACTTCAAATGCGCTAGGTATATACCCTTTGTTGTCGTCTCACATCAAAATCACAAGTAATAATGGCTCTTTAATTGTTCATTTGACCTTAAGGAAGTCAAAAACAAATCGGCCGGATATTCCGGAGACCATTAGCTTATATCATTTCTGTCACAAGTACGCACGTCCTGTAACGAGGTATCAATTTTCATCATTTCTCAAGAAATGCATGATTTCGTAAGGTTTACGACGGGGTACATTTGTCCGATATTGGTCTGGACATTTTTAATGCCCCGTTGAAAGAAGTGATCGAAAATGTTATATCTGGTGGTCTGACCGCAACATTCGAGTAGTCTCAACCTTATATAATGAATGGCCACACACACAAAAATTATGAAAAAGTGTTTATGAAAGTTTTACCGAATTTTACGCATTTACCAAAACTTGCTGAATGTTTAAGCTAAAACTTGGTCACAGTTTTGTCAATTATGTAAATGAAAGATATTTGAGGTTACGTGTATCTAAACAGCGCCCAGGTCAAGGGTATGCATTTTAATTCGTTGCAGAAAATCATCATAGCAGTTGAATTTAGGTACTTCAAACATAGTCACAGATACATAGTATTATAGTAATACAAGCAACCGCTGGCCACCTGGTAAGCTTAGTTGCACTGCTATCAAATATGATACGGAAGTTTAACGCCTTGATCTTCTCTATTGAATCCCGAAATACTAATTGGAAATCTGAAGCGGCAAGTTATATTTTTGTGTAGTGTTTGATTAGACTGTTCCAGTGACCCCACCAATATCTTCCACTAATGTTTGCTTTAAACCAATCAGTAGTGACTGTCGGCATCACCGCAACGTGCATTTATTGCAATCGCTAAAAAAAATTTTCATAACAATAGTATTTTTAAGATTAGCTGTTTACAGTTTTGGTTTGGTGTCATTTCTGTTTGTTTATTTTATTAGCGGGCATTTGGACGATATATAAAGCAACACTCCTTCATTACTTGTAGAACTATGACCTATCGTTCTTATATGTGACCGAGTTCAGAAAACGTACGCTGTAAGGAAAGGAGTGCAGCTTTAAACTGATTATAAATATTTATAAGAAACACAAGTTTAGTGGGAAAGGCCGTGACTTTATTTTATATATTTTGCTTTTCTTTTCTAATCATAACAGAACATGTAATGATGATATACAAGCATGAAAATAAAAAATATGCAGAAAAGCGTTCTAGCTAAAATGCATAGAACGAAAACAGTGACACATACTGTAGAAGACTATTATAATAAACAGCGTCCGTGCTGACCTAGAGAGCAGACTAAATACAGCCGAACACTACCAATCCGAGAAAATGAGGCAAAATTGCGCAAGCTATTCTCGACGAACCGTCATTGTTTACCTAAGTTAAAAGTTAACATTTCTCCCTATGTATGGCAAAAGCATTTTCATTTCACCGAAATGCACTCTATAGTATGTTGATGGCCACTAAGATTTTATAAGCATAAAATCCGCCCAAATACTCAAAACAAGTACCGTGACTACTCAAATGTTGCGGTCAGACCACCAGATATAACATTTTCGATTTCTTCTTTCAACGAGGCATTAAAAATGTCCAGACCAGTATCGGATAAATGTACGCCGTCCCTTCTAAACAAGCCTGGAGTGTCAGACGTTGATATACTCTCCCGCCCATATTTTTTCCCTCACATGTAACGGAATTTGTGCACTCACAGTGTCGTCAATAGTTTTCAATATAGGTACATCAGCAGGCGACTGTAGGGGGCGTGTATTTTCTAGCTGATTTTGTTGTAACGAACCAAAGGCATGCGCAAATAACTTTCATCTAGATTATTTATATTAAATGCTGACATGGGTACTCACTATGATTAGGGAGGCAACTCTGAGAACCAACATCTGCGTTATTGACGCGCGGCTGCTAGTACGTCTGTACTTCAACCGACACCGCCTGCTGTTCTTGGTGCTCGGGCTGAGGCCTTATCTCTTGCTGGTTCCTGGCCAGGGCCTGTTGGACTGCCCGCCTTCTACCACCACCACGTGCAGGGGCCCTTTCCCTCTGATGCATGTTTACCACGTGGTTTCCTCGCCGTGCTGCCCTTCTCCTAACTCTCGGCTCTCTCGGCATTGCTTTAGCTAACTAATGAGTAAAACGACTCCACAATATCTGAAATAATAAACCAAACAAATTATCTTACTTTGAACAACGATCATATACACCACACGAATAAACCATCGAGTTAACAAATCATCACATTTTCGTTGACGATGTGCTCCCTACAGCTATCTGTCCAGGTGTGCCGCTGACTAAATTTAAATAGCTCACGAAAAGTCTGTGCTAATGTAAAAGAAAGAACTGCCCAATTTTTTAACAAATGAGATCAACAAAATACAGAACGTCTGAGCAGGTACAATATGAGGCCCGTAAAAATAATAGAGATTTATTTCCATGAAAAGAACATAATTCTATTTACTGTATCTTTTTACCTTACCAATGACGCCTTGCCAGCCGACTCAACTCAAATCAAGTCAAGTCATGTCAAATTACCTTTATTCTCCCCGTTTATGACAACATGAAACAACGCATTAACAACACTTTCCATAATGGCACAATCGAGTGCCAAAACAGTGAGTATTTGATCCAGACTTTGGTAAAATATATAATATCCAACGAAAGCTACAAACAAACCAAAAAACTCGTCATATAATTCCATGAAATTGACGCAAATATCAAACTGTCATAATTCATAAGGGAAAAGAAACATTCAGCACAAAGAACGTTTCGCATGCAAATAGTTTCTATTTGAGAATTTGATTATTTATATTTGTTTAGGAAATTTTATTGACAAAAGTGTTAAGAGACGGAGTAAGAATGATTCGATGAAAAAAATGCCCTGCGCATTAATCTAAACATCAGTGTTATTGTATTTGTGTATTAATTTAACATCAATACGAAGGGTTTGCCGTTTTTTTTCTGAACTTTGTGTAATGATTTTCGGACAAGCCAACCGTTATGTCTGACATCTTGTAGTATTCTAGCAATTTGTTTTATGAATTTGACGTCATGTAATTTTAAGTAAAATGCGATGTGCTTGCAGATGTCACATAAAAGACCGGATGATTGTTGACTAGCAATAACGACTTGGCATTTATGTTGGATGGTATATATTGCACAAAAAGACAACAACAACAAAATCGGGCGATTTAATACAGTATAATTGTCAAAATGCTTTAACGTATGAACTGCATTATATTTGTCAAGTTCATAACTAGGTCTACTGGGTCAATGGTACTTAAGAGAGCGATATAGGTTCATCATGGTCCTCTTGTTACAAAAACAACTTTAGCGTCAAAGAGGGTTAATAATCTTTACTACAAGGACTCAATTCGAATGAAATCTCCAAAACACTTATAACAGTTCATGCATGGGCTCTTTCAAAGACTTATCTATGAAAAATAAAGGTTTAGAACTGTTACAAATACTTTTTAGATGAAATCCTATCTAGCCTAATAAATTGTCAAGATAGCTGGGTATTAAATGTTACTTCTAGATGGGATAGTTCGTAAATTACATGGTGACCTAATTTTGAAACACTGTGCCTAGTTTTGTACCTGAGATAGAGATCATCAAAACAAACAACATGACAAATTTCCATGTTGATTGAATACAAAATGTGGCCTCTGGAGTGTTCTCTGATTTCTATGATTTGACCTGGTGACCTAGCTTTTGACCAAACATAACCCAGTACGAAGTTCACCTAGATTACATCATTACATACATTCTAACATTCTAACTTATCTTTTAGGTTATTGAGTACTAACTCTGCTTTTTTGATTGTTCACACGACTTTTTCATGATTTTACCTGGTGACTTAGTTTTTAAACCCCAATAACCCACTTTCAAACTTGACCTAAAGTTCATCAGTACATACATTCAGACTAATTTTCAAGATAATTGAGTGCAACATGTGGCTTCTAGAATGTTCTAAAGTTTTTTCTATGATTTAACCTAGTCACTATTTTTTGACCTCATTTGACCCAGTTACTAACTTAACAAAAACATTATTAAGACTAACATTCTGGCCAACTTTAAGATTGAGTGGAGGTCAAACGTGGCCTCTTAAGTTTTCACAAGGTTCTTTCTATTATTTCCACTGGTAACCTTGTTTGGAACTTATCCTATCCAGTTTCGAAAAAGGCCAAGATATAATTCAGACAAACATTCGTATAATTTTCCGTGATAGTTGAACTTCTAATGCGGCCGCTAGAGTTTTCACAAGGCGTTGATATACGACAGATAGACGCGGACATTAGGCGATATCAATAGTCCATCTTTGAGCACTTTGTGCTCAGGTGAGTTAATGGAACAGATCGTCCTTGCCATGAACTTTATTCGACTCGTACATAGAACAAAATCTATTACTGAGTATTGAAGTGTACGATGACAATAATTTTGAACGAGGCATAAAACGTTCATATATAATACGTTTAACTTCAGATCTAAATTATGGCCAGTTTCGTTGTGTAAGGTACAATATAAAGATAAAAACAGCTGAAGGCTTCTTAATGGCGTAAACGTTTGTTTACAAGCCCTACCGACACTACTGTAAATTAAAGATAGAAACACGTCTTTTTCACACACGAAATGGAGTTAAACTCAGCTTGGAATGATGAATAGTTAAATCATGTTGACAATAGCCCAAAGGTCATGTATAAAAATATTTTAATGGTCCTGTAAGGTTTGGATTGTCAAATTTTCTGTTTTTTTAAGGAGTATTGACAAAACAAAGAAATCAAAATAGCTCTCTCGGGACAATTAGTTGTCTTGTGAATAATGCTTAAAGAAATATTCTAAGATTGGTTGCGTTCGTCACGAGAATAAAGAAGGCATTTAATATTTGTTGGACATTTTGAAATAATTCACAGTTGTGCGCGCTAGTCGTTTTATATCATGGATGCCGTCAACTAGAGCCTTGTTGTCTACGTGAAATATAGCCCGTTGCATTTATATGTTTATGATATCCGAAGTTATGTCCTTTAATAGTAACTGTTGTTTATCGTCTTAATGAAATCGGCTCGTCGTTCAGTTGCTTTTTTGCTAACCACTTATGGTTGATTACTGATGGTTTATGCCCACAACAGATGACAACAGACAAGTCGGATATAATTTCATAAATCAATACTGCATTATTGTGTGCCTTTACTCGTTGAAGTTTTGTTATGGTTTCGTTTGAGACCTCAACTATTTCATTTTCTTTCTGCACCTATCAGTCATATCAATAAACGTTTCCTTTTAACGGATATCATAGATTATATCATCTGCTTCTTTATCGCTGAAGCAAAACATGATCTTTTATTCGTAAGATCATTTCACTGCGCAAATTGTGTCGATATGCGAAACTTATACGAAATTTATTACCATTGTATTGCTATAGATTTCAGTAACAAGATAATTTGAGTAATATACCTTTTATGGCATATTCAAGTTATTCTGTAAAGCTGCATGTATTGTTAGATTAAAAATTTGATGTATCATGCGTTTGCAAAAAAAAATATGTGGTTGAACTACAATCGTTATTTTCCCTTTGACGTATACTGCATTTTTCTTTAGAAAATTTATATTGTCATGCAAAACATGTTCTGCAGAAGAAAGTAAGAAGTTATGTTTGGAAAATTGATTCACATGTTGCATTAACCTTTATTATATCATAACAAAAATGTATCTACAATTAAGAACAGTTACACTAGCACAACCGAGCTACACCTCCTCGAAATAGCGTTTTAGCTGGCAAACAGTACCCTATCCATTACATATGGTAAATAGATAAATAAAACTGATCAGATATTGACAATGCCGAAACAACTTTCACTATTCTAAATCCCTGCAGATCGTCGAATACAGCAAACACCTAATGAGATGTTGAATAATAAGCGATCGCGCTTTAATAAATTCTACGGCTTTCCTGTTGAAGATATAACGATTACCTGATAAAACGCTATTACAGTAGCGAAAGCAAAACAGAAACCGCAAGAAAAAGTAAGGAGCTGTGGTATGCCCATTTTGAAACAAGTGCTCACTGGGGAAAAGCCTGCCGGCAGATATTAATGTTTAGCTGTCACTAATTAAGAAAATCTTAACACTTGTCTTTTGTCGTTTTAATAGTGCTTGAGACAAGAAGGTAATGTATGATCTACAAGCAGAAAATGAATACATGCTTTGTTCTTTGGAATACTTGTTTCCTTTCCAGTACAGTATTATTACAGTTTAAAGTTGTATTTTGTTTCAAACACATTTTAATTTTTTTTCAAACTGTAAATGATTCTGATATAAATAGCACAGATACTAAATACTACCAGTGTTATTTGTACATGCCGAAAACAACTTTCTTCCCAACGACCTAATCCTTAAATTTCTTTTTCGGCGCTGCCGTATTAAGCTCGCTTTTGACCGGAAGTCTGTAACCCCTCAACCACCAATGAAATGACAAGAAGAATGTATAACACTTTTTTATTTAAAAGATTACTCTGTAAGGTGTCTTTATATCGGATAATACCGCGAGGATAGCGCAAATTTATTACTTTTGCGTTTTCAGTCTTCCATGAATTGTTTCATAATTTAAGAACGTAAATAGCCAGACTAGTGTTAATGATGAGTGGAGAGTAACTTTACTGTCTCGACAAGTGCATAACGGTATATATTTTGAGGAAACCATTTGATACGATTAACAAGTATTTGCGCATATGTCATGGTACGGACTTTATCACAGTTTGGAGGAAAACATGTAAACGGTCGGTGAGCTCAGTTGACAGAGAGTTCGCACCGTTAGTGAGATTCGTGTTTAGGCCAGGGACTCTGTGAAAGTTGGCGCCTTCATACTGCATAAAGATAAGATAAAATCTAGCTTCTACTCAAAATCCCGCCGACCATCCTCTTGTTTAGATAAAAACTTGATAAATTAGTCTGGATATCTGTGCAGTTTTGATCAAAAGTCAACGTGATTTATATCATATTTACTACTGAATGAAACAATCGCTGGGGTATTTAGCAGATGTGTCAGTCCTAACTTCTTGCTTCGTACAATTTCCGTGCACTGAGTAGTATTTCACAGGTGGTATTGTGGGGATTATCTTGTTTTGAGATGTTTTGAGTTATTGCTCTTGATGTTTGTCGAATATACTGTCGGGTCATCAGTCTTGTTGATTAATCACATACTAATGAATTATGAAAGTTTTGACTCTTACCTAAAAATTGAAACACTGCTTCAATTATGACTTAAGTTAATCAAAGTTTGGTAACATTCTTGAAATTTAAAGTACAACTACAACTGTAAATCAGTGATAAGAGTAGCGTCTTTCTGGTGTATTTGGTATCTGGTATCGTGCAAGTCAAGTATCTTTGAAATTACACACTGTAGGAAGTAAGTGATTCAAAACAAATTAAAAACATCAAAGATGGTTCTTGTTAACTATTGCATAACACAATCATACATATAACAGTTTGTATAAATATTAATAGAGATTAGTTGAGACAGATGTTGTCCCTGACCTGTACGCGAACCCAGGACTTTTCGTTTACACAGGTTTCAGGGTTAATGCTTTCCCATTTTAGCAAATGTTACGAACCGTGACATGTGCATCAGGAAAATAAACTTATTCCTTGTTTTTCTTATCAATAATGTCGTTTTTCACTGATCGAAAAAGTATAAAGACTCTACACTCATTATTAACATTAGTTTGGAGGTAACAACATACTATGTTGATAGATATGAACTATTTAGGTACTAGTTTAATGTTATAAACCATTCATGAAACACTGAAAACGACGCAATGATATTTTATTGACATATTACTTGCGGTATTATCCAATTAAAGGTGCCTCACAGAGTGAATTTCGATTTGTTACCATCTGTGGATTTATCCCAAATTATAACTGTAATAAACTAGCATATCCCGTGCATGACTGTTAGGTATTCCCTATATAACATTAAATAATTAATTATCTGTGCAATCCACCGTTTTGTTTTGAATTAAGCAAATCGCAACCACGTAAGTTCTGATCCCAGTTCCACTTTGCTATTTTTATTCTTTGTAAATGACATACTACAAAACATAAACTCCAATATAGACGGTCTTTGTACGATTAATGACGTCAGAATATTTATTTTACTTTTCGCTGATGACGCAGTTTTGTTTGCGCACACGCCTACAGCACTTCAGTCTATGTTGAATGATCTACACGCATATTGCCAAAGATGGGGACTTAGTATATACTAATAAAACAAAAATTAAGATTTTTGAAAAAGGCAGACACACTCAACACAATTTTATATATGGTAGTATAGCGCTGGAAAATGTGAAAATATTTAAATATCTTGGAATAAATTTGTTCAAAAATGGTCAGTGGTACCAAACACAAAAGAAACTAGCCCAACATTCCCAGTTTTCATTACACAATTTATTTACCGTATTTAACCAGTTAGAATTATCTATAACTGACAAATTTAAACTTTTGGATAGCATTGCTGGTTCAGTTTTAAACTACGGTGCTGAAATTTTTGGATACCATGAAGGAAAAAATATAGAAATGATACATTGTAAATTTCTTAGAAAAATCTTATGTGTAAAAAAGACAACCAATCTTGATGGACTTTATGGTGAAACGGGGAGACATCCTATGCGAATACAACGAAAATTATGATAAAATGCTGGTTGAAAATACTTTTTTAGGTAATGACTGCTTGCTGAAATCCATGTATAACGTTCTAAAACTTGATGCAGAAAATGGTCTTTCTTATGGTGGTAATAATTGGGCATTTCAAATAAAATTTAATTTAAATGAAATTGGAATGTCAAATCTGTGGATTAATCAAGAGCATTTAACAGCAAATTTTCAGCAAATAAAGAGTAGAATACTCCACATTTATAAGCAAGAGTGGCATGGTAGCGTTAATAATTCTAGTAGACTATCGTCATACAGTATTTATAAACATTCTTTGGAAACAGAAGAATATCTTAAAAAAGTAAACATTAACAAATTTCGAATTTCACTTACAAAATTTAGATTATCGTCACATAATTTAGCAATAGAAACCGGACGTTATGAAAATGTTATACGAGAAAATAGACTTTGTACAAAATGCAATTTAAATGTAGTTGGAAAAGAATTCCACTTTTTGTTGGTTTGACCGAAGTATTACAATCTACGTCGCAAATATTTAAAACCATATTATTGTCGTTGGCCAACGGTACATAAGTTTGAAAAGTTAATGTCTGCGTCAAATACCCAGATATTGAACAATTTATCTAAATTTTTGTATTTTGCATTTAAAGAACGAAATAACAATGATTAATAGCATCTTCTACATCGTTTTACGTAAATACCTTACCTGTAGAACATTTGTTAGCGGTGAATACATATATACTTTCTCTGTAAAACATCACTACTCAGTCATATGTCCTTACATTACATGATTGTTGAAATTGTATTGGCTATAAATGTATATGTCATTTTATGCCAAATAAAGTATATGTTATGTTATGTTATGTTATGTTATGTTTTGGCGTAGCTTTTGAACGGAAATTGGTAACCTTTCATCAGCCAATTAAATAACAAATCGAACGTTGAGCATTTTTAGTGGTAAGAATTTTCCTCTAGAAAGGCATTTTTGAATTTGATGATACCGCATGAAAAAGGAAAATAAGATATACTTGCGTCTTTTCCAGTCTTTCATGAATGGTTTTATAAATTTTAGAATATATGTGTAAAAAGCTCATATTTATCAACATAATTTGATGTTGCCTCAAAACTGATATTAATCATGAGTGTAGAGTAATTATACTTTCTCGGCCAACGAATAGTGGGCAATATTGCGTGTAACATATTTGATAAGAAACACAAAGATTAAGTTTGTTTTCCTGATGCATATGACACGATACGGACTTAATCACAACTGGAGAGTAATCGGCCAGTTAGAACAGTAGGGAGAGCATTTGCTTTGTAAGCGAAGGGTTCCGGGTTCGCCTCCAGGTCAGGATGCACTTTCGTCTCACCCTGTGATATGTGGCGCCTTCTTACTTCATAAGACTTCATAAAACTTTAAAATATGTTTACTATGAAATCTAGCCATCTTATTACCCATCTCTTTCAAATACTGAAAATCGTGCCGACCACTTTTTAAAAGATAGTTCTTGTTATTCAATCAATATTGGTTAAAATCTTCTACATAATTAGAGAAAAGTTTGGACTTCGTCAGTGTTGGTATGGCCTATTTATACACTTATGTCAAATTTCATAAAAATACGGCTTTTAGTGGTTTATATGTATTTTAGATGATTTTGGAATAGCTTACTACCTAGCGTTTATTTCTATATAAACTTAGTGTATAAATGCCGTAAAAGCAAGCTCACGAACATTTTCAAAAGAGTTTCTCAAATTGCTAAATAGTGCACTTTAACTAATATTGTTGACTGTAGCCATTATTTTAAAATTCTATGTTTTAGTATATCACCGGAAACAGCTTTAAAACATCCCATATCTCGTTTGAGAAAAAGAGCTACTTTAACATCTTTGGGCTATCTTATGTCAGAGTTCACTGTTATAGTTATATGTGTGGTTTTCGTCTTTTATCGATTTGATTTATAGATATAAATAATTATTTAATCACAAAATTACAGTCAATACAAATGCTTGTCGAAATTAAGAACTATGACCGATGATTGTATAACTGCATGTATTGCAGAGTTTAGATGGTGCAATAATGCCCTTTTCCGGTCTTTGTGCTTTGGTGTAATATCATCCAACTGCACGATGAGTAAATGTTCCCTACTGTATTGGTGTCACTGGGTTATAATGATCGTTTCCGTTTTATCATTTAAGTATCATTGGACTCAGTGTCTTAAAACTTGGAAAGATTATTTCTTTTGATTACACCGAATCGTATCTAAATGTACGTTTACGTCTCTAAATCATCAGTACAAAATGTAGATTCTTGCTTTGCCGTAACTGCGAATTATGGGACACATCTCTTATTGCATATTAATAATTTCAGATAACTTAAATTTGTTTTAAATACTAAAAGAGCTCATTTTGACATGTTTTACCCCACATTATAATATTCACGGTTTAGATGTCCACCTGTAAAAATGACTGAATTACAGTTGACACGACAACATTGCACGAAATGACAGGTCTTGCTGAGCAAATTCAGATCGGAATATCTTCAGTTATTACCAGTGCTGGCACTCCGATCACCTTTGTATGTTAATGACTTCAGAACAAACTACTTATCAATGAATACGCTACTACAAGTAACTTACGCTTAGGGTATGCAAGAATATATCTATCACTGACTAGGTATTATATTCGACTCAACGTACACTATTTCAATGAAAAGTCGTGTCTACTTAGAAAGCTGTTGTTTTGGTATAAAATGCCAGAAAATAAATTGCAAATGACGACTTTCTTTTTCTAATATTGCTTAAGCTGCTTGTTATAGGCAATTATGTTGATTATAGAGGATACAAGAATGGTAATTTAGTGAAATGTCTAGCTCAAGAAATGGCATTTCAGATAATGTAAAAATGGAATATTGGAAAAGAAAAGTTAAAAAACACATTACTGTATGTGGAGAATTGGAGATTATTACCTAGTTCAAAAGACATACGAAAACGAAATGTTTACACATTTAGTTCATTTTTATTGTCAGAAAAGAAAACAAGTTACAGATACATGTATGGTTATGTTTTAAGTATAAATTTGTTTACTGAAGTTTCAACTCTTCATTTGTAGTGTATATAGGTATACAACAAGGTACGGAAGAGAGATATTGAGTGTAATATGCTAACCCAACAGGTGCACCCCCTCTTGTTTCTCAGGAACATTATGTTAAGAACACCAAGCTGTGCTTACCACTTATGATTCAGAATTGGCTTTTGAGCTTTCTCAGGATCCAAACCTATCATTCTGTTCCCTACGACTCAATATGATCTTTCAACCAGTATCTTTCAACCAGTATGTTTTATCATAAAATGACGTCCCATCTTCCAATGCACACTTTCTTTACAATGTCGGGGTTTCTTAAACTTCAACAGGGCAAATAAAGAATTTACTTCTATACACAAAAAGATGTTTTTCAATTTCAATTATTACAAAATGTATATTGTTTTTGATGGGTATTTCTATTAATTGAATAAATCCAATAATTTTGAATAGTCTAAGAATATTTCTTAAAGGTAAAATATATTTCTTTTTTTAATATGTGACCATCTGTAGACATGGTTGTGGTCAGTATTAGATACAATAGTGCCCTTAGTACTTAAATAATTATATATGTGTATATATATATATACTTTAAAATTCAAACATTGTGTGCCTTTTTAGGTTTGATAAAGTTGGCAAAAGAAGATGACCATTCATTAGTTATATCTGTAAATAACTGTACATACATAATCCTTTGCTAAAGACTGTTTCACTTATTAGTGAAAAATCTTGACTTGGAAAATTTATCTTATTTAAAATTTGCAGAGAACATAGAAACGTATTGAGAGACGTTTTGTTTGTTTTTTTTATCCTAAAGAGGAGTTGTCCTAGTAATACTAGTAGATATCTGTATTCACTGATTAACATTATTTTGACAAAATATGAAATTCTATTGCAGCCAAAACACCAAAAGATAGAAATTGGGCGAAAATGACTGACTCATTGCTCCTGCCCTTTACAGTATTTTCATGGTTTATACAGCATAACTGAAGCAGATTTTCCCTTGGATAAAATTTCATTTGAACTATAGTAGTTACATAAATATAGAAGTCAAGACCGTTTTATGATATATTACACTATTGTCAACATTTACTTTTTACTTCCTTAACAAGCCCTGCTTAACAAAATGCATTATCGTGTCACTGGAAAATTACACATTTATTTCACATGCAATCTCTATAAAAACGTTATAAAACAAACTTGTCTAGCGCGGAAGTAATTGCACGCAAAACATGCACATGAGGTATAAATCACACCGTAAAGAAGAAGCTTCTATAAAAAAAGCAACCCAAAAAGCAAAACAGCAGGGACAACCCATAATTATTTAACCTCCCGACGAACGTTTAATCGATACATGGCATACCTTATCTCTTCTTATCGTCTATCTCTTTGTCGTGAGATACCATAAGCAGACGGCTTCAAGATATATCTCTGTAATGAAATATACTATTTGTTCCACTCCTATATTACTTAAGCTTGCCTAAGTTAAAACTATTTTGCATACGTATTTATTTGTGGGAACGCTGATTAAAAGCAATAATTAGCAAAGAAACAAACACTGGTCGTATACAGTCTGAGCATGCGTCACAGCCAACAAAAATATATTCCTCTGTTAAACCAATTTATTAAACAAATTGAAACGGCGGAAGTTTGTCTAGGAAGTAAATTACATTTTGAAACATCTTTGCGCGAAATTAATCAGTGTCAATTTTCAATAATGATTTATTCAACATCTTGCAATTGTTTTATTATCTAGAAAGATAAAAATTGCAAGACGTTATTGATGCGAATAATTCTTTTCTGAGACCGGAATTTCTTTTTGCGTTATATTGCAGCTGCCACACATTCCTCCCAAATACAAAGACTACAGAGATCATCCGACAAGGCAGTAAATAATGGCGATGCAAATATTTACAAAAGAGATATGTGTTTCATGTAACTGTTTAACAAAATAAAAAACTGGGTATTACTTAGAAAAAGAGCGGAGGGAGCCCATTTCGTAATATTTGCTATAACCTCCAAAATGCGCGGGATGATTAGTTGCAAAACTTTCAAGACTCCCCCAAGCACTGTCTCTGGCTAAAATCATTATGTGATAGTTACAAATACATGTATTTTCCGACTTTCACCACTCAAACGTCAAACGTTATTCTTAGCTAAAACTACTTAGTCACAATATTAGTTTTTTCCTCTAATATTTGACCTACAACTACATACTAAAATGTTCAAACTAACATATCATTAAGGAATTGAACCCCTGCACCTTTGACTCAGTCTGGCCGGCTTGCCGTTACTGTATAGTCTATAATGAAACTTCAAAATGTCTTTTTCTTTCAATCAAGTCCGCATATCTTTATAATTGTGTACAAATGATCTAATAGCTAATGATCTTGCATGTCAAAGTTCAATACAGTGTTGCTTTTTATCTCATTGGTATGCCGGTATTTCATACGAACAAAACTACCTAAAACCGATTTGATCAGTGTAAAATTAACAGTTAAACTGCATCGTTTAATAATACACCCGGTGTGAAGAGTGTTAATTGTTTCCTTTATATCAATGTGATCAAATCATGGAATTGTCCTCTTGGTAACGTGTCGCTTCATATTCTAAGAGAAGGATATATGGTGAATTCGTGGTTAACTAACTTCCACATCCTGTTCCGAATAATAAAGTACCCGCCAAGGACATAACTGATGCCCTGTAAGCAATATAACGGGAACTGTTTAATGTATTGTGTAGCTGACAGAATTGAAATACATTGTGTGGCTGGCTAGTCATTGCCAACTTTCCGTTGCCTTTCAAACTAATAGTTTTTATCGGGAACTTTCTGTGAACATCTTTTATGATATTCGGACTTCTCAATGATCCCATTTCTATCTCTTAAATGAATTGGATGTCTGATGATTAACAGCCAGTTCCTCTCAAATACTCACAGATGATGTAGTAAATAAACCGTACTTTTTCTTCTATTGTTGACACTGTAACAATACTGGCCTCTTGTAATTTTGGTACGCCACCAGATATGTGGGTGTTTTTATGTTTCGTTTTAACTTTATGTAAGGTTTTATAATACTCTCGAGCACAAGAATAACTGCAGCTTAGCTCCAAAAAAATTGTAAATGTTTAAAATGTGTAACTTGTTTGTTTGCAATTACCGATTTGTTGTTGTTGTTGTTTTGTTTGCCTTTTCTAAGATGGTTTCTAGGGCTAAGATAAGCTCTATTTCAGTTTATAAATATATACTGGAGGCAATAATTATAGTAATGACGTGAACTGAATCTTTGAACGAAATGCACTGAAAGTACTAAAATCTATTGAGAAGATACAATAATGACATGAATAAACCTAGTATATTCTAGCTTGCTTGTAGAATAGTGCTGGCAAATTATAAATACTTTTAAAAATTTTACCTATGTTTTCTTAGCTATTGGATATAGTCTACAGGCCGGGGGAACCCGCGCATAAATGCAAGATGCACTTCGGTTAAAAGCATCAAGCGTTTTGAACAATTCAATATAACATCTTATGGTACATATGGCGTGCACACGGTGTATAGGTAATACACATAGATTTGAGCCGAGGAATTATTTTCAAGATCATTTTGTTTATGCATTTTTCTGCAAAGAGCAGCTTTTTACTTATTTTTTAATATTCTTCGTTTATACATCGCTAGAAATGCGATTTACAGCAAAAACACGATGAATCATAATTGCTGATTACTTTCTTTCACATTCGTTAGATTTTTCATTGTCATTTCTAAACGTACAAACAAACAGCATATATGGAGAGACAGAGTCTGTTAATGTTTTATAAGTGAACTGTTGACATGGATAGATGAGTCCTATATAGTGTTCATGATTTAAACGACAAGCAGCAGTACATTATATGCTATAATGCTGCACAATACTTTTATTTCAATTTTTCCATTTTGTATTAACTCCTGATACACAACAGAATACTTACGAAGGAATAGACTGTTTTTGTCGCTAATTCTAAGGTTTGTAACAAGTACAACGTATGGCTTTTATACGCTTGAAATTATTTTTCATTTACTTTAAAACAGATAATGCGTATAACTTAACTGCCAAATCTATGTAAGAGATAAATTGACTTGGATCACTGTCTGCATCTCTGATATTCAACGTTGAATTCTCGAAATAGGAATATTTTTTGTACAAAAAAAATGCTATACCGGTAAATATCAAAATGTATTCAAGGCGGAAACCGATATTCGAACCTTTACCGTACAGTGTTATGTGCTTAGCTATGACAGGTAAGAGCGTCTAAGGCCAAACTCCAAAACTATGTTATATGCAACTAAACAGCTCCCTTATTTATTCTCATTTATTTGTACTCGATTTATTACGACTTAGATAAAGCGCCCACGAGAATCACTCTAGATACAACCAACCTCGAAGAGAGTGAGGCGATGTAGAAATGTCTGTGTCTTGCCTCAAGACACTACCGTATTTATCCTGGTGTGGATTGAACCCGGGACATTCCAAGCCTGAGGCGCGCCATTTGTTCCACTCCTATATTACTTAAGCTTGCCTAAGTTAAAAATATTTTGCATACGTATTTATTTGTGGGAACGCTGATTAAAAGCAATAATTAGCAAAGAAACAAACACTGGTCGTATACAGTCTGAGCATGCATCACAGCCAACAAAAATATATTCCTCTGTTAAACCAATTTATTAAACAAATTGAAACGGCGGAAGTTTGTCTAGGAAGTAAATTACATTTTGAAACATCTTTGCGCGAAATTAATCAGTGTCAATTTTCAATAATGATTTATTCAACATCTTGCAATTGTTTTATTATCTAGAAAGATAAAAATTGCAAGACGTTATTGATGCGAATAATTCTTTTCTGATACCGGAATTTCTTTTTGCGTTATATTGCAGCTGCCACACATTCCTCCCAAATACAAAGACTACAGAGATCATCCGACAAGGCAGTAAATAATGGCGATGCAAATATTTACAAAAGAGATATGTGTTTCATGTAACTGTTTAACAAAATAAAAAACTGGGTATTACTTAGAAAAAGAGCGGAGGGAGCCCATTTCGTAATATTTGCTATAACCTCCAAAATGCGCGGGATGATTAGTTGCAAAACTTTCAAGACTCTCCCAAGCACTGTCTCTGGCTAAAATCTTTATGTGATAGTTACAAATACATGTATAACAAAACTTTTAGTGAGAACGGATAACATATCACGCTCAAAACTTTTGTTTTTAACAACACATATGAAAGTTATATGTGTTTGATTTTTAATTGATTTTTAAAAATAAATCTTTGTTACGTAACTATCTTTGACGCAGAACTGTAATAATATCTTTATTTATAGAAGGTAAGCACATTATGACAAATCAACAAGAAATTTACATTTTCAATGTGGCCTTCTTGGAAAGAATACCTTCTACACAAAATGAAAAACATGATTTCAACATTAAATGTAATGGAAATGTACAATTGTTTTTACACATCATCAATAAAAGACAAACACCCATACAATAAAATACAAACACGCATACAAAAATATATAAAAACTATCGTGCCAGTGTTAACCCGTGGAATATTTTTTCAATTATTCTGTGTGAAAATTTTAAAATACTAAAATGGTACACTTCATTAAAAACGAGGCTTTTACTTGGTAGGGCTATTTTTGCTATATAGCTTATACAGACTTAAATTCTACTTTGAAATAAGTCAGAATTGTCTTTGATTTGGTTACATCAAGGTCTTTCAAATAGTTTTTATACATAACTATATAAACCTTGGTTACATAAATGATATCATGGTCAAAAACCACAGCCGCTTTAGAAAAAAATGATTCTCACAAGAATTGAGGATCCAGGGGTATGGGTCTAATCCACAAATATTGTATATTTATATATCAACAATTTTAGATAACAATTACCCCTGGAACCATGATGCCACCGGTAGGGTTGGCCATTATTCCATATATTATTTTTATGGAATTTCAAAAATATATTAATCACTGAACATGAATACCCACATATGCCGTCTTGACACCTTTTGCTAGTTGCTTCCGCTGAACAGGGACACTGCACATGATTGTTGGACGCTTATGGTTGCGGTTGTTTTTCGGAGAATATGTAAGAAGTTTAAGACATTCACTAAGCTAACTTGTCAATGAGTATATTGCTAGTTTGTTGTGCTGTGATAATAGATTGGCCTACCTATCACTCAGGTGGAATTTCATTTATTTTCAGTCAGTGGTTGCTGTGAAATAGCTCATCTCAATGTACACTATATGGATGAATAATTCAAAGGGCAATAATCCAATTAAATTTATCCAGACGTATCATGCTGGCAATGTTCACAACTAAGCTAGGGACTAAGAATGTCTGTGCATGTCCACTGATTCTGGCCACTGATAACTGACAAATAGCGTGGACGAGCATAACATGTACATACATACATGTACACTAAATGTTCGGAAAACATCAATGGACAATTTCTCAATGAAATATCATCCAAGCGCAACACACTGATGATATGCAAAGCTAGGCTTGGTAAAAAACACTTTTGTGGGATTTCAGTGAATTCAGTCAGTGAAATCTGAGAAATAGTCCGAAAAAATGTTGTCTTCAGATGGACGGACTAGCGTAATTCCAATATAACCCCATATACTTCGTATCCTGGGGTATAATTGATAATCTTATCACTGGTAAAGAACACTGCTTACAGGAAATTCATCTTTAAGCAAAAACAACGTACCCAATGAAGCAAGGGACTGGAGCTATTAAATTATACACTCAGTTTTCACGATATAATCTACATAGAACCGTTAAAAATCGTTTCAGGTATGTAACTGCCTTTCTGTTTGTCGTTCTGTCCATCCAAAGCTGTTTACAGCACACGCTTTGGTGTCAGCCGGTATCGGTGTTTCACGTTATTACGGACATACACAGTGTTGGAAAACAGCTTCGCTAAATCGATAGGAAACACAGCATCATTGTTCTTTACAATCCTCTAAAATATCCAGTAAGACGCTTTATTACGAACCTGAAAATACTTTTGAACATCCTTCACTATGTCATTACCGTAAAAACAAACATAAGCGTTTTACAAGAGAAACGACTATCAAATAAGGAAAATAAAAATTCGGCAACTAATATTCTTAGTGATACCCTCGATTTGTTCAAGTCTTCAATTAAACCTACACATTTCATGTCAACCGATTCCATACACATTATTTCCAATGAGCTGTGATATCAGATACAAACTGTTTGAAATATAAAGTTTATACATGTATGCACCGTGAGTGTTGTGTTTTTACCCATTTAATAACTGACTTCTGGATATGCTATCAATACGTTTACGTCTGTGACACACTACAGTGGTTTTCCGACTTTCACCACTCATACGTCAAACGTTATTCTTATCTAAAACTACTTAGTCACAATATTAGTTTTTTTCCTCTAATATTTGACCTACAACTACATACTAAAATGTTCAAACTAACATATCATTTAGGAATTGAACCCCTGCACCTTTGACTCAGTCTGGCCGGCTTGCCGTTACTGTATAGTCTATAATGAAACTTCAAAATGTCTTTTTCTTTCAATCAAGTCCGCATATTTTTATAATTGTGTACAAATGATCTAATAGCTAATGATCTTGCATGTCAAAGTTCAATACAGTGTTTGCTTTTTATCACTGCACACGTCATTGGTATGACGGTATTTCATACGAGCAAAACTACCTAAAACCGATTTGATCAGTGTCACATTAACAGTTAAACCCGGTGTGAAGAGTGTTAATTGTTTCCTTTATATCAATGTGATCAAATCATGGAATTGTCCTCTTGGTAACGTGTCGCTTCATACTCTAAGAGAAGGATATATGGTGAATTCGTGGTTAACTAACTTCCACATGCTGTTCCGAATAATAAAGTGCCCGCCAAAGACATAACTGATGCCCTTGTAACTAATATAACGGGAACTGTTCAATGCATTGTGTAACTGACAGAATTGAAATACATTGTGTGGCTGGCTAGTTATTGCCAACTTTCCGTTGCCTTTCAAACTAATAGTTTTTATCGGGAACTTTATGTGAACATCTTTTATGATATTCGGACTTCTCAATGATCCTATTTCTATCTCTTAAATGAATTGGATGTCTGATTATTAACAGCCAGTTCCTCTCAAATACTCACAGATGATGTAGTAAATAAACCGTACGTTTTCTTCTATTGTTGAAACTGTAACAATACTGGCCTCTTGTAATTTTGGTACGCCACCAGATATGTGGGTGTTTTAATGTTTCGTTTTAACTTTATGTAAGGTTTTATAATACTCTCGAGCACAAGAATAACTGCAGCTTAGCTCCAGAAAAATGGTAAATGTTTAAAATGTGTAACTTGTTTGTTTGCAATTACCGATTTGTTGTTGTTGTTATTGTTGTTTTGTTTGCCTTTTCTAAGTTGGTTTCTAGGGCTAAGATAAGCTCTATTTCCGTTTATAAATATATACTGGAGGCAATAATTATAGTAATGACATGAACTGAATCTTTGAACGAAATGCACTGAAAGTACTAAAATCTATTGAGCAGATACAATAATGACATGAATAAACCTAGTATATTCTAGCTTGCTTGTAGAATAGTGTACAGCTGGCAAATTATAAATACTTTTTTTTTTTAATTTTACCTATGTTTTCTTAGCTATCGGATATAGTCTACAGGCCGGGGGAACCCGCGCATAAATGCAAGATGCACTTCGGTTAAAAGCATCAAGCGTTTTGAACAATTCAATATAACATCTTATGGTACATATGGCGTGCACACGGTGCATAGGTAATACATGTAGATTTGAGCCGAGGAATTATTTTCAAGATCATTTTGTTTATGCATTTTTCTGCAAAGAGCAGCTTTTTACTTATTGTTTAATATTCTTCGTTTATACGTCGCTAGAAATGCGATTTACAGCAAAAACACGATGAATCATAATTGCTGATTACTTTCTTTCACATTCGTTAGATTTTTCATTGTCATTTCTAAACGTACAAACAAACAGCATATATGGAGAGACGCGGAATTTAAGTGATGGTAGAATAGTATTTGAGTATATTTTTGCAATTCTACTTTGATTGTATGAAAAGTGGATAAATGTAACACCACTTACCCTGGTTTTTCTTCAAAAGTGTCCGCATATGGAGTTCACTAAGCTCGTTATATGATTTTATCCTAAGGGCATCTTGCACTTCCTACGCAGGTTCCCTCGGCGTGCTCAAGCAAGTTCGCTATTTTTTGTCTCTTTCGTTTCCCAAGGAGTTGAAGGTTGAAACACCTCACAGTAAAATATTTTCTTTTGTTATTTTTGCGAGGCCGTTTTTCTATTCAAACTTGATTTTTTCAAATACATATCGTTACTGTTGATATTATGTCTGTATGGATGCTTTACATATATATTTTCCAATTCTAGTAACTTAGACGAAATTTGTTTGAGTCCAAAGACATTGTACGAAATTACTGATTGCAAATGTAGTGAGACTGATAACTACCTGCTCAACCTTGCCTTTCTGTTGTGATTTGTAGTCGAGCTATAGAAGTGGTTAATTAAATGACCAGTGCATATCATCACCGTAGGGGCTACGTAATCATGAATATGTTACTGTTTATCAATTTATTACAAGTAAACATGTCTATTGCTTCGCCTGAGAATACCTTGGAAACTTGGATTTTTTAAAAACATGACGTAAAATTTAAACTCAGCTGTGCTATTTGATTGCCAACCTGTACAATTCTAATTCGAGTATTGTACAGTATTGTTCAACTGAAATTGTTCAACCAATGGTGCATAGTTAAAAAGCATCGGCCCTACTTACTAGTTTTTGGAAAAAAAGTGTTCTTTAAGAAATTGTGACATACGAATCCATTGATGGTCAGATTTTGAAAATAGTTCTAGAAGTGTTTTTGGTGTGTGAACTTCTACAATCATAGGCCAAGAGGTGTTGAAACGACAAACTCTGGCAGATTTGCCATCGTTAAAATTTAAAAATAACATTGGTGTAATGTTATTGATAAAGGTGACCCACCTGCTTTGTTTGATTGATTGTTAGGGGAATATTTGTTGATCTTTGGTTCTTGCCTACTATTAACATTGATTTTTTACACAGTATTATCTCATTAAAGCATTTAAAGAAATCGTCATACAATTTTCAGTTAAGCAAACATTACAAGCATCATTAAGAAGAGAGCTTTCAACATTCCTGAAATAAATGTTAATAATTCGACATAACATTACATGATCGGAACTGACTCCTCCATCATAATGTGAACTGCTGTCAGCCACGTCTTCATGTAAATGACAAAGTTAAGCAATTTACCCTAGAAATTGAAATACCTCATTTGGTTCAGGCTAGAATTAATGCATTCTACATTATATCCGTGTGTTAATCAAGATCAGTAAGCGCGCGAGTTTGACTTATTGTCTTAAAACACTGCTGCTATTAGTTAAGGCATTAAAGATATGAGTCTGCCAACAATTTACTCCAGTACAATCGATTATGTACTAGAACGATGAATTTCAACAATTGCCTTACACTTCACTTACATTTCATCTTACATTCCTTAGTCACACCCAAACAAATTGACCATGTTAATCGGTGATTATAATCACAAAGCTCAGTCTATCGATTTGTAAAAACTACTGTGTTCGTAAGGTTATTACCTGCTGTGATTCATTTCTTTGTTAAGGATAAAGTATCTTATAACCTTATATAAATCAAATATCTAATCATATTTATTATCAAATTATATATCAATCCTTTTAACGTTTCGTTGAAGAGATCAGTCTGTAATCTATTGCACATTAGTAAGTAGTCTTACTCTGAAATTGAATTGAATTGAATTGAACATAACGTTAACCGAAAATAATTACTAGAATAACATAAGATATGATAAGATTTATTTTAAGTCGGCTAGACATTATAATTATTAAACACAAGCTCTATAAAGCTTTTATAACCAGCATATAATAACAAGTGTATACATTCACTAGAATTGATGTATAAAAGCTGTGAAACTATCTATAAAAAAGATGGTCGGCGCGATTTTGAGCATATGAAACAGATAGGTTACTAGACATAATAGTAATAAGAATGAAATACGCACGACATAGAGAGACTATATGGTATAAATGAGGCAATTATTACATCAATATTAAAGTTAGAAATAAATCTAAAGACATGCATTATATGCATTTCAAATCATGGAATTCGATCTAAAAGGTTATTATCAATTTAATACCATATACTAAGTAGTTTTAACGAAAACCTTTAAATCATTACACGCTTAAGGCATAAGATGTATGCTTTTAAACATTTAATAGATTTCAGTTAAGGTTTTTAAGCTTGCAAATGATACCGACACATTTTAGAATACTTACAGTAAATACATGTATTAATTGTATTAGGGAATTGCATTTATTCCTATCTCATGATATTGAAGTTTTTCGACAAATCACAGTATCGAACAAAGAATGTGTTACAGATAAGATCCGAACATACAGTTTTCACAAACAGCACTAATACTGACGTATTAACATTCAATTTCGGGTTTAACATTGCCACCACACGTTTCACTTTTAAGCTTGCAAATGATACCGACACATTTTAGAATACTCACAGTAAATACATGTATTAATTGTATTAGGGAATTGCATTTATTCCTATTTCATGATATTGACGTTGTGTGACAAATCACAGTATCGAACAAAAAATGTGTTACAGATTAGATCCGAACATACAGTTTTCACAAACAGCACTAATACTGACGTATTAACATTCGGGTTTAACACTGCTACCACACGTTTCACTGAATATGACTAATAAAAATACGAGTCGTTTCATTTTCAAAGAACTCCTATAAGTAAATTCAGGATAGGTGACATCATGATCATTAGAGAACTGACGTTGTTTTACTACAAATATTTTTACCCTCACATATCAGTTTTGCAAAGCATTTCGTGATGCATTACACACTGAGCTATGAAAAAACTAAATGGCAAAATAATGGTAAACTTTGACATTAACTATGTTCTTTTAAAGATTCACTTAAGGTTGGCTCTGTAATTTTCGAAACTTAGTTACTATTCATAGGTTCTGTCTTTCCTCTTATATTGTAAAAGGAATTGCTGTGAAGAGCATTTGCTGTTTGCGTGTATCATTGTTTGTTTGCGTAAGTCCTAAAGTACTGTAGGGATTTCATTTAAACTGCCAAAATGGAAAGGTCATTGACGGAACGTGCAATAAAAAAGAAGCGTAACTCAACATTGCCCCTTGCTAAAATTATCTCTATTTATCGTTTTAATCATGTCTCAAAAATTATTCAAGGGATTGATTTCACACAGAGGTAGAAGTGCAGTGACTAAAGTCCATAACTCTTCCTTGCACAATTGTTTAATAACTTCTCTTAGTCATATGAAATTATGCTTGTCTGGGACATAACTCCGTAACTTTTCAATGCAATGGAATGACTTAATATTCAGTGGTAGAGGGCACTGACAGAAAACACAGCGATCTTAAACCATAACTCTGACTTGCCCAAATTGTCAACATTTAGATTATCTCCTTTTGAAATCTTAAAATATACATGTTCGAAACTTTCCTTAAAACCATTCACTGGACTAACTTTATATTCCTCACTCTTCCTTGCATAGTTTTCTAAACTATCTCTTTGTAATCTGACATTATGCTTTTTCGGAACATAACTCCGAAACTTTACATTGGATTGACTTGATACTTTACACATTTTAAGAGGACATTGACAGGAAATAAAATGATAAATAAGCACACCCTTTCTTGCGCTTATTTTGAATTGTCTCCCTTTCTTATTTCCCCCCGCCAAAGGTGGGGGGATTTGTTTTGGCATTGTCCGTCCGTCCGTCCGAAATACTAACTCAAGAATCAATGGATGCAATTTCATGACATTTATAATAAGTGCACAATAGCATAATGGCGCGGCACACACATATCTTTCGCCAAGATCAAATTAGTATCGCCATAGCTATTGCCCTTTTTCTTCTTCCTCTAGTATAAATACATTGAAACTTATATTGTTTTGTTTTCTGAAACTAATAGTACTTATTCAATCAAACTGACAAGAATTGAGTTAAATATCACTGTTAGATGCTAAAAAATGAATACCCCTCATATATGAGGCTTGTCAGAATATTATGTTGTTTAGCACAAATCATCAACTCTGTATGCAGTAACAACAAACAATTTAGAATTTTGATTTTAACAGAAATGAGGCACTGAAAGGGATGTAGTGCTTGTGTAATTATTCTATATAGAAACTTAAAATTTCCTGTTGTCTGAAAGTAGTAGGACTAATTTAATTCAATTATAACAATTAAGTTCTTTATGACTGTAACTTGAAGAAATAAAATATCACCTCGGAGATGAGCCCAAGTCGGGTGGTTAAATTTTGAAAGTGCTTTTTGTCTTAAACAGACAGACTAATACACTTTCCAGTTGTTCTTTTTAGCTATTTTCTTCATTTTACGGGGGACATAAATTCACTGAATTTGCTTGTTTGGACTTATTCTTGTCGTAAACATAACTTTAAAAGTATTCATTGGATTGATTTGAGACTAGTAGCTCACACAGTGACAAATGACCTTGAGTGGAAGTTCTCTTAAAATTAAATCAGTTTCTTACATTCCTATATCTTCTTGTTGCAGTGATTTTGATACGTGTGACAACAGTTCATTTGTCGATTCTAGATGTACGCCTTCTGTTTTGAACAATTCTCAGTAGCGATGACTTTGCTCTGATGCCAAAAAGATATTTTCCGGTTAAGACTTAATTTTCGGTCATAATTGTTTTTCGTTACTTTTAACTAAACTATTCAGTTCGATACATTGTGCATTTGGTCGTTTTTGAACAGCTTGACCCTGGCAAAATCAGTGATTTCATAACTTTTCTCATTTCTAGGATCGTTTGATTTATAAAATTGCATTTTATTTTCTTTTGCAATTAGAATCCGACGAACAGTCAATTGTAAAGTTTTAAGATTTTTTCTTTCTATATATATATAATTCCCACCATTCACGTAATGAGCTAGATAACTATATTTTTATTTCCGGGAAGTCCAAACTTTTTAAATAAAACTTAAATGTTTTCCTTTAATGTACGGGTGTTGATTTTCAATAGGTCGGGACATCTATCTACTTCATCTGTTTTTAAGTTTTCTGGAAGAGTTGGTAAGTTTAATTTACAAAGTTGTACAATTGTTTAATAAACCCAAACATTACTATTACAGTTAGGTAAGGCATATGTGTGTGTGTACATGATTGTGTATGTCGTGTGTGTGTGCGTGTGTGTGTGTGTGTGTTGGTGGTGTGCACTTCTGGGTGCTGTGGGGTTCGTTTTGGGGAGGCTGCGTTTTTGGTACGTGGCATTCCCTGTTTGATATTATTTTTGTTTTTATACGTCTAACTGCCTTTAACAACAAAGCTGTGACTTTAACTTATATTCAAGACAAACTTATATCACTAAATAGTTTAATTAGTAATCTAAGTTTATACACATTTTCCATTTCCCAGTTGATATGCACAGAAGAAAAAACAACGTACAGTATAAACAAGCAGGTAAAGGTATACATGTTTTACTGCAGGTAAAAGATACTTGCCGTTTATTCAAATTAAACTTTTTATGAGCAATGATTCATCTTGTTATTGTTGTTATTGCTAATTCATTCTTTAACCATAACTTGGGATATATAACATAGTTCTGTACAAGTCTGACATTTTATTTGTCGCTTACTTCGAAGCGATGAAGTTTTGAAAAGGTATATATTGTAATCGGTTAACATTTTGACGTATTTGTAATGCTGACGGTATTAAACAGTCAAAACAAAAGAAATGACAAATATTATCATTAATGGCTAAGAACTATTGGTATCATTACTTTCATAAGGCGTGGTCTACCTTTTCAAACTGGCTCATTTACAAAAACATCACAAAATGAACAGCGGTGGCAATATATCGTCGTTGTCATTTTGATGCACTATATGCAACCAATGTTTGTATTGGACCGTTAAATTTAAAATCAAACTCTCTGTGTGTGTGTGTGTGTGTGTGTGTGTGTGTGTGTGTGTGTGTGTGTGTGTGTGTGTGTGTGTGTGTGTGTGTGTGTGTGTGTGTGTGTGTTGGTGGTGTGCACTTCTGGGTGCTGTGGGGCTCGTTTTGGGGAGGCTGCGTTTTTGGTACGTGGCATTCCCTGTTTGATATTATTTTTGTTTTTATCAAAAATACGATTAGACATATTTCTGTTGTCCGCCAACAAGCAACAACAGACGAGTCAATATCTGGCCAGATAAGTAGACGGATACTTAGAATATGTCTTTATCACGTAATACATCAAATAGTCTAAAGAACAGTTACTATTTGTTTCTATCCTAATTTTGGAATGCTAACGTATTGATAAAAATGAGTAGTGGCGTACTGTAAACCACATCTGTTTCGTTTTTGCATGTAATACAAACAGTTATAGAGTAAAATGAAAAATGGAGAAAAACATGACAAAAAATTCTGGCATAACCACAAGCAATCAATAGTCCATTAAACTTATCTAATCTTATTCTAAATCTTAAGCCCGATGAGTTTAATCCACTATTAAGGCATATTTGATTGTCGGTAAAATATCAAATAAGCATGTACTTATAACATATAGCTTACGTCGAAGTTATGAGCATTACCAAAAACATTTATAGGAACTGCATCTTGATAGTATTGAAGAGTCTTAGTCTTTCCTTAATGAACATCGTGTAAAATTATTGTAAACTCATCTTAATATGTACTTCACTTCGCCCGAGTCGGTAAACATAAGTATATGTCTAAATACAAAAACTTACAAACGTACCTCACAATCTTATGAGCACACACGTTGTATTAAACCATAATAACTTTTTAAACGTGGAAATATAGTTGCTTTAAAACATTGCTGGTCATTTAGCAGTAGACGTCATTGAAGGTCAATATTCCTAGACCTATTCAGTGGAAACCTGTAGTCAACGTTCTGTAATTGAAGACAATATTGAGCCTCCTATAGCAAGCCGTATGTTCGTTTGATCTGCCTTAATTGGATTTCTGAGCTGTTAGCTGTGTATGTGACATGTTAAAAATACAATTGATGGTTAGGAAGGATCGTTGACTTGACTTGAGGCTCTCGTTTATTCTGAAATTGAGCTTATTACCAGCTCTTCAGAGGTAGATTAGGTGAATCGGATATCAGTCGCATTGCGTTTCTCGGCAGGTCAAAAGACTGAAGCAAATACTGTAATTTGACGCTTTGTTTCACTACATTCAGATCAATGATGGTTCTTATGTTAAAATAGATTTAGAGAAGGCTTTAGCAATATATAAGATATACAAATATTAGTTATATAATAAACCATCAAGGATATGCAATAGGTTTTCTTATAGTTGTCTAGCAGGCTTACCCTGCGTGCGTTTAATGTCTATTGTTATTTCAAATCATAAGAGTAGCATTAGTTCATACAATACAGAAAAGAGTAGAAACTTATCTAAATTTTTATAAAGTATATCGTCTAAAACGCATTCTCTTTACAGATGATGAACAGGTATTTTAACGCTACAGTGAATAAATGTTTGCAATTGATGTGTTTATTGTACTTGTAAATAACTTCAGATCAATTTGTAAATTCAATCCAAAGCAAGCATTTATTCGATACCCATTTCCTTGTTTGCATCTCAGCTGTCAAATTTGTGAAGCTTTCAGGCTGCTTTTTTGTATTGAGATAGAAAGACTAAACTGTCTGAGATAAATCAGAGTAAATTGTGTGTGTTTTTTGTGTATTCGCGATCGAATCACCTCATAGCATCAGATCAGGTCAATTATTGTTTTACAACGTCCGCTACTCATTTATACTTGTACGTATTTCAACATACATGTACTGAAACTATACTTCCGCTTACACTATATGTTGCACATGTGTTAATGTTTGTTGTCTTACTAGTATATCAAATGCTATTAAAACAGAATTACTGGGGATGCTTGGTTACAGCTTGTAACTGAAAATGAAGGTTTTGACATCTATGTGGAGCTGTGCTTCGAAAAGGATTCATAGTTATAATACTGAAGTCTAACTCCTGGGCTTCGCAGTATCTGCCTATAATGACGACATACACTTGTACCAACTGGTCACTACTATATATTTAAGATCTTATAATCCAAACTGACTGTGATTGAAGTGCACAATTTGCATATTTGTATTCAAAAATTGGGTATGAAGTATATGACCTTTATCCTGCTAAGATTATAAAATGGATATTTTCATATGTAAATTGTGTCAGAACCATAACTTGTTAAAAGGGTGCTAAATAAAACGTTACTGGCTGAATAATAAAGAGTGTGATCTACACTCGACAAAATCTCAAACGTCATCACTGTATCCACAAAACATAAGTTTCATCATTAACTGTTCATCAGCTGTAATCGTCTCTTTTATCAGTGTTCCATTTCCTGTTTAAACGTCTTTGTTGAATAACTAGATTTCGAAATGTTCGGACATTTAAAATCGAATGTACAAAGTTACCAGGGCCAACCCGTCTTAAAATCCAAGTAAGAAGAACAATTTTATAACAGATTACACTCCAATCTATGCTAGATAAGCAAGATGTTAATAGCCTTATCAGGATATAAAAACTTCTTATTTCACGGATTATGTGGACATTTAATGTTCAATTAAGCAGTAGATATGTGATGTCTTGTGTTGAATTTCCCAGAATCACTGGTTGGATTAATTAAAAAGCGAAATAAATATGCCTAACAAGACATGATCTTTAGAAGTCTTCCCTTTATATCCATACAACAAAATATCAATTTGTCAGTGAAGATGGATATGTTGTCATCCTTTGATAGATCTTATCTGGAGAAATCACATTAAGAGATATAGTTTTGAGAAATTGTCGAAAAAGAGACAATCCTTCAACTTGAAATCTTTTTATCACATTGCACTGCCGGTAGATGGATGGGATAGAAAAATTGAGATTAAATAGTTTCCATACAACTAACAATTTTCTGACATCAAAACTGCATTTCGCCACAAACATACAGGCTTTCTGTTTTTGCAGGCTAATGAATGGGATTGCTTTGTCTCTTAACCCTGTCCAAACACTTCCTAATGCGATAATCTTCTACTATCTAAATTGTTGCACTATTTCATGTACAATGGTTGATTATCAATATTCATGTCAAGGAGATATCACAGTGACAAAGCTTGTTCGCTAATTAGGAGAAACCAATGGTTGGTAAAATTGTATATAGAATGTATTTAAACGTCATTTTTTAAGTAAAATTGTTTTTTAAGTAAAATTTACACGCTCTAGTATTCAATAAAGAATGTTCTATTGTGCCCAGTTAAGATTGCCATATTCATGTTTATATCTTCAGTTCTAACCTATCTAATTGTATATTTAAACGTCCTTGCGGGTAACCCCGCAAAGTTGAGCGACGATTCTTACTAATGGATATAAATAGTATTTTATAAAAAGGTCATGTTTTTTATTGAGGTCTCTTTTACGTAATAAATCTGGCAAATATGTAAGTATATTATCAAACTCACACATGTCTTTAGCCAAAAAAAGCAAAATTATTTAGTTACTTTATATTGATAACCATCCTCAGATATTAGTAACCGTTTTTATGCAACTGGTAACACCTGCTCATCTGTATAGAATGATAATTATAGATCGCTTTTTTCGATTATAGTCATACGTATTGTGGATAAGGATTAAAATATCCATAAATAAGGTGGAGAAGAAAATCCAACATCGGAGTAGTCGTTTAAATGTTCATCTTAAAACTATGATAAAAGTAAGGTCATGTTTTTCTTTAATATTCTTTGTGACACTGAAACAATAATAGTCTATAATTTCATCCTTAACATTTCAAAGTTACAAGACTTCTTGATCAGTGAAAAAAGAAATAATACATGTTGTAACAACACATTTAGAAAAAAAACCATTGAACCTTTAACGTAGAAGTCTCTGGCTAATGCGACGGCACATCGATACAAAACACGTTACGAAAGACTTTTCACTTTTTATGCCTTATTGTGTTGACAACCAGCTGTAACAATGAAGATTGGATATTTGTTTTTTTTCTAAATGTGATGTTACTAGGCCTGTGTTCCTTTTGTTTCCTAAATTCAACATGATAATATCAGCCACATGCTATGCACTTTTAGTGTGTCAGATTAAATTACCTTAGGGACATGATTCATACTTCAGAAATTGAAATAGTATTTGGGATATTTGTTTTGTAACTGCTACATTATGATCCGTTTAGCTTAGTCGTGTACATTTGTATCTTAGCGTAAACAAATCACTAAGTAAGTTGAAAATATCTGACAAAAATCAGATGTATACTTAATTGTCCAATTTCAATTGAAATATTGATTTCAAATTTATAATTTTTAGATACAAAGTTGGTCAATCGTAACAACGTCATATAATAAAAACAGACGTTGGGCTTCATCCGAGATATTATGCAATCTGAAAAATTATTAGTCAAAGTCACCGAGCTTGCCACTTCCTAAAACTGCACAACTGTGCCAACACTTATTTCATAGTTAGAATCGTAAAGTTTATAGTACCGTTATTTAGCAGAAGTGGTCGTCCTTTAGGAAAATCGATCAAAAAATGTGGTAAACTAAGTGGTAGTACTGTAAACTTTTATACACCGAATAGTTACTTCTATGCGACAGGTTGGACGCTTTTTATGCTAAGAAAGCTATTCTATTCCGAAACAAAGAGAACGGTTTGAACAAATAACTCTGTTTGTTGATATTAAAGTTACTGAAGACAGAGTAAACCTGCAACACAAAACAATTTAAATATTCCGATCCGGAATTGAAAAGTTTTTAGCAAAATGTAACGTCATGAGATGACTATTGTTGATACTTGTACATACACATTATTATTTTGATTGTCATAAACACTCATTTAAACTCGTATAATTTCACCTAAATTGAATCTAGATTAAGTCCGTAAACCTTGTACACCACATGGCCATTTAGTTACAAGTGGTTGAAATTTGACAATGCAGTAATCTAATACATATCTCCTCTCGTGATTCTGAAAGAAGTTCCGATGCCTTAATGATTGTTATAGTAAGTACATTGTTTACCATTTGCTAAGCTAAGTGTCCTGTCTTAATGGACGCGCTGATTAACTTTGAAATAGTTTAGTTTTCCTTCGTAAAATGAGTCTTTTTATACATCAGGTTATTTAATAATGATGTCTGTCTCATACATAATATTTTCTAATTCTATTTTCTGTGTTCAAATGCCCAAGTTTGAAAATAGTTTGATTTGCCAGGAGATGTCTTCCTCGCATTTAGGCTCAAAGCCGACTTGAGCGAGCTTCAGTAATAGCTCAGAGCCCGGCGGTGCTCCTCTGTCGAGGTCATCAAATAGTCTTTATCATCCAGATGTGTTCCAGATCAGTGTGTACATCTGGCATTTGCTTCATGTGTCAGGGTTTTCGCTAATTGTTAATTTGTTAATTTGTAAATTCCATTCAGAGGAATTATGCTGATCCAGGCAAACATCAGATGATCATTACCGTGTCTGTATTCAGCTATCAGAAGTGCGGAATTTTCATTATTTTTGCATTTACTTCCCACGAATAGCGGAATGGACTTTACTTTTATGAGCTCTGATATAAATCAGTGTTCATTCTGTTTTTAATGTACTTTCATGGCAGAATCACCTTATAACGTCAGATCAACTCGTAAATGTTTTGGCTACATCCGCTTCCCGTTACTCCTAGGATGTATTCAGCAGACTGGAACGACGATGTTGTTTCTGTTTTTGCACACATCTGAAACTATTTGTTGTTTCGACAAGTTCTAAAGCAGTATATAATAATCTGACAATGTTATTAAACAAGATGAGTAAATGTTTTTATTGAAATACACTGATATGAGGGTTTCGTGAAATGAGATATACTTTGAAACGGATTCAAACTCTTGACTGTAAGATGTTTTATTCTAGAGTTCAATCTGCCAATGAGGTCGGTTTTTGACTGTTTTGATCCCATATATCGTTTGTGCCATGTTCACGTCTGAGAATTGTTAAATTTGTTTATAAAAGCATCGGTATTTCTGTTCTGAACGGTAGTACTTGTAGTTACTTAAATTGAAACAGAATCTGAAACATCATTACAACATCCTTATACCATAAATAAACAAGTTTTTACTAATTAAGCGTTCATCATATCATATTTGTCGTTTTTACTAGATGTTCGAGATTTTCTATATTTAAAATTCTAGGGTTATCACAGGCAACCAAAAACCGGATACATGTCTTAGAAATCATTTGATAACAGAATACACACTTGACATCGTTATAAGTCGCTATCGATTTCAGTTCACTAAAATCGGCAGTCCGCATTGAAGTACGTGACGGAGATCGGTAATAACGTTTACACAGTTAGATAGCTTAATTAGAACCAAATTAATAAGATGACTTTAAGCATCTTCACCAGATATAGAAGGGCATAATTTAGGTTTTGAAATGACATTTTAGTACAAAGTTGATGTTGTAAGACATTGTTAATATAATATTACAAGTAAATTGACAACGTGACTGTGTAAAGAGACACAATATATTCCGCTTCTATATATAGCGCCTTTTAATTACTATTAATGCGAGAACATGATTTGGAAAATGCATACTGATGAGTTTGGTTAAACGTTTCCCTTTCCCTATAGCGGCTCCATTATAATCCTGTTGCAGGTATCCTCTTGAAATAAACTGGCAACAGTGATATTGAGAATCAATCATTATACACCTAACAGAATGCGTGACTCAGTGCAACAATTAAGATAATAGGAGATAATAAAGAATCGCATCAGGAAGTGTTTGGATAGTGGAATCATTAAGCGAAGAGATGTGTAAAACATAATTCAGAAACGCAGTAATCTCATTCATTAACCTGCAAAACAGACAGTCTGAATGAGTGTGGCCTCTAATCTGATTTATGCAATGATACCAACGTATTCATCTTATACCTGTACGATAAATTAATTATTGTAGTATTTTGTGAGGCACTAAACGTCTGGCTAAGCACATTTATTTCGTTGTTTAATTTATACAACCAGTATGTCCTCGATATTCACACAAGATAACATATTTTTACGACAATATTTAATTTGTAATATTGCTCAAAATATGTGTATCTACCCTAATAAAGTCTATTAACATTATGCTTATATCATAATCATTAACTGGTGCATTCTCTGATAAAACAAATATCTGATTCATATGGATAATCTTGCTAATACATTATGTACTAGTAACGTCTGCAGAAGAACTTATGAAACAACTTCTGAATAATTCATTTTTGGGTTGGCAGGCAACGCTGCAAGAGACAACAAGAAGACGAGAATCATTCCCCGTCACCTTCAGCTGGCCATCCGCAATGACGAGGAGTTGAACAAACTGTTGTCTGGTGTAACGATCGCCCAGGGTGGTGTTTTGCCAAACATCCAGGCCGTGCTTTTGCTAAAGAAGAGCAAAGCTTTCGGAAGCAAATAAATGTGTTATAATAATAATAATAATAATAATAATCTCTTTATTTAAAGAAGCTAGCTCATTAAGCATATGCACATAAAGCAACATATTTCTTATCTACCATGTGGCCTTCTATTAACAATAATAATACACAATTGAGAAAAACTAACACAACACATGCACGCACGCACGCACGCACGCACGCACACACGTACACTCACATACACACTAAAAATATTGAGCAGAACTTCATTATTATATTATACAATCAATCATTTACTGAGTAGTATATATATATGTTTTTTATTCATTTATAGTAATCACTCATGCACTGTCAGCGATGGGATATCATCGTATAAATTTGACAAAAGTAAGTTATGTAGGGCAAGTTTGAATTGCTTAAGTGTTTTTTGCTCTTTTATTTGCAGTGGTAATGCATTCCATATTGAAAGAAACCACTCTTATATACTCCCGTGTATAAAATTATAGGTCCGTGGCTACACTATATGTTAATGCTGGAATGTCAAAAGTGTTTGCAACGCATTATCAGTTAGTAGCGTATATTTTCAAATCTACAGATATGATTGACTGGAATGTATAGTACTGGAACCATATATGACTATATGCTCTAAACTATGTTATTCTGTATACAGTTTGAAAAATATGTTTTTACCAAAATCTAACAGCGAGCAGCTTTAAAGTGCTGTGTAAGTCGTGTCACGTATTCCTGAAGGATGTCTCATAAACAAAGCTGTTTATATACAATTTAAAAGCAAGTGTATTTTACTTCGTCCAAAAGTCTCAACCAAAACCATGTTTTTGAAAAAAAAGAAAACAACAGCAATATGATGTGCTATCAATCAACTACAGGTTCCTTGATTAAAAGAAACAAACAGTAACCAAAATCAAGTACTGTTAGCGAAGTATTGACACAAATGATCACTTATTGTCTGTACGAAAAACCCCCTTGTGCCCAATTTTGCAGAGGACTCCTTGTTGTCAGCACTTTCAGAAAACGACTTCGGAAATTATTTCAAAGTAATTGTCAATTTCATTCGTTTGAACGTGATTGTACCTTAGAATTGTTCAATGTTACTTTTGTGCACATTAACCACAGCTTTTTACGCAAAAGGTAAATGGAGAAGAAGGAAGATTAATGTGAGGCGTACCAAATGTACATTCTAATCGTGACAGTCCCGTAGTCTGTTCCATCTTAAACACAGAATCTTCAATACAGAATATTCAATACAGAATCTTCAATAGTAGCTCATATGGAAGGACGTTTTAACCACATATTCCTATTTTGCAAGCCGTCACTATTTGTAATTATAAGTGACAATGTCGGGTTATTAGAATAGAGATATTAGAACAGTCCGAATACTTAAGTTACTGTAGTTGTGTTTTAATTTCAATAACAGTTCAAAAGGCTATAAATATGCAACAAAAGCTATACATTGTACTAGAAATCTTTTTTTCTTCTATACTTTGGTCACTACTACTTACACCATTCTAAAACGGAAAATCAGGTATAGATATTAAGTATCAGAGAGCGATGCATGACACGTGCAGTATGGGAAGTTGGTTACTTTATTAAGGCTGATGTAAATACTTACATGTGAATCTTTTCTTGAAACCATTGTCTGATCTGTGCTCGCGTAGATTCCGCGCAAGTGTGGGGTTAGCTACCTTTTAAACCTGCAAATTACATCCAGGTTGCGTTAATGTATCGTAAACAACGAGGTAGCACAGCGTTCATTGCTTGTTTACTTTATGTTAAGTGAAATAGTCTTACGCACTTTAGCATATAAGAGCAGTTTCTTTCCAAAGATTTTAGATAGAAGCATTTCTTATACAGAATATGCTTGTTTTGTTTTGTAGACGATCGAATATTAATTGCTCTTTAACCCCGGTTTCATGTCACGTGGCTTAATTAGCAAATCAGATTTTGAAATCAGTCAGTAAGTATTTATAAGAACGTTAAAATGTTTACGTAGGTTTGATGCTGATTAAACGAGTGTTAAATACTTTTAACAAGGCATCACGGGATACAATCATTAGGCTTATGCGTGTTCAGACTGAATTACAAATGTCTCGTGGGAATGAGAATATTAAGTATTATATTGTTTCCTTAAAGCACGCATTTAAAAGCCAGCAAAAAAGACATATTCGATCAATTGATGATCATTATCGGTCAAAAACTACTTAGCAGAGACTTGTTTGTTTTCACGACAAGTCGTAGCTACTAAACCTATTATCCCCTGATGAAACTAGAGCTATCACTAAATGTGATTAATACCCCCAAAAGACTGCTTTATAAACTAAGAAAGTTCGTAGTAACAGAATACCTTGCAAACAAACTAAAAAGAGATATTGTTCTTGGCAATAACTCTGTAATTTGTCAAGATAGAGTTATGGTTCTTGTACACTGCACTTCCTCTCATTGTGCTTGACCACTGTATGAAGTTGTATTGAATTCCAACCAATAGTTTTCGAATAATGCTCCGGACAAGTAAAAGTAACAAAGGGCAATAACTCTGAAATGAGTCAAGATAGAGTTATGGTTCTTGTACACTGCACTTCCTCTCATTGTGCTTCATCATTGTATGAAATTGTATTGAATTCCAACCAATAGTTTTCGAATAATGCTCCGGACAAGTAAAAGTAACAAAGGGCAATAACTCTGAAATGAGTCAAGATAGAGTTATGGTTCTTGTACACTGCACTTCCTCTCATTGTGCTTCATCATTGTATGAAATTGTATTGAATTCCAACCAGTAGTTTTCAAGTTATGCTCCGGACAAGGAAAACTAACAAAGGGCAATAACTCTGTAATTAGTCAAGATGGAGTTAAAGTTCTTGTGCACTGTACTTCCTCTCAATGTGCTTGATCATTGTATGAAGTTGTATTGAATTCCAACCAGTAGTTTTCAAGTTATGCTCCGGACAAGGAAAAGTAACAAAGGGCAATAACTCTGTAATTAGTCAAGATGGAGTTATAGTTCTAGTGCACTGCACTTCCTCTCATTGTGCTTGACCATTGTATGAAGTTGTATTGAATTCCAACCAGTAGTTTTCAAGTAATGCTCCGGACAAGGAAAAGTAACAAAGGGCAATAACTCTGTAATTAGTCAAGATGGAGTTATAGTTCTTGTGCACTGCACTTCCTCTCAATGTGCTTGATCATTGTATGAAGTTGTATTGAATTCCAACCAGTAGTTTTCAAGTTATGCTCCGGACAAGGAAAAGCAACAAAGGGCAATAACTCTGTAATTAGTCAAGATGGAGTTATAGTTCTTAAGCACTGCACTTCCTCTCAATGTGCTTGACCATTGTATGAAGTTGTATTGAATTCCAACCAGTAGTTTTCAAGTTATGCTCCGGACAAGGAAAACTAACAAAGGGCAATAACTCTGTAATTAGTCAAGATGGAGTTATAGTTCTTGTGCACTGCACTTCCTCTCAATGTGCTTGATCATTGTATGAAGTTGTATTGAATTCCAACAAGTAGTTTTCAAGTTATGCTCCGGACAAGGAAAATGCAACAGACCGCCCGACCGACCGACCGACCAACCGACCGACCGACCAACCACCGGGTGACTCCTATATACCCCCCTAAACTTCGTTTTGGGGGTATAAAAAGGACAATTGTTACGAGTGTTCTCAGAATGATCACATATCAAAATCGCCCAAAGCATCTCCTTTCGTCTGGCAACACATTAACATTAACAACAGTTTTTCTGCCGTATCTGTAAATTTCAAAATTGTACAGTAGTCTTGAAATAAGATTAGAATAAACCAGAAAATCTTTCCACATTATGGAAACATTAAATAGAAGATTTATTCCTCAAACTATGAGAATAGTGAACATATTAATTATATATAATTATGAAAACTCGAACGAAACACTCATTTATACGGTGCCCGTGAAGTGACATGTGATACATTTTTTTTATTTCGTAATTACGAAATACATTTCGTATAAACGAAATAAGATTTCGTAAAAACGAAATCTTATTTCGTAAAAACGAAATCTTATTTCGTAAAAACGAATTCTTATTTCGCAAAAACGAAATCTTTTTTCGTAAAAACGAAATGTTATTTCGTAAAAACGAAATGTATTTCGTAATTACGAAATAAGATTTCGTTTTTACGAAATAACATTTCGTTTTTACGAAATAACATTTCGATTTTACGAAATATATTTAATTCGTTTTAACGAAATCTTATTTCGCTTTTACGAAATGTTATTTCGTTTTTACGAAATGTATTTCGTAATTACGAAATGTTATTTCGTTTTTACGAAATCTTATTTCGTTTTTACGAAATCTTATTTCGTAATTACGAAATACATTTCGTAAAAACGAAATAACATTTCGTAAAAACGAAATAAGATTTCGTTTAAACGAAATAACATTTCGTTTAAACGAAATAAATACATTGCGGTAAAACGAAATGTTATTTCGTAAAAACGAAATGTTATTTCGTAAAAACGAAATCTTATTTCGTAAAAATAAATATAAGATTTCGTTTTTACGAAATGTATTTCGTAATTACGAAATAAAAAAAAGTCTCACATGTCACTTCACGGGCACCGTACATTTAAAATATAGATTATAACCGAAGTTACCGCTTATGAACAGTCAGTTACCAGAAACATGTTTAACTGGTTATTGTAACTCATTTGTATCTTACCAACCATACTCTCGTTTAGACAGAAAACTATGTACTATTCAAACAATAGACTATTCGTAAGTCAGATTATCAATATAAATAGGAAGTATCAACTACCAAACATGTTGCGGCAATCGCTGCAAATAGGTTCAAATCATACAAATGCAGTCCCAAATTTTCCTATATAAAATAGATTCCACGTCTTGCAAACCTACTCTTATTTAAGTTTGGTTTATGCTAATTTGTTTAAGTTCGATTGTGAAGAAAGCTTGAAGCTTATCGATCCACTCTCGAGTCCGCTTCCTGGAAATACCAGTACTGGTGCCATATGAGAAAGTACGGTCGTGACCCAGGTTGGGCTCGAACCTGCGAACTCCCGGATGATTACATCTACACCAGCGCTTCCTACACTTTATAGACCTATCCATAAATAACATAAAATAGAGAAAAAAAAAACATAATATTAGCCATGGTCCAAAAAAGGTCATGGACATGTTAGTGTATACAACATAATATCTGCTAGTAGGTATGCAAGAATATCGCCACTCACTTTCGTTTCAACTGACATATCATATTTATCCATACATACCTGTATTATGAACTAACATCCCCTGCAGTGAAATAGTTTAACTGCTGAACATAAAGTACTCAAACGACAAAAAGGGACATTATAAATTAGCATAGAAAAGCATTGACACAGAAAGGAACATGTGGTTAATTGTTTCTATATCAAGCATATAAAATCTTTAATTTTTTGTCATTTACCAGTCAATAAGCATTCCAACTACCTATACATAATTCAGTAGAATTCAGTAGAATAGGGAACAACTTCACTTTATTATATTATGTTTCAGTTACGTCATTTCTCGTTTCATCACATACAGGACATGAGCTAAACACTTGCCTAATTGATGAAATATTCTCATTTGTTACTTTTTGTTTGGACCGCATTTTGAAAACTGGAACGCCATTTCAGTTTCCATTGTATGTTGCACACGTCTTAAACTATTTAACATGTGCCTTACATCTTACTGTTCAAATATAATAAATGCATTAATAACAGTACTGATTAATAATCCTTAAAATGAAGATTGTCATAGTTATAAACAAATCATACGATTCTCTGTAACAGACTAATTTCTATTGAATCTACAAATGTCGATAAAATCTATTTTTAAAAATTGACTATTCTAGTCAAACTTTAAAAATCTACCGTTTCTGTAGGGTACATTTCCTCTACATATGTCAGTATAGAAATTACATCGTTTATTTCAATTACAATTGTCAGTTTTGCGTGTGAAATCAAATCATGTAAAACGAAATGAAAATTAAACACTGCAACTTGTATTCCACACATATGTGTAAATATATAGAGATTGATTTATGAACGAAGTAGTAATTTTGTGCTGAAATGGTAATGCTTATGGAAACAAAACAGCTTCTTAGACTCAAACAGTATCAAACTATCCCATTATATCAAATAAGTCTCGTTGTTATTGTAATTAACTTTCATCAGCTCTCCTGTTTGTTTTCAGCAGTTTTTCATAGAATAGAAGAAGTTTATTTGCTATTGAACCCTAACAAGAGTTATAAGCAAAACATATTTAAATCAAATACAAATGTGTATGCATACTAATAGGTGCATGGCATGATGGCGACCATATAGCGAGATAGCATGTATTTATCTATTTATTATTATCAATATTATTATAATTATAATTATTATTATTTTCTAGTGACATCTTATAAAGCGTTATAGGTTATTGCAGAAAGATTTACTTCCAATTTATTTGCCACAAACCTTTAGAATTTCATTAGAAATGCTTTTGTAGTTTGAAATACATGCCACCTCGGGAGAGACAGTTTACAACATTTATAATAGTCTCTATACAACACTTGTGATAAAAATACCTATCACATATAAAATTCATTCTATGCATTAACTATATGCATAACACTTGTATTTGTACCTCGATGTGGTGATTCTATATCATTTTAATACATAGTCGGTTACATATGAATTTAATTATTTGAATAAGTGTGTTACCATGGTATATGACTTAAGTCTCGTAGAAACCTATAATAAAACTTTCATATGAGAGCATTTTGAAGCTGCTGTCTTATCTTCAAAGCATGGAAAGTGAAAATACCCAAGTTTCGTAATTCTGATACATTTTCACTTATAAGCAGGTGAGTAAACTTAAACATACTTGGAAACTTCCAATTATTTGTTCTGATGTAGCTGACCCTACGTTCTTGGTAAACAGGACAAATAATGACGAAATGTTCCATATATGTTTCATATACTATTTGGTATAACAATACCGGTATTTGCTTTCGAATTTGTCGGATGTCTTACACATTTTGTTTCGTGTTAATATTCGTATGCTTAGCAGATGCCATCAAAAAGGTTAAATGCAAACATTTATAACAAAATACAGCTTTATCCTTTATAAGCAAAGTGTTAATAGCCTTTATAAGGCTATAAAACATCACGGGTAATGTAGAAATGAAATATTAAATGTAGGCATAAATAATTGATTCCTTGTATAGAAAATCCTTAGAATTGCCGGTTATTAATTAAACGGCAAATTTAAATAAATGTGCTCAGAAAGACGTGATTTTTAGAAGTCTTCCAGTTTATGGCGTAAGACAATATGCTAATTTGTAAGATAAGATGGATACGTTGCCTATTTGATAGATACTTTCTAGAGAAATCCTATTAAGATATATAGTTTCCTGGAGGTTGCGGGTTCGAGCCCCACCAAGGTCACGACCGTACCTCCTCATATGACACCAGTACTGGTTTTTCCAGGAAGCGGACTCGAGAGTGACTCGATAAGCTCAAAGCTTTCTTCATAATCGAGCTAAAATAAATTAGTACAAAATGTATAAACTAAACTAGAGATATAGTTTACAGAAAGTCATTGAAAGGGAGACATTCCTTATAGCACTTTATATTCAATGTCAGTCGCAATATTATTGTTTAACTATTAAACTATTGTTTAATTATAGTGGCAAATTACAAGCTAACACACTGTCTGTTTTGCATGCTAATAATTACAATTACTGCATATAATAGCGATTGACCTGTCCAAACACGTCCCTGTACGGTCTTTGTAGGGTCTTTTGGTTTCTCCTTATGCTTTTGTGTTTATAATGGGTGAAAATCGATAACGTGTCGGAAATTCACTTCAGAAAGCTACCATGCAAAAGTCATACTGGGTTATCAAGCTTATACAGGTTTCCACGTACATTGTACGATGTAAGGTCCGAATCCGCAATTCCTTTGCAGTTTAAAAGGATCTTTGAGCACATGCATTATGATGTAAAAAGATCTCTTTAAAATCCACATCTTAAATCTTGTGCATAGTAATTGTATCTACAGATCGTATTAAGTGAAGTAATCCTTGGTCAATTTGAATGATTCAGTGAATTTAAATGTTTTGTTTCCTTCATTTCTATTTATATTTAAACTGACCCTACACATGCTCGATCAAAATTATTAAATTGTTACAAAAATTTTATGAAGTTGATTTCTGTAATCTGTTTTGCGCGATGTATATTGAAAAGTGACCTTCACCTGTTGATTTACCACGACCTGTAACAATAACACTGCTGTGTCAATCACTAAATGGGGCCAAGTTATTACATAGGTAAATGACCACTATTTTTATGCCGACGCGACACGTGCTCGATCACCGGTTTTACAGACAGTATCGAACTGTCTTACGGTTATTTTTGGAAAGGTGAAATACTATATACTATCTATGTCTCAAATCTGCAAATACATACTGATAAACAACTCTTTTTAGCAGAATTAGTTAATATATTATAACACACCCTAATTGACGTCTTCTTTTTTCTTGGTGTCTGGGTAGGGTGCATAGACTTTTATTACGAAGTGCAATAGTAACTTAAAATAATAGTTATAACTTTAATTTGAGTTTATGAATTCACAACAGTCAACTGCTAACGACTTTTGAACCGTTTTACATATTTACAAGCATTGGGTATGTTTATTGATTTCACTCTTTTGTAAACAGACTTTTAGCCTTTTCAAAGGTATCAGGTGAGTGAATCTGTTGGTTCCTTTTATACATTTTCGTTGCTGCCAGGACAAAAACTCATTTATATGACAAATGTTGAATTATGTTCCTTTCAAGCTCATTTAAAAATGAACATGGAAAGAGCATTGCTCACATGAATGTGCAGATTTAGTTGTTTGAGACTTAAAATTTAATATTTATTTTGAAACTACCTTCAACGAGTTTTTCACAATTTCTCATTTAGTTTTATTCTTAGGGTACATTATCAATAAAAATTAACTTCTTACTCTATTTCTGTCTAAAATATATCATGAAATATCTAGTAACTTATCCCTGTTCAACATTTGCATGTCGGCCATATTTGTTTACAAGCTGTCAAAAATGAGGTCACTGACTATTTATATGAGTAATGCTGCAAAGACTAGATAATTAAAGCTATTTGGACAACCACATATAATTTCTTTTATGATTTAAGTCAAAATTTTATAATGACGTGACGTAAAGAATCTATTACACTCAGTTTTCAATGAAGTATGTCAGTTGGTCAGTTTTTGGTTACATTTTTTTAGCGTCCGTAAAACGCCGCACGCGCAATCGTCGCTCTTCTTGTTAGAGATTTATTTGTGTATTGGGTAGTTGATATAAAGAACGGAACACAAATGTTTCAATTTCTATTCACTCAGGAATTGTGTGCATAAAACATTGCAAGTGATCGAGCACATATCTGATCGAGCATGTGTACGGTCACTCTATATGTCAGATGATCCTATTGCAGTCCGGCTCAGGGATTGGCTGAAAAAAAGTACAGGGAAACCCGTAAGATTAAATGAGACATTACCTTATTGGTAGAAAAGGTTGTGTTTGCAAATGAAAAATACTTATTTGAAAAATAAAATGCAATGTCTTCTGCACGCAAATGAATATTTTAGGATTGGTTATCATAATAAATAATACTGAAATCGCCATATAAATAGAAGGTGTACACATACGGTTTAGACCCCTAAATCTCATCTGACTGAGTGGGGTGGTTGTCTCCCTTGCCAAATTGTAAAACACTGTGTTGGTGAAGCCATATAAAAACAGCATTTTCTGGTGTTTGAGAGAAAAATCTGTTCGATAAAGCAATTTCATTGGTCAACACTCTATAGGAGGGTATGATACAGGGTCCTCTTTTGACTAGATTTATAATGTAAGTCAATGGGGAAAACAATAGGAGTACCTTAACTCAACGTACTCTTTCTGTTGCTTTGGCAATTTGTTTTAGCGGATGTGACTGTTGAGTTCGTGTCGGCGTCTTGCTTCGAACGTGTCGCGCCAAGCTGCTATTAATCCATTAGTAATACACAAAGTATTTATATAGGTGTAGTTTGTGACACAATATCATCTAAACTGCTGTTTTAGGAACGACATGTTCAAACTACGAGGACATACTTCAATTGTTTGCAATGTTAAAGTCCAAGTAACAATAGTAAGTTAATGTTAACTGTCTTCAATCAGTACTTTGAACATTTTGCTGTTGACATAATTATAAACTCAAACAATGAAAAATACATATACTTTGTTTGATGGCAAGCAATCAATAGTTTGAACATTTTGCTGTTTACAAAATATTAATTCATGTCATGAAAACATACATACATTTTGTCCCTATAGCATATACATGTATTGCAAAATCGTGCTAGAAGACCTTCTCTAACAGAACATTATTTTACTGTCTTTTCGTCGCTTTGGTTAGAAGTAGGTCGTTCATTAATAGCACGTTAAGCCAAGTTTCAAGGCTACAGTCACGAGACTTCATTAGTAAATCAGATCGCGAACCAGGAAAACAGGAAGTTTCTCATTTCTTTAAACTTCTAAATTTTTGCTTTGAAATAAGGCGATTTTCGCAAAAACTACCAATCAAATATTGAAATAGTTTTACAGGGGTGATTTTTTGTGTGAACCCTTACCAAAACTGTTTTAGAGATGATAATTTGTCAAGAATTGTCACTACATGGGGGCATGTCTGATTTCCCTGTTTGTCTAAATAGTTAACTAAAAAGTCCAAAAGTCATTGGTAGGATTTTGGTATTATTCCATAGGAATGGTCACTTTGTTGCACATTTACATATTGTTAGTCTGCTTTGACACGAACATAACGTGCATTGATCTTAGTGATAAATAAGTGAAAATAATTCAGGATCATCAAGGTTCATTGTTCCCATACCCGTATTCAAATTGCAGTCAAAGTTCCGTTATTGTTGACACTCTTGAGTCTCTTATAACAATCAGTTCGTTTGATATGCCTTAATTGGATTTTTGAGCTGTTTGCTATGTATGTGACAGGAGATAAGTACGTCCATTAAGAGTTAAGAAGGATCGTTGACGTGACTTGAGGCTCTCAATTATTCTGAAATTGGGTTGATCACAGGCGCTTCAAAAGTCAATTGGATGAATCAGATATAAGAGATATTGAGTTACTCTGCAGATATAGTTGTTGACGAGAATGTGGAGATCTGACTTTTTGCCTCTATACATACATATATTTAGTAAATAGAACCAATTACAAAATATAAGTTATACAAAGATTTCAGAATAATGTGGAATAAGAAAGCAGTGTATTACTTTCTTGTATGTTATCTAAATAATAAGATCTCTGTTGAAAGCAATATGACGTACTGACAAATGACTTTACTCTATGTAACGTATTGAGCTCAAAATCGAACACATACTACATACATTAATCATTATATATTATTGATTAACCACAAGAACAAAACAAATTAACTGCTCTATAAAATGCACCCAATGAGTGTTATATACGTGACATAAAACTACAACAGAATGAAGTAAATTACTTAAGTAGACGACTTTCGTGTATGTTTTATATTGACCATACCTTGTTTCTCTCTGTAACCCAATAATACAGCCGACTCAGTTTTAGTCAAAATTTCTGACAAAAATGAATTCCGATCTGATTCAGGTGGACTAAACCTCCAGGGCCTTGAAAGTCAGCTTCTGGGCAAGCTTTTAAACTCCAAACCATAAATAAATATTATGTGATAAAGAAAGTCAAAGATGTATAGCAGGAGCAAAACATCTTAGCTCTTACATATACAAGTTTTGTTCCATACTTCTATAGTTTTTATATACTCAAAGGCAAACGAAACGCAACTGTTCTTTCTTTGCTGTTTGCAGAAACGTGTTTTCATTAAAACGTGTTTACTAAATAGTGAAGTTTAATTATGTCTCCCCCACCTCGGGGGGAGACATATTGTTTTTGCCCTGTCCGTCAGTCCGTCCGTCCGTCAGTCCGTCAGTCCGTCCGTCCATTCTTCGTTTCCGGACGATAACTAGAGTTCCTTTTGACCTACAGCTCTCAAACTTCATAGGATGAATGGTCTTATTGAGCAGATGATCCCTATTGTTTTTGGGGTCAGTAGTTCAAAGGTCAAGGTCCAGTGACCGTTGGTCATTTCTCGTTTCCGGATGATAACTAGAGTTCCTTTTGACCTACAGCCCTCAAACTTCATAGGATGATTGGTCTTATAGAGCTGATGATCCCTATTGTTTTTGGGGTCAGTAGGTCAAAGGTCAAGGTCACACTGACCGTTGGTCAATTTCTCGTTTCCGGATGATAACTAGAGTTCCTTTAGACCTACAGACCTCAAACTTCATAGGATGATTGGTCTTATAGAGCGATGATCCCTATTGTTTTTGGGGTCAGTAGGTCAAAGGTCAAGGTCACAGTGACCGTTGGTCAATTTCTCATTTCCGGATGATAACTAGAGTTCCTTTTGACCTACAACCCTCAAACTGGGGAGTCCGTCAGTCCGTCCGTCCATTCTTCGTTTCCGGACGATAACTAGAGTTCCTTTTGACCTACAGCTCTCAAACTTCATAGGATGAATGGTCTTTTGAGCAGATGATCCCTATTGTTTTTGGGGTCAGTAGTTCAAAGGTCAAGGTCACAGTGACCGTTGGTCAATTTCTCGTTTCCGGATGATAACTAGAGTTCCTTTTGACCTAAGCCCTCAAACTTCTAGGATGATTGGTCTTATAGAGCTGATGATCCCTATTGTTTTTGGGGTCGTAGGTCAAAGGTCAAGGTCATACTGACCGTTTGTCAATTTCTCGTTTCCGGATGATAACTAGAGTTCCTTTAGACCTACAGACCTCAAACTTCATAGGATGATTGGTCTTATTGAGCAGATGATCCCTATTGTTTTTGGGGTCAGTAGTTCAAAGGTCAAGGTCACAGTGACCGTTGGTCAATTTCTCGTTATAATTTGGGGTCACTAACTCAAAGGTCAGGTCATAAGGGGAGACTTTTAAAACCAGTTTATCAACAGTCTGAATGAAATTTGATGTATTAAGAGACATTTATTAGTTTTTCTTTGTCTCTGTTCCAGGCGGATTCTTTTTAAAATGCACTGGATATAACGAATTTGAAGCCAATTGATAAAGTTGCATTTCTTTTGCCGGTCAGTACATAAATGAGCATTTAGTTATCGATAATGACATTTTGTCATCAACCGGGGTCTAATGTCATCTTCGGCAGCGAGGCTCGAATTAGTCACCTTCAATCAGTGGAAGGTTTACTAATTTTAATTCTGGTAAACAAACATTGCCATTGTTATGATAAAAACATATGATGAATCTCTATAACGATTTCTTTCCGACTGAAATCTGTTAAGATCATGTTTGACTACCCTTGTCAAAAATCTCTGTGAAGGGTATTTCATTTCTGCCTGTCAATGAAAAAAATAATTAATTATAACTCATTTGTGGTGTGTTTCCGAAGTATCTACTTTGTTTTAAGCTTCATTCTAAGCCATAAGTCAATATGCCCATTTTCGAGAGTAATACTATATTAAGACTTCTACATAGTACATCGTATATACGATGTCAAAGTGAAAACAATGGTGAAAAGAACAATTTCGAGAACATATAATAACAATAGAAAGTTCAAAAGTTAAAAGCGCATTCTAATTGCGAAGTCTTCCTTACGTACGTACCAATTATGATCGTAACCGGAGACGTTACTACGTTTTCTAAAAATTTCGAACCATTTTAGCGTGGGGTACAATGATGGGGTAAGCCAAGTGTATATTACCGGCTTGCCCTTTAATATCATTTTCTATTTACGGATCACTGGCTAATCAAGCGCTTGAAAATTTCCTGGAAGAGTAATAAATGATTATATTATAATTTCAAAGGCGTTGGTAACGCATAATAATTTGGTAGCAAAATACTTTACATGAATTTACAGTCAAACTTCCTGTGTGAAAAAGTCTGGACAGATTGGAACCAGATAATGTTCAGACTAAAATACAAAAAGTCTGTGCTGATTCTGTACAGAAAATATTCTGGTTCATTAAAACATAGTTGAATCAAAATTCTATAAATACATTTCTAATATATAAACAGAGAACAAAATCTGTACAGAGTTTTGCGAAATATCTAAATAAAGCCAAAAAGCAGGATAATTTTCGGTACAGAATAAAATCTGTAAGATTCTGTACAGAAAAAAATTGCAGCATAATAATAATTTCTGAACAGAAAAATGGTTGTGAATTCCTACCACGGTGTGTGCAGTTTTCGCGATACATGTATATTTCCACAAGAGTTTACTATGCATGATTTTTGCACTTAAATTCTGTTCCACGTTAAGAAATCCAATTGCAACTTGTAGCATACTAATTTCTACATTAGTCTGCGAAGTACCTTGATCTAATTCCATGTAGTTTTGCAGATTTAAGTCATTTTATCTAAGTCAACAACTGAAAACTTTTCATCGGCAGCCATTTGTCGCAAAGCATTATTGATCGTTTTTGCCAGTTCCTGTCATAGTTGTAAACCAAAACATGATCATACAGTACAGGCAAATAACTAAAAATATGTCTTGTAAAAATGAAAAGAGCAAAAATTCTGTCTGAAAAAATAATCTGCACAAAAGCTGGTTCACTACGATTTTGTACAGAAAATAAGATACATTCTGTACACATTTTACGTCAGATTCTGTGTCTGTGTCTACTTTATACAGAAAACAGAAAATATGTATGCATTCTGCGCAGAATTGGCTTAGAGCTTTCGTACAGCTTGTGTTAAAGACCAATTTTAAATAAAAACAAAAACAATATCAAACAACCCTGTGAATAAAGACCAGCTGGGAGACCACAGTGCAATATTCATCTGTTGTAGAAACACATATTTGAATAAAGACAACCGGCAAACAAAGACAGTATTTGTAGCTTCCAAACAGTGGTTTTTGATTACATGTCTGTCTGTATACTGAAACCCTTTTATTCAATTATTCGCTCAAAAACATGTTAATTTCAAACAGTTCGAAGAATCAAAATCTGATAGCGAGTAGCTTTAAGTTAAAATTCGGTACTATTACAAATAATTTCATTCGTATGTGTATTAAGTTAATTTTTATTCGTTTGTTAATAACTCTAGATTAAATTTTAACATCTATTCAGAACCATTCTGCTAAGGCAGGCATACAACTTATAACCATTACCGTCTTTGTATCTCAACCATCAGAGAGTGTAGCAAAGCTTCCATTATTTCTGTATTTATTTGACAGTTTATGAGCTCCGATACAAAACAGTTTTGAATCTGTTTTCCAATGTATCTGCATTACAGAATCACCTCATAAAATCATGTTTGTCTTAATTCGTTGCTTGTTAATGCAGAGATGTGTTTCAACAAAATGTAACGACACTTCCGTTTCCACTGAATGTTTCGCACGTCTTATTTTATTTTTCTCTCACATAAAGTTAAAAAGTTTGTAACTAGCCAATGTTATTAAACAGGATAAAAATGTGCCTGGATAGATATAGTAAACACCAATAGAATGTACGGAGTTATATATATTTCGTTTTCTGAGAAATTCAAAATGATAACTCTGTGGTGTGCTTGTAAGCTTCACACAGTGGCATTTGTTTTAGAATTAATCTGCCCTTGAGGTCGGTTATTGGTTGTACGTGACCTCATATTTAGGAAATATATTAATTTTTGTGTGATATACAAGAACAAATATCACGATTTGGAGCTCAGTTGTGTAGTAATCTAATCACGAAGGCTAGAGTGATTCATTACGAAGCATCTGAATGACAAATCGGGATACATGATCCGGTATATCAAGCAAAAATCTATCTCCATTCCAAAACGATATTTTAAACTGCAAAAATCGAAGGGGTACTATTACTGCGCTAACATGAGGTCGCTGCTTTAAACTCTTAGCATTCTGAGCAATCCTTTAAATTGTGGATGTTCTTTATAACCTCTCTATTTCAACACTATTTTGTTTTGTTGTTGCTGATATTTTAAGCGATACCGGAAGTGTATGAAATTTTATTACGGGTTGTTTAGATCACGTGACTTCATGCATAACAATACCAGTCCTATGTATAAATGCATGCACTCTCTAAACTGTTGTGTGATGAAATTATCCAGGGGCGGTCACCCCGAATACATTTCAATTAGAATTCGTATTTTTTCACCATACTGTTAAATATTGTACATTGGAAATCTTGTAACAAACATTTAGGTTAAATATTATATATTGTGCACACGGTGTGATTGAACGTGTCCTTGTAACGAAATTTCATCATAGTATCCTAATACATAAATACAATAAGCAGTTATCTTCATTAACTGTTAATAAACTGTCCATTAAATGTGCATACAATGTACACCGCTTCTCAATTCTTTAGTTTTACCAGTTTACAAGTTTACCATTACCTGTAATGTAGGAAATAAAACGTATTGAATTACCTAAAACTAAATTCCAAGGTCTTAATCCTTAATATAAAAGACTCTATTAAGTTATCAAATGCCAGCAAAAGATAAATGATATTCTTTAATCCAAATACAAACAACCTTTTTATAACAGATTACAGCTCTATTATATATATGCAAAATGTTAATAGTCTTTGTAAGACTATAAAACATCCTCTTTCACGCGTTTTGTGGATATCAAATGTTAAATGTAGTCGTAAATATGTGATTCCTTGTGATGAATATCCCAGAAGTAACGGTTGTATTAATTAAACAGCAAAATAAATGAGCTTGCACGAGACAGTCTTAAGGAATATTTCCGTATATGACCTCAAAACAAAATAATACTTTGTCAGATGTTATCTGTTGATATATAGTATCTAGAGAATTCACACACCGTTAATTTAAAAGAAAGAAGTTTGCTGAAAATCGTTAAAAATGAGACAATATTTCGCATTTGGTGACTATCCAGTGTCGGTAGATGGATGAGAAAGCAAAAGTATTGTATAACACTTAACATTCAAGTTGGAGATTTCTGAAATGAAAATTAAATATTTTACTACAATAATCACACAACGGTCTCTTTTGTAGGCTTAAAGGTCCATTACTAACACCAAATCACAAATTATGGAATTGTAGCAGGGAAATACAGTTTGAACCAGGCTTCTAAAACTTAACAATAGCCGTGGAGTATTTCCCTGTTTGAAATACTGCTGCATAAGAAACATGTGAATGTTTGTGTATTTTCTTAGATTGACCTGGGTGGTCTTTTTGTCCTACTTTCGCTATATTGAATGTTGTAAACAGTCAGAGATAAACTTTGCACGTAATTTGAAGTAAAATTCTTCAATAATAATTCAAAATAGGCATGCTCATTTATGTACAACCAATATTCAGCCTCTCTCTGGGAGATTTCTGGAAAATTACAAAGATATTTGAAAACTGGAAAACCTACTTTCGTTTTTGAAAAGGCAAAATACAGTTTATTAATTCTTTTGTTAAACTCAAATTTTCTACACAATATGGTCACATTTGATGCAATATGTCATATTTTCCTTCTAAGAAGACACCCGTTACAATTCAAGATTTAAAAGAAAATTCGATTTGGTGTTAGTAATGGACCTTTAAGAATGAGATTCTCGCCGCATAACAATTTCCCTGTTCAAACACTTCCTGATACGATTCTTTATTATCTCCTATTATCTTAATTGTAACACCGATTCACGTATTATGTTAGGTGTTTAATGATTGATTAATGGTTGATTATCAATAACGTAGAATAATTCTGTCGCCAGTGTGCTTTAGGAAGAAATCTTGTAAAAGCTCTGTTAAATAGGAGAAGAAACTGTGGAGTTTACAGACATGTGTACATCTATATAAGCGTAATTACTCAAAAACAGAAACCAAAGCAGTTTAGCCTTTTCACTGACACTAGTTTATTCGTACATACTTTGCCTTCTAACGACAGGACGCTTGTTTCTTAGTAAAGCTATTTAATATGATTAATGTTTTGTCATTACTTTGCGCGTCTAAGCTATTTAACTTTTTGAATTAAAATTTGATCCCGGTATTATTGAGTCAAAATACAATGTTATAGATGCCTACGAGGTGTATCATGTGTATATTACTGACAAGTGTAGACAGTGTAGACCTGTTTAATAGAAAAGAGATACATGACACAATAAACCTAGTGCTGAAACCAAGATCAGATCTAGACTAGAACTAGAAATATTAAAATTATGCCGATGTATGACACCATAAGTAATAGATCGTGTCGCAGATCTGTTTACCCATAAAGAGTTACAAAAAGATGTAGTGTAAGAAAAAGGCCGCGTTTAGGTACATTGTACCATAAACTGATTAGTATTGTTTATCAAGAATATTAAAAGACCATTCCATCTACAAAATTAAATTTTGATAACCTTGATGTTTTCATGTTTTGAAGAAGCTAGTAATAGTACTGTATACTCATATAATATAAGGCCTTTTGAAACAAAATCCTCTACAAACATGTCGAACATGAGAAGTCTTCTGAAATGTCATGTAAATTGGAACGCTGGAAAGGTAACTCATGCATGCCTTTCTTATTTTCCCACTTTATCTCTTGGAACCGATTTCAAACATTATCACTTACCTTGCTAAGTTTTTCTGGCTGATGAACGCTTTCTCTATGATAATTCACTGGGCGGGAAGTATGAATGACAATGCATTGACGATGACGAAGCAACGATAGCAATATGCGATGCCATGATGGTATTGTGCGGTACTAGAAGCCAGGATGACGATACGCTATGATTTTCCATCTTTATTCGTACATCTATGAAATTTTTGACGTGACCTTTTCCAAAATTTAGTACTTTGTGGAAACATTACTGTTAACTTGGTCGTGGCTAGATACACCACAATTAAGCTAGCCCTAACAAAGCCAACAAGTAGACAGAATTAAGTTTAACATTTGTTTGAACATAGTTGCATAAAGTACTGTCTGTCTTTGCTTGTAAATTCATCTTTAGATAGTTCACTGTATTAACTGTATTGTCACCTACCCTTAGATCTTTTAGGGTAAATGCAATGTAAGCTACCTGTAAACTTTCAGGCAAATGCAAAGCAAACTACACCTTAAATGTACAAGGCCAGTGCAAAGTAACATGCCCTTTAAACTTGCAGGGCCATTGCGACGTTAACTATCCTTTATAGTTACAGGAGTATTGTGATTTTGTCTACCCTTTAAACTTACATGACATATGTGAAGTTACCTACCTTTTAAACAAATAGGACTACTGTGAACTGTGAAGCTATCTTCTCTTTAAACTTACAGGGCATATGTGACGCAACCTGCCCTTTAAACTTACAGGGCAAATGCGAAGTTACCTACACTTAAATTTACAGGGCAAATGCAGAGTTAAAAATTAGAATTAGAATTAAAAAATGTAGCTCCCTGTGAACGTATAAGGCAGATGTTATTTTACCTGCCCTTTAAACTTATAGAGCAAGTGCACAGTTTCTTATACTTTAGACATACAGGGCAAATGCGAAGTTAATTACCATTTAAACTGAAAGAGCAAAAGCGAATTTACCTACCGTTTAAACTTATTGGGCAAATGCGATGTTACCTACGCAAAAGCAAAGTTATCTACACTGTCAACCACAAAATACGTATAATTTGCGGTAAGAAACAGTAGCAAAACTGTTACCTTTAAGTTAATCTGTTTATGTCAGCAGACATCAGCCACCATTTTTATGCTTTATAAACAAATATTTCATTGTTCGGTGTATTCTGCAGTGAAGAAACTTCGTTTAAGTGTCGTTTAATAACAATATGTTTGTGAATATGTCAATGTGCTTCAATTTCTATTTTTGTTCACTGCTTAATCAATTTACTTTACTGTGTTTATCTTTAACTGTATAGATCGTGTTCGATTGCTGTTACGCTGCAAATATGAACGACAAAGTATATAATAGTATAGAATCTAGTGTAACAGCTGCTGTAGCAACGGAATGTCTTGTTTATACTATGGCAACACATTCCAATTTTTCGCATGTACATTTTGATGTAAATGTCCAAATATCAATGTAATGATTCATTTTAATAGCGTTAACTGTTCATAAAATGTATTTAAACTTAATGTTGTTTGTTAAACAGACCGGTATTGTAATATGTCTATACTTGTTCTTGACTGTACGTTGCATGCAATTGTATATGGACGATGAACTATTAAAATAAAATGCGTGTTATATGTAAGGCATATAAATAAACAATGACGCTGAAAAGAAGTTTTTATTATTACAAGACAAAAGTAATCTTGAATGAATTATACCTTTTACCAACACATATGGCGGGTGTTATTTCCAAAATACAAGAAAAACATGAGCATTTGGCTATAATTATACAGCTAAATTAAATTTCATCTTAAAGTATCAAACAAATCCCAAGACAGTATAATATTCAAGAATATAATTATTATGATGCATTTGATATTAATTTTAAATCTTCCCCTAATGATGTCCTTTACTATGGGACAGGAACAATGAAATTCCTCAAGTTTGATATTTTAATAGATATGAAAGTGCTCTAAAACAGTCTGTTAAAAGTACATACAGTACAAAGAAACAAATGTGTTCACTATTGAAAGAAGTGTTTCGTCAAACATTTAAGAAATTTCCTACACTTGCTTTACGTCGGTGTCAGGAACGATATTGTGATCGTGCATACATGTATATACATTAATTGTAAATTGTATATTGTATATTATATATAGGGTAATTGTTCAACAATTATATATGTGGTTGTTGTTCAATAATCATATATGGAGTAACTTTTAAAGTAAGATTTTATATCTGCTAATCAGTAATGTGATATAGAAGAGTCGTTTCATTTCTGTAGAATGTCATCCTATATAAATTCAAGCTAGCCAATCAATAGCACTCTCAACGAGTTGTCACAACCGATGCTTGGCTCCTCATCCAATATCATAACCTTCTTTCCTCCAATATTCTAATACGGAAATTTGCTTCTCTCTAAACGGTCAGTTTCAAATACAGACGAGAAAGTGATGATAATCCTTTGAAATTTATTCATTAATGGAAAACAAGTATTCACAGTAGTGACGAACATTGTACATTTAAATTTCAATTAATTGTCTCAGCAGTTGAAGTTCAAGAAAGCGTTACATTTAACAGAGTCTACATTTTATTCATGGATTACAATTTGTGAGATATTTTGACAATAGCTTTTCTGCAAGGTAAACATTTTCTGTTAACATGCATGCTATCATTTCTCTTGGGTTTTTATGAGACAGTTTTTGTAGTCATAGTGAGAAAAATAAAAACGATTCATAAAAATAATTGATGCCATTAAGAAATGCAGTTTCTAGGCCTTATGAGGGAGATATAGAATTAGCATCTGAAATTAACGACTTTTTAAATACTTTAGGCATTTTACAGATTTCTCCAGATTCTAATCTCAATTAAAACTAGCTTTGTAAGGATGCCAGTCTCTTGCAGACCTGTCGGGGCTTGTATTTAGTTGTGGCATTAAGTTATATAAAATTTCGAGATAGGTTCCTAAAGAAAAAGTCAGAGATATGGCAAAAACAAATTAATGAGGTATTGCCATGCATACGAAGTCCCCTACCGGATTGGAGCAATCTTGAAAGAAGGGTGTTTACATTTAGGGCATACATATAAAACCAAGGTATAAGAGCTAAGTGTGACTTTAACCTCGGGAAGAAATGACTATGTGCTGTTTGTAACAAATCCTTATGGTTCGGGTAAAATTGTTGGACTAAAGTCCATGCATGTACAAGCTACAGAGGGTATATAGCACTATGTAAAAGGGACTGAGTCGTAAGTGTGACCTTGACTTTGGAAGCATGTTGCTTGGTGTTTAGCATGCTTGTAGTAGTGTTTGAACCCTAACCTTGCGAGAAAGTGGCTGGTTGTTTTGTATAACACAACCTTGTGGTATAGGTAACCATTGTGTGAAATTATATCAAATTCTGTCCATGCATGTGGAAGACCGGAAACGAAAGTGCGGACGGATGGACGGATGCAAACATATAGTCACCGAATCGGTCATTTGACCGGCAAAGGACTAACTATAATACGATTGGAAGCATACGGTGTATTTCCGTGAAAGAAATAATGAAGAAAAGCGGATGGATTATCCCAATTGTAAATTTTTCTTTTCGGAATAAAAATACGTACATGCAGTTTAAAGGCGTGTGATATGTTCTCCATTAATGCGAGTCTGCCTCATTTTATAGCAAAGTATACATTTTGATACGTTTAGTATACTGAACACATAGAAATCAGTATTTACTGACATTACTGGCAGACGGTATTTTTGAAAGTTATAATTATAATGAAGCGCAACAATGTTTATCTAAATTTAGTAGTGTTACGAAGGACATATGCGTCCATGAGATAGGGATAAGACGATGCGTACACAGTGTCTAGCTCTTTTCTGTTCTTGTTTTATGGGTACTGGTGAGGTTTTAGTGAGTGGGGTATTCGGATTGTACAGTAACGCACATGTTTTCAGTAATAACTAGACAAGAAGTTAACCTGTTACATGTTTAGAGATAGCACCGGTTTTCTGCACGTTACTGACTGCAAAACGTTCTTGAACGCAACGAATGATTAAAAATACAACATATTGACACAAGATACTGTCGGCCCGAGTTCTCACCAGACGCAGTAGGCTACAAGGTTTACCAATTGATATAAAAAATAAGAATATTAGACATATGCAAACAGTAGAAGTGACGATGATGCACAAGAATAATAGATTCATGTAAAACATTAACAACATTATGATACATGCAAAAGGATGGCTAAATTACGCTCTGTTTTAATTCCATTTGGTTGTTTCACCATCCATTAGGGGCTAGGTATAGCAATAAATGTATCGAAATAACTTCATAGAAAATAACTGCCTCACGTCATAATACCAAGGTCTGTCCTAACCAGAATTTGTTATGAACAGATGTATTCTTCAGTTGAAATGTCGGGAAATTTAATATTTAAACTATCGTTTTGACGACATTAATAACTACTATAAAGTGAAAAAACAAAAAACAATATCAAACAGGGAATGCCACGCACCAACCAGCCCCCAAACAGCCCCACACACCCAAAGCCACCACCACACCACCCCCACGCACGCACGCACACACACATAAATAACTACACAATCATTTATAAACAAACAAGTAGAAGTTATTTATCGACGTCTTGAATTTATAAGAAATATATTTGCCCTGTTATATTAAAAACGGAGCTTTCTTGTCAAAATATTCTCCGGGATTCTCTTCAATAAAAAGAAGGCTATCATACCTGCAGACCAAGTCATAAAAAAGGTGTTAGAACTGTTTATTACTCTAAATTGTACGCAACTGCGATCTCTTACATAATAAAGTTGGTGGGATGTCATTACCGCGATATCGCTTGATAGTAATGGTGCATGCCATACCACAGACTGATGTAACGGATATTTATCAATATAGGAGCGCCTTGTGACCAGACGGGAATTTAAAAAAATTATTCAAGAGGTTCAAGTTGCTTGCAGAACTGCTCACACAACAGAGATCACTACTAAATGCAGATATTCTATAAAATGATAGTAAAATAACTCAGATTTTTCAACGACGAAATCTCAAGAATATTTTTTTCTTGCTGTGATCGAAGGATGACCTTCTCTAGTAAAAAATCGGGCGACAATCCTTGATTGATAACTTAAAGTATTTTCTCCACACTTCTTTAGAACAAACCGTATCCTTGTATTGAAAAAATAACACTTGTTTTCCTTACAGCAAGTTTATTTGGTGCTCGCAACTAACTGACAACAGTTTTACTGATGATCTTCAAACGCTTTTCATGAAAATTTACAAGAAAGATTTTAATTGTCAAATGAAATGTAATGACATTCGCACACGATAGTATACGTGCACATGATTGGTCTCAAAGCTCTATTTCTACGATACAATGTACCTTGTTGAAATCAAGCTAAATTCTCATCAAAGCTCTATCGCCTGCTTTTAAGGAACACTTATTTTACTATTTCCGTGTAATTGTTATGATTTGTTCCAAACTATTAGTCATTTTACGATGAAGCAAACATTGTTTGAAACTGAACTGCATGTTAACTTGTAAATAATTATATAGCAAGCATAAAGGCATAACTCGCAGAAAAATATGTAAATACATTGTATTGGCATTTTAAGACGGTTTGATTCTTCAAGTTTTGGAAAGAAGACAATACTTCTGATAGGATAATCTTCTTATATTAGTAGAAATAAATCAAGATACCGTCATAAATCATTGAATCGTAGCACGTGCTATAACGAGCCAAAACACGTTACATTATTCATAATTTAAGACGGAAAACTGCTTCCAGACATAACAACAATGGCAAAACAATCTAACATTAAACACCCGTCAAACAAGCAAAGAAGTTTCTTATGTCTGCCTTATGCTGCATGCACTTGCAAGCAAGAGCAGAATTCAATCTTTTTTAAAATTTATTTGTAAGTATGGTAGAGAAAGAGAACTTGAAAGCAGTAATAAGTATAAAGGAATAGAAATCAAAATAATACAAATGTGATTTAAAGTCACAAATGTTAATAATGGACAATTATTTTTAGTGATTTAGAAGTATTTGAAATAAAAATGAATATAAAACTCGTTTGTTAATAGTCAGCATCAAAGGAATATGCCTTATCTTTAAAATATATAGAAATTTTTGCACACAATTCATTACATTTATGGCCAGCCAAAGGCTGCATATGCACTTTGTCATTTCGTATATTCGTCCGCCCCAACGATATTGTATGTCAAATTACCATACACTGTGAAGAGTAAATGCTTTAAAAGTCGTAAATTGAACAAATTTAATATGAAAATGGTCGCATTAGAATGTACTGTTGCAAAAGATTTTCGGACTAATGTATTTTGGCGGTCAACTTTTACGTAGCTTAAAGGCACATTCCCTACATCTAGCCGATTATATTCTCGAAACATACATTATGTGTCCCGTTAACGTAAAATGATACATACATATAATTTCAAAGAAGAACCTATGGCGAAAAATGCCTCATTTTACCACAATTAATCAATATAGAGGCCTTCTGTAATAAATCGCATCCACCCATGAATTGTACAACAACAACTCTACATAGAATATTGAATGGTTTTCGGTACTGCAGCATATTTTAAACCGCTGATTTTATCGATAATGACTGGAGTGCATAGTTAAAACTTTTAGCTTAAGTTATAATACTTCCAAGTATTCTTTTATTTATGTTCTGGAGGTTATTTAGCCTGACACCAGTTATAGGGTATCTCCCTTTAAAAAGGTCAAATGAACACATTTTTGTATTTTAAACTTTTCATATACCATCAAAAGAATGTGCTTCAAACTTTAACACAAAAACAGTCCTGATATGTAGGTGGTCATTTAAGGAAAATACGACGTGACCATTTAGGCAGATATATGGCCTTACTCTAAAGCGAGACATCCTTTATGGACACATTTCTAGTTTAATTAGGTAGGTGCGCTTTGCCGAGCAATAAAGCATAGAAATTCCTAATATGAAGCAATAGACAGCCTTTTGCTAGATTTAACCCACAATATCCTTGAATCGATCGCCCTCCATTTATTCAAATGTCTCTACTCACAAACTTAAACATATAGACATTAACAGGCCTCTCATGAACTGCTCAATTCGTAGAATGTCAACCAGAATGGGTTTACGACATCCTTACAATGTCTTACTAGGCGAACGAATAAATCTAGGTTCACACACAAACGAACACATGGACTGATCATTACAATGTAGTCAACGTGTATTGTCAAGAAAAAAGAAATATGACAAACTATATTTACTCCTGATAGGCTTCGTGAAGAATATCGTTTTGATTTACACAGTCAATTATTTACACACATTAAGCAACTAATATTGTAAATTTGGGTACTGAGTTTAGATAGACAGATTCATCCATGTATCTGGTCCCGTTTCTTAAGATCCACCTTGAACACTTACAATGATAGTGTACTTAATTAGACAAATATAAATTAGAAACGAAACACATTCTATGGATACAAAGACTAAGATTTCCTGTTAGTATTAACATTGTATAATTTTACACCATATTTTATAATAAGATGGGACAATTTTGTAATGAACTTTGATTTCGTACTATGGTTAACTAACAATAGGATGCAGCTTCCAGCTAAGCTGATACCTGAAGACAGAATGAAAATGACGTGAATTGCTTACAAAAATATATCAAAAAAGGCATCTAACGTATACGCTTTAAAAGTGTATTTCCCAAATAAATCAACGCCTAAAGTATAAATAACGAAATAATTAGTTTGAATGATACAGTAATTTATACATAGGGAGTCAAGTATCTTCGTATAATATAAAACTAGATATCTATTGTCATGGTAATGTTTTCTCAATGAATTGCAAACACTTTGTCTATATACACTTGTTGCGTCGGATACTTTTTGAACTCAGTTGAACATTTTATTGAGAAGCTTATTTCTAATAGCAGGCGTATACTGTGTGTCAATGTACCATTGTATCTACATACTATTGTTTACACAGAGGGAGTGTCACACTAATCTAGGCTTAGGCTAATGCATCTCAATTAACTATATTTAAACACCGTTGTTGCAAATATAATAGAACTATGTGTTCCATATCGGTCTTAGGTAATGTTTCTTGTAAGAAATGACGTAGGTATATGTCTGTACTATTTATGAATAAATTTGGCACGGCTGTTGTGCAAGCTAGACAATTTTAAGGTCAACTGACAATTTTCTTATTTCACTTTTCAAAATGTTTTAATAAATCCTTCAATGGCTGATGTGAAACTACATCGGCATAAACATGACACAGCCACTAACATTTGAAGTGTAGATTTCAGCGTCTGTTTGGAACTGCGTTTATACAAGAACACACAAATAAAAAGAAAGTCAGTCATTTCCAAATGATGAAGAAGGAAATAGTAGAGCACACACAAAAGTCCTTTGTCGATTAATTTCTGTCCTAATATGCATCACTTTTATTTTAGTTGCAAATGAAATGATGTTTGTTTCAACTTTTGTGATGACAAGTTTGAAACAAAACCTACCTGTTTTCAAATATAACGTAAAGTACCATAGTGTTAAAGAGTAGTTTCGTTTCTTTTGTAATAAATATACGTAGGATACTGAATGTGTCTGTAGTCGATGATTCGTTCTCAAAGCTTTAAGAACTACGACAGATATAGTGGCATAATGTCTACTGTAATATGGAAAGATTACACTGTAAAAGATCTTCCTTAAAAGTGTAGGCTTGTATAATTTCTAAGCATAATAAACAATACAACAGATATTTATGCGAATAAAACAAACGTAAACTTATGCCTCACATAAAATGTAAAATGAGAAAACAGTTTCCCTCATTACAGAAACCACTAACATCAAGACCTACAAACTGTAAAGTCCGTATTTAACGACTCCGGATATAGCGAAAATTCGGACATAAGGAACACATATTTAGGGCCGGATTATTTTCTCCAGTGTATCTAATATGAAAATGCTATATGAGTATAACATACTCTAGATATATGAAACAAATATAAATTGTCCGAAGGAATTGGAGTTTACTGTATTTTGTTCATATTTAGGACATATCTGTTTTACCTTGAATTGGCGGAATGAGTTCCTGGAGTTCCTATATTTTATATCTAACAGATCGGTCTTGTCAGTCTCTGTTGTGACATAATGAAATATTTGAATCACACATACAAGGATTGCTGCAGGTAATGGCACTTGATGATAAAATGCAGCTCTTTTCAAAAGCCTTTTATCAGGCGCTAATGACAATACAAGACGAGAATCTGCTAGCTGCAATTCATCAATTGAAGTGTTTTCACAACATGCTGCATATTTAAATTGTATGGGAAGTTGCAGTTTTTTTGCAAAAACAAATGAATCACAACCTGACTATAATCAATGACATGATCAGAATGCTTTGTCCCACATGCAGTTTTCTGCTTACTAAGTTTGACTTTTGGTTTAGTCCTTATATTCAGGTAATACAAATGCGATATGCTGTATATCAAACGGTAAAAAAATCTTAATTAATTGCAATTAAGTATCATGCATTAGCTAGCATTTGACTAAATATTCTATATTTGATATTGCTGATAGAATACCTATTTATTTTATGCTAAGTAATGAAAATCTGTGTTATATCAGTGAAATATAGAGTGATGATATAGATTTCATATCAGTCACAGTGTGGGTGATATAGGTCTGCCGGAACTACTTTTTTAAGTAGTGCATATACATAAGTTTGCTTTTGTATTAGTAGTCAGCATCAAATAAAAAGAAAATTTGTTTGTTTTGAGTGGATATGGAATATATCTCAACTCAAAGTGATACACTTTTCACATTTTAACTCGCGCTTCGCGCTCGTCACAAGTATCACTTCTCGGTGAAATATATTCCATATCCACTCAAAACAAACAGATATCCTCTATATATCAAAACCATTGCTTTAATGCATACAGTGATACTAAATGAGAGACTGGATTGCACTGAGCACGTTGTTGTATAGCTGAACAAGAGTAAATAATTGTATAGTGCATGAATAAACATTAAACAACTGAAGAGTAAAAATGTCCGATTTCATGAAGACATTTGCACAGATTGGTAGTAACATTTAGCTAAATAGCATACGGCTTCGGAGCCCCATACGGCTATGCGCGCGTGTGTGTGTGTGTGTTGGTGGTGTGCACTTCTGGGTGACTATCGGGCTTCGTTTAAATGGGGAGTGCTGCCTAACTTAATGGTACGTATGGCATTCCCTGTGATTGATATTATTTAGAAAAACAAATTGTTTGAAATTCGGTTATCTGGTCCCTTATATATCCAATCAAGAAGAACCACAGGAAAACTGTTTTTATCTTGCAGTCTTTCTTGAATAGAATATATAAGGGAATTCATTGTTTGACATAATCGAGACTTAGTTTAAATTTAAGTAATACATATACTTATCTAACTTAACGGTGACTTATAGAAAATAAGCTGTTATCGATTGATATATCATCCTGACATAATTAGAAAAACAAATTGAATTTCTGAAAATTAGAATTGATACTTTAGTACTAGTAAATCCACTGTAATCCCTGAGTGAACATTTGTAAATTTCTTAGAATAGACCTGTCCAGTTTTGTAAATTCTAACCACCGTTGATATTTTTTGTCGTTGTTTTTTGTAGTAATATCGCCTTCTTTTTATAATACGCCCTTTTTTGTATCTGCATTATTTATTTCAGTATATATGCATATCACAAACATTGGTATCGCAGTAATGAATCATTAAAAAATAATAAAGATTTAGTAGAAGAACCGTTGATTATATAAATAAGACATTTGACCATGTCATACACATCTATCCTAAGGATGACACAAAAAGAGGAACTCTCTGCATTTCCAGTGTGGTCAGGTTTAATTATAAATCTACATAAAATGATATTATTGTACAGATATATACGCATTGTTTTTCCTTTGAATGCAAATAAAAAGTTTTAATGATTTTCTAGTTTCTGTTTTTTATTTTCATTCACCATGGGTTTCAATTAAACTAGTCTAACATCTTTGTTAACTAGTCAGAGTCTCACTGATATTTTATACTGTTTCAATATAATAAGAATACTGAGTTATGTTATTTCAGGGCAATGATGAAGCTGTACCAGACAGTTACATGACTGATTTGAATAACCACACGTAAACTTCCTGCAACGTAATTTTGATTTATAATACCAGTGTGTAACATAAAAAATATTATTATGATTTTAACGAACATTTGGTTGTTTGGAAAAAACAGCTAAGCGGTATAGCTGTAAATCCTTTTTTTTATAAACATTTAGAAATGTCTTATTAATACGACACTACATTCATGTACACATAAATATTGTATGTATGGAAATTTATTACTATTTGATAGACTAACTATTTGCCTTGTGTCATTTTTATAATACATTGTTCTTTTTTTTTTTTCCCAGACTGTAGCATAAAATGTGATGAATTGAGTTTATTATTAACTGCATTAAAAATGATAATGGAATACAGTTAAAGTTGGGTGAACGGTTTTTTTTTACGTTCAATATTAGTTAATATGTAGTAACTATGGTTTTCATTGATTTTTTTTATAATCTAGTTATAGGAATTAAAAAAAACGAATCTTTTTTAGACGTTTGATGAAAAAGGTGAGGTCCTACGCAACTAAAACCGTGTTAGTTTGTGGAAAAGTTATTAAATCTTATTATGTGTAGTTTTGAAATAACGGAGGAACACCGTTCATTGTATCGTTTTTTAATCCAATTTATGACAATTAATTTTTTTATACATCGCGATTACAATAATAATGTTGGCTGCTCCCTTTCGGATTATGCAACCCCATGGTCCAAAATGAACGTGTTCAATACTGACGCCCCGCATAAGGCGTCAATAAACAATTGTTTGATATGTATCACAAAGGATGATAATCTTAATTTTTATAGAGATCAAATGTTTAATTATGTAAAGTGGTAGCGATCAAAGTAAATAAAATTTAGACACTGTTTAAGGTGTAAATACACATGAAACATAGTTCAGTCATTCAGCGATTTGGTAACTTGTGCTGTATTTTGGGTTTCATCGAATGAAGATTCTTAAACAAGGTCCAATCGTATAATGATAGGACGAAGTTCTAGCAGTAAGAGTAGGTACTTTATAATCCTTCTTCTAATAAAGTCACTTACGTACATTCTATATAAATTGCTTGCAATTTTAATATCATGGTTGTCACAAAACTTATTGTCGTTATATTTTCTTTTCATTTCAATTACTTTTTTAAAATGATCTACACTTTTTGCAGAAATAAAATTTTACCATCTTTTTCTTAACAGGCATCTTGTGGAGAAAACTTAACTGAGCGATGTGCTGGCAAAATGGGTACATTTGATAAAGAATACTTCAACAAGAATTCGTGCGCATGGTGTTATTTCTTCCTCTTTCCGTCTAACAATTTTGTTCCTTTTTATGGAGATTTCTTAACATTTGTTAGAAACGACTCCTCATTTCCACTTGGTACTCGTTTGATTGCTGACCCCCTAAACCATACAACAAAGCGATCCATCTGCTCTACTCTACAAGAAGACGAATGTGATATGTGGACACTTTGCTGCAAAGCAGCACGTGACTGTTGTGATAAACAAATCAAAGTAAATGACAAAGTGAACAACAGTACATGTCGCATCACTTGGGATGGCTTTGCATGCTGGGACGGGGGCACGCCGGGAAAGAACAGCTATCTAAATTGCCCAAATTACCTCAGATTTTCAATCCCAACGAGTAAGTAAGACCTAGAGCAAAAAATAATATTTAGTTATAATTACGGTGGTAAAGATTTCATTTCATTCTTAACTGGATGACAATAGATTATATATTTCTTCCTTTTTGTTTGTGAAGAAATGTGTTAATAAATATAAGTAATAGGCGTGAAGTACATAGAAATGCAAACTGTTCAAATTATCATATTATATGTCAAATTTGGAAATGTATATCCTTTTCATTTACTGGTATCAGAAATCCTTCTATAAGCCCCTACGTTAGAGCGATAGTCCCTATTAGTAACATAATTCAATTTATTGGGATATGAACACCCAGTTTAGTGGCGAGTTTCTTTTATGCGCATGTAAAACAGGTTGTCTGCGTTAAAGAAGCATCCAATAAATAATATGAACGCGACATGAAACTACAGCAACATGACGGGAAAGACTTTTGTAGACGACTTTCGTGTCTGTTTAATATTAATGTCAATTTGTTTCTCTCTATTACCTAATACTTCTCTACAGGTACAATGCACTAAGTTTTTGTGCCGTGAATAGAGGAAGATGTGCACCATTTGACCTTTCAATATAATTCAAGGGCAATGCTTCCGATCTGGTCCAGGTGAACTATATGACCTCCTGAGAGTTGAAAGTCAAATTCTGAGCATGCTTTAAAACGGTGAATAGATATTTTGTGGAAACAGAAATTAGGAGCAATAAATTGTATGTCAAAATCGTGCAACATATCTAACTTAGTCAAGCTCTTATACATACAATAGTAAAGTTGAGCATTTAGCTATCAATAATGAAATTGTGTCAACAACCGAAGTCTTAGGTAATCGTCGGTAATCGAACCAAACTCTATAGACTGTTTTTGCGCATTTGCAAATAGCCCACTTATTGACACTAAGGCCGAATGAAAACAAATATTATAAAAGGCAAATGCTGTTCAGCAAAAAAAATAAAATAAACTCCACTGGAACAAGAAAATTAATCAGATCTTCTTCTGAAACAAAACTACTAATAGCATTAATATCTATTTTTCTCATCTTTTTCAATGATAACCTTTTTGACACAGAGAGTTACAATAACAGTCAAAAGGTTACAATATAGAGATAACTGTTGTGTAAAGGTTATTATGCATTAAATGAGATCAAAGTCTTGTACTAAGTTCAGAAATTGCCACAAGGCTGGTTGATAATATGGGGGGTTTCAGTTATTTCACCAGCATGTAAACCATTAAAAAGATTCTTTACACCACACAGTGTATACCACTAGATATGAACCAACTATTCGAAGCAGACTGTCAGACATGTTTTAGTAATAAACATTTGTAAATAAAGTCTAAATGAGTCAGTTAGAGGCTAAAATAGAGACATTCATACAAAAGAGAAACCCAAAGGAGGGAGTGCTAGCCTCTAACTATCACTTAAAGTAATATTATATTTCAAAGTGATCATTATCATATTATGAAAAGTTAGATCTATACTCCTACAAAAATAAACGTTGTCATAATTATAATAAAAATATGAATCCATATAAGTGATATAACCGTTTCATTACGACTGAATATAGTGGAAATCTGTACAAACCTAGTCAACAGTCTATCAGTGTTGAGTGCGGTTTAAGTTATGACTGTCAATAAGAGGACACATTTATTGCTACCCGTTTCTTACTCGTTTCCGAAGTATCTTTTGTTTCTAAAACTTCATTCTTCACCATAATTAAATATGGTAATTATCAATAGTAATACAATTAAATACACAATCATGCTGATCGGTTGCCGAGCAGGCAGGGTATACAGTAATTCTGTCACAATCTTTATCCAGCTTGCTTGTAGATTAGAAACTGTTTCCACTAGTATTACAGCACCTCGGAGGATAGAAGCTTTGATGATTTACTGTGTGTATAAAAGAAACACACCATTATACTGGGTGATGCCCTTAGAAGTATGACCCAAAACTTAAAACTTCTAATATATTTGACAATATCTTTTTCCATAACTTAGTAATATAGTTGTTTTCGATTTGAACCATCTACACATATAGTTCTCACACTGCAGCTTTCACTATCTGCAGCAACTATATACGTAATTAGAAACCACTCTTTGTAAGTAAGTTAAATCTATGAAATATTAATCCTAGTGTGACCAGTGGGTAAAGAGTATAACATTGTGACAAATGCGCTACCGATCCGCATGATTACCATACTATATCTTGTAACTATTATGAGATTTAGATATGACACGCCTCCGCAGTTAAATGGTTGAAAAAACTAATCCTCACACTGATGAACGTCATTGGTTCGAGCCTAACTGTCGATGCTGTGAGAAAGCAGTCTCTAACAGAAGTTTGGTATACACTGATGGTCGTTCCAGGAAACGACGGTAATTAGAATATTTAAGTGACATAATGCTAAAAAGGCAACGTAACCCTTTACCACGCCCCATGCAGTCAGCACACACATAACCACTACAAGTCCCGATCATTACTGATATATAAATGCTCAGCGATAGATAAAGGGATCTACTTCCGTTTTGGTATGTCTATTCAAAAGCAAATTGTACAAAGTTCTACTCAGCACATTTCACGAAGTTTGTATATACATTAGTATTTGATATTTAGCTGAAACATATTTATAACACAGGATTTATGGTTCCTGATATTATACAATTTTACAGACGATTTTATCAACGTGGAAACTTTCGAAAACTTGTTCAGACATTGACTTTCACTTTCAAGTCTCACTTGGACATGAAGATCACCTCGATCAGATCAGAAGCACTGACCTTTAATAATATGTAGTATGTTTCTCAATTTCCTCTAGGATAGTTCATTCCTACATGGAAACAACACTTAGTCGTTTATAGCCAGCTTTGTTGTGAGGTTACAAAAAAACAAAAATAATATCAAACAGGGAATGCCACGTACCAAAAACGCAGCCTCCCCAAAACGAGCCCCACAGCACCCAAAAGCGCACACCACCACCACACACACACACACACACACACACACACACGACACACACACACAATCATGTACACACACACATATACACTACCAACACACACTAGCATACAAAGCAAACACACGAGGACAAAACGAACAATTAAAGGAACACAGTGGGGCACCGCCTTGGAACGGTCAGTGGCAAAAACACCACTGGGGAGCTTAAACCGGTTTATGGTGCGCACCCAACCTCACTCTTACCCCCACCATGTTCCAAAGTCACAGGACAGTGTAAATAAAAGTAATCCCTGCTAGGTGAATCTCTAACACACGCAATGGAAACAAAAGGCATGGTATGTAAAACACAAAAATGCTCGTGTATAAATATATAAAAAGCAAACCTTGAGAACCAAAAAACGTATGTACTCAATGCCTTTGCAGAAGGCAGAGCACCAAGAGAAACACCCTTAAGGGCCCGACGAAACAGGCCAGAGGTCTGGTGTAATTAAAATTAAACATACACGATAGTCGTCTACACAAGTCATTCCCTTCATTTTACTGGAGTTTCATGTCGTTTACACATCACTCATTTGGAATAACTCATTAGAGCTTTTCTGTTGTGAACACTGACACCACCAATCCTCCTTTGTCAGTAAATTCTGTTTTTACCTGAAAATGAATACATTTAAACCAATAACATCATGTTCCTTTTTCTTCCAAGTATTCTTTAATAAGATCTTTCTGAGTAACAAACCAAAGTGTTCTAGGAAAATCTCTGCTTTTTCTGTTTGATATGCCTGGTATTTGTTTGAGACACAATCATCGCCGTTAATAGCTATAGAAAAATGTCTAAGGTACAATTTATAGTACTAATCGACATTCATGACACGTCAATAAAAGCAAACCTTAATTGACAGGGAGATTTTTGTACTCAAGTACTTGTGAGACCTTACCAATCTTCTAATGCAAAGAAGCCACTCTTGCATTTCTATAAGGTTTGTTTGAACAAATGACATCTTAAAATCTCCAGCGACTTCGTATTTATTTTGTTATACGGCCTAACTGAAAGAGAAGTAATTTTCTGAATGAGAAAGGACATCTGTTTATGAAAATGGATTACGTCCAAGCACCTCGAAAGAGTATTGAAAAAAGATAGCTTGATACATTTGCCATATGAAAAGCTGTAAAGTATTATCACGTCGTTGGCGTATTTGCATAACATATCAGGACTTATATAACTTCAGTCTCTGGTAAGTACTGAATGCACAGATCTTCTGCTCATTATGTCAAGGAGTGCGAAGTAATAAGACATTTTAAACAAATTTGACATCTGTGACTTTGAAGCAATTTAGTTACACTGTATCTTAAAATAACGTCAACGCGTCATCAAAATCTTAAGCAAATGAATCTTCTCGAACATAATGTTTGTATAATGAATAACAAATAAATGTTACAATAATGCTCATTGCTAAGGTGACATGTCAAATATATCCAGTTTTAACCAAGCTTACAGCTCCGATAAACCCCAATATTGAATCGCTTATTGTATTTTGTACATAAATGTACATTAACACGGAAGCGTCTGTATCCGTCTAATCTCTCGTTTGCGTTTTTACCAGGGCTTAATTATATTATATTCACTACCTTAAAGACCTTAAATTTGCCGATGTCATTGGTTTCTTTCTAGCTCTTAGAGTCTAAAATGACCCTTTAGCTACGATCTTTATTATGTTTTCCTTTGTTTTCACCGTTGTTAAACATAAAGCTTAAAGTACATTCACGACACAGTGCTCGAAAATGGACATTAAATTGGCATCAGCTTTATCCTAGTATACTTATGGAAGATATGAGGATAGTCTGCTTGGTTTATGTCTTGTCACGTAATGTTTGGCCTTGTACAACTTCTGCGCGCTACATTTGTCAAACCTGTGCGATTGAAAGTGACGTCATCAGCAATTTTTACCCTACTTTACGTTCGTTTCATGTTTTGGAGGATTTTATTGTGTTCTGATCCAATGATGTTTAAACCTTTCTGGTTTGTAAGTTTAAGCATACAAATAATTCCTCTTAGGTCACATCTATATAGTGTAAATCAAAAGATTTTACAGGCAGTTTTTGTAGACATGGTTTCTAGGAAGAACAGGTTTCATATCATCTAAATTTTTCGATAAGTCTAGATATATTTTTAGACCATTTAATAAGAGCCGTGGCATAATTTACAAAGAACGCTAGATTTTTTTTTAAATGGTAATATACTCATAGATTAATTTACTAATGGAAAAATAGTTTACTCACTTATAAAATAAAATTTTAACTGTAGAATAATTGTTTTTTCTACTCATAAATCACAAATTCATGAATTTACCTAAAGATATCTATAATCGAAAAATATCATTTATTAGGGGCGTTAATGAAATATTTTTTACATAATGACAAGATGGATATAGACGGCGTTAATGAAGCATTTGATTGGTCCAAAAGCCTTAGTCAAAGTTTGAAAACCCCTAGGCGGTTTTTCATTGTCAGTGTCTACTTTAATTTACTCGAAAATAATTTCCTGTTACACAATTACAAAACGTTCAACAAATATAAAATTATATTGGAATACACGAAGAAACATAAAGATACTTAGCGTAATTCTGATTTAGTTCTGATAGGGAAACTAAAATTCAATTTTAAAAAATAGTAATATTGCAATGCCATGTACATATAACTATTAACCCATTCATTAATTAAGCAAACTCCCAAACTCTTAAACACTCCTTAATTGTAAAATAAAACGATATAATTGTAAGTTATTTCATGAATTGTATTAGGAATTTTGTCAAGTTAAATATTGGTCTAACAAACAAACAAGAACCTTGACAGTTTAAGTCTAAACTGAAATTCTAAAGTCCATGTGGGTTTGAAATTGTTACTAACATTCTAGCCGTATATCAATGAAAATACACAGACCATCTAAAGAACAGCTGTAAGTGTGTATTTGCATGTGAAGCAATTTATGTAATAGGTAAATGTACAGTTTATCTAGAAAAAAAAAGCACTGAAATGTCATCCGACACTTTGGTTTAATTCTTTGCAAACCCGCCGGCTTAACAGAAATATTTATCAGAATGAAAGATGTCTAAATATAGTCTGAGATAAACTGAAAACTAAAGTAGTTCTCCAACAAGACTCTCAACGGGAAGTGTCAAAATTGGTTACTATTGAGATGAGCACATATAATTTCCGTCAAAACCATTAACATTTTAGACAAACGCAACATAAATGGCATGTACTCGACGATTCGGCGTTAGAAACGGTTCGGTAAATCATGAGCTTTCCAGAAATTCTGGCAGTGGGAGGTAATCGCTGGCAAGCTTACAGAAGATGCCATGCTTTGTATATGCAAAATTTGAATTTTTTTCCATTCTTCGCCCACAATGAAATTTTATACCATTAATATTAAGTAATAATATATCACTTATGTAACTTTCGTCGTAGACGAAGAAGTAGAGAAACACCTTCCGATTATATTGAAATGTATGGAGAATTTACAGGTAAAGATTCTGTCTCAATCCTAAAAGGAGTAACCCCGGCTCGAAATTTGATGAAAGCTGCCCTGTTGTGACCTGGACATAAAAGTATTTGTTTCATATACATTGTACTAATATTTCCGAAACTTATTACCCTCTCTCCTATGTCATACAACATATAAAATTCGTCGAACGGAACACCGCCTAACTGATTAAATCTTGCCTTAAACAAACCAAAAACCCCGCTAACAGACTATGCAACAACCTTTGCAGCATAACCAAAATCCAAATACTCTGTTAGTGTAAGGCCTAAATAGACATATTTATCTCCGTCTTGTAGAGTATGGGTGCCATAATTAAAAGTAAAGTTAGTGCCAGGTACACATTTCGCCCTTAAGTGCACCACTTGGCTTGTAGTTGCATAAGCTGACCAACTAAATCGATAACAAATTACATCCCTGACGTAAACCTGTTTTACACCAAAGAACTCATTCATTTACCCATCCCGTCGTATATATGATCCTTCTGAAATACATATTGATCTTAGAGCGTTGAAAAAAGTTTTCCTTTGACACCACAAATTTACATTTTTCACACAATTGTTTTTATTAATAAGTTTATACGCCTTTCTCTAGTCAAGGAAAGCACAAAATGTTAACATTTTTTATTTCGACTTTCAATATCACGATACAGGGACGGCATACGGTCTACAGTATTCCTATTCTTGCGGAAACTTTTCTGTACATCCGCCGAGATATTGTTATGCTTAACCCAATTTGAAAATATATTATTCAATACTGAATAGTGCAGTTTATACATGCATGTAATACAAATATTCCCCTATAGTTTAATCGGTCCCTTGGGTCAGTAGTACAATACATCGGAATTTGTTTTTTAATGTCCTTAATAGTCCGACGAAATAATACCAGTATTGAAACATGAATTAAATAACATATGTAAAGCAGATATAGCATTTCTTTAACTTCCATGGTATATTATAAAATACACATGCTTCATGTGATATGGAGTTATACACAGTGGTCGTATAATGATTTTCATAACATCTTAATAAGTGTTTTTAAACAAATGTGACACAGATATTGTAAAGCAAGGAATAATGAATTAAAAGCAAATTTTGGGTAAATGTGGCTTACTGTTGCCGTGAAACTTGGTCAGACAATTTTTTATTGTAATGAGTTGTTTTATTTAAGAAATCAAGAAAACCGTTCCAAACATGTACATGTTTATTATATACCTATTAGACTACTGTTTGTCTAAATTTTCTTTAGTATTTGTGCAGTAAAATACAACATCCCGTATCAAATTCCCGTATTAAATAAAATTAGCCGTATCTTAGCTGTCAATCGTGTAAAGTGTACACATATGCATATTTATATCATATTGCTACGCTAAAAAGTTGAAAAATAGATCCACATTTCTGCAGTAAAATAAGTTTGGTTTTATTGTCATCACATTGTTTTTGATGTCACATTTGAAGACAAATAAATACAATGTCTTTTTCGCATTGAATAAACCAAAAAGATGATTTAAATTTTGCATTATTACTGTTGTTTTTATATATTAAGACACAAGTGACGTCATTGACGTCATATAAAACTTGACACGAACTAGCGCGTTGTGTTGATTTTACACCATTAATGACACAAATTAACGTTTTTATAAAAGTCAACATGATATTCGGTAAAAGGTATATAATAAAAGGAATACTATAACAGTCGGTTGATCTGCTGCTGTATATTTCTCGTTTGCTACATAGTGCAGAATCAATCTTGAGGCTCCGACTCTCGTGTGATCCGGAACTATGCAGCCAACTCGAAAGATACGACACCGCAGATGAACCGACTGTTATAATATTTCGTTTGTATTGTCTGATACAAGATACAACCTTTCCAGATTGTGCATCAGATTTTATATAGCATAGATACCTCATACCTTATTTTTGCAGGTTGATTTTACACTTTTTGAATAATATTAAAATTGTGTGTTTATTTTTCTAATGCGGTATTTCAGTGTAAAGTATGCATGACGTCATGTCCAAATTGCGACAGCTTACAACCGATTAGTGACCATATAAGATTGCAGCGTTAGAATATAATGATCAAACTAGATTGTATATTTTACAGAATTTGCAATGTCCGTTCTGAGACTCGTTCTAAGACTCGTTTGAATTGATACAGTCTTAACATACTTATGTATCATGTTTATGGACAATATATTTCCATATTTATATAGCCAGTCATATTGCCACACTTTTTGTAGATATCATAAATAGCCATTCTTTATTCCTTGCTTGGGTGATCAAATGCATAATTTCCATTGCATGTGGGTAATGCGTTACCAAAAGCGTGACGACTTGATTCTGTGACAGATTATCACTTCCATATCACTGTTAGATGAACTGAAAAAAGTTTACAAAAACAAATGTAACTATAAATGTTAATCGTACATTGCATCTTGGTACGGAATAAGTGTTAACTGTTCATACCGTATGTGAAGTACTTGGTAATAATGATTTCGTAAACAATGAAAAACAAAATTTGGTATTTCCTTGATAAGTTTAAAATGTCCAACAGATGCGTTTTATCGTTCATTTCTAACCCTTCTGTATGTAAATAAACCTAACAGTACTGACGTCTGATATTTCTGTCAGGGCGACCAGTGTACACCATTATTACCTTGTCTATTATTCTCTCTTCAGTCTATAAATTTTCATTAGAAGTGACAGAGTCAGAAAATTGAAGACCCATATTTCGCTCACAATTGATGGTAAACATTAAATAAATATAACGTAATCTAAAATTGGACAATAATATTGTCAACCTTAAGACAAGACTTATATGAGGTATTGCCGAGTATGACGGTGGATTTTCATGCATAAGGATTTTGCCTATTGGTACGAATATCATAAACTGTACCGAAAGAAGAATTTAATTGTTTTGAAGGCATACATTTTTTTATTATTGTCCACACCCAGAAGCGGGCTAAAATAATCTCTGTGGATCTCTGTATAGTCAAAATGATTTGCAATTATATATAGAAAGTCATTCTCTTGACAGTTAACATTACCTTTAACTTACGCTTTTAGCATTGACAATACAAATTTGGTATCATGATACAGGAGTGCTAACTGGAGACCCATTAGGCCTTTGATCTTAAAACTAGACAGTGATGATGGTTTTGACCGGCATATTAACCGGATTTGAGATCACATGGTCAACCCTGAGGTCACTTAGCCTACTGGCCTACTTGTTTTCTAAGCTACAGCAATGGATTTTAAACTGTATGAATAGTTTGACATTGATCAACTAGAATACGTTCTGTTTAGAAGCAACATCAATGCAATTTGTACTATTTATACTACATGTACTAGTATCTTTCGAGTTTTGCATGTTTACTTCAGCATTGGCTGACCGTGACCTACTGATCTACTTTACTGTTTTTGACGCTACAGAAATGAAATTCAAACCATATGTACAATTTTAAATGGACATTTCGACACTGATATTTGCCGACCTTGACCTTTGGCCTAATTTTGTTCTTCAAGATGGGGAGATATGATTTAGACCATTTGTGCAGTTTTGCAAGCTGATTTTCAAAAATTACCTTTGTGCAATGATACTCAGGTCAGCTATTTTGCGCCATCATGACCCACTTCTTATAAAATTAGGTAGGAGTAAGCTGTTGTAATCAAACGGTATACACATGTATCATTTTTTAAGGAAATGTCTGATTTAAGGTCACCGGATACACTAAGGGGCCAGTGGTTTTCGTGTCTGTTTCATATATTCTGGACCCCTTGAATGATTTTTACTTGGAAACTTGGTCGACTTATTCGGTCGTCGGGTATTTTAGATACAGTATGCGTGCCACTCCATAAATGTTTTGTTCGACAGCTCGTGTATCAACAAAGTTGATATCCTTGCAAACATTCAAATCTGTCGAACAGGCTTAGCATTATGCTTACAATTATTTGTAAACATAATTGCTTTTCCTGTAGTTTAATTCAAATTTTTAATGTTTATTGGCCTAGTCTTATGTGAGCGTAGCCTATTGTTTTCTGGACATTTATTCTACATCATTATATATTCGAATACTAAATTATTTGCAGGAATATTAGGTTGTATTTTCTCTGGAACATACCTGTATTTTGTTAAGCCTCATTAGAACATAATATTAATACATACTATACTTTTGTCAGAAATGGCTGTGAAGACATGCTGGGAAAATGGGACATGGCTGACAAAGGATGGACGTGAGTGGACAGACTATACGTCATGTCTCAGTTACAAGGTAAAGTAAGAAAAAGATATAATCTACTTAGTTTAAGTTGACATTATTAGTTGATAAATACATCTGGCCTAATGTCCATTCACTGACTTTTATGTGCTGTGTTTGATAGAATGAATTATTCAAAGCAACATGATGGTGATTAAATGACAATGTTGAAGTCATGCAATCTGAATTTAACGATGAGAGGAATGTAACATATTTATTAAGACTGACTGCAAAAATCAGGATCATTGGTTTTTTGTCACTTATGGTTAAATCAATTTCAAAAGTACGATTAAATCATCCGTTGATGTATCCGATCTCAAAATTCTTTGCGGGATCAGAATTAAAATTTTGAATACCATAACAAGTATATGGGGAATTGTCTTTTGACGTCTTGTACACTTGACTTTAAAGTAAAATATGTGGGCAACTTAAATGGAGTAAATAATGTAACTCCAGGCCATTTTTAATGCAAGGTAATTAGCAGTTGAATCTGATTAGCAGTTCGAAATAAGATGTTTATGTAGGTTGAAATAAATACAAAGTATGAATATGTCTCCTATTCGACAAGTGAGGGGGGTATTTCCTCATTGGATAGTAATATAGTAAGCCACCAAAAGAAAACTGAATGTTTCCTATACATGACCTTCTGTGAAAAGCAGATATTCTTCAACACTCTTCATTCACCATAGATGTAACAAAACTAATGAAAGCATACATTGACAAAAATTAAGTCAGAAAACTAGTCCTGTCACAATAACTTTTGAAGCTTACTTTCAGTATTCCGTCGGGTTTCAATTACAACATATATTTTGAATGACGGTAATGTTGAGGTCTGTACAAGCACACTTTATTGTGCACGAGGCGGCTGATTATATACGAAGAGGCATAAGAGTTAGTGTAGCAAACTGCTCTAATTATCTTGCATATTTAGGGGGTCAACCGGTCTATAAAATCTAACAATGAGTGTCATATATCAAAATGTTCAGCAGGTTCTGGACAATACGGAACGGAAGTTCATTTTTACCAATATGGTTGGAGTCGACAGAAATCCAAGATGGCGTCCAAGATGGCCGCCAGAATGTAGAAAACAAGCAAATATACCTTTTTCTGTCACTACATTTTGTGTATATACATTTAACACCAAATTTGTTTTATTTTCACTTCACATTTCTTCTCTTTTAAAAATTTGTAATCATGGTTATTTTAAGTTATAGAGGTCAAGGTCAAACTCAAGGTCAAAGGTCAATTTTGTGAAAATTGGACTTTCGGATACATATTTTTCTATGTTACATTCCTAATATGAAACATATCAACATTAATTATTCACCAAAATTTACAACAATGTATATTCTTCAAATTATTAGCACTGTTTAGTTTAGATATGCTGTTGCCATGGTAATCCAAGATGGCGTCCAGAAAGGTCGCCAAAATTGGGAAAACAACCAAATATACCCTTTATTTGCTACTTCTTTGTCATTTATGTACAAATAAATACCAAATCTGTTTTGTTTTCACTTCACATGAGTTTTCTTTAAAAATTTGTAATCATGGTTATTTGGTCAAACTGAAGGTCAAAGGTCAAATTTTGGGAAAATTGTACATTCGGATACATATTTTTCTATGTACATTCCTAATATGAAACATATCAACATTAATTATTCACCAAAATTAACAACAATGTATTTTCTTCAAATTATTAGTTTAGTTCAAAAATGTTGTTGCCATGGTTATCCAAGATGGCGTCCAAAAAGGCTGCCAAAATTGGTAAAACAACCAAATATACCCTTTATTTGCTACTACTTTGTCATTTATGTACATATTAACACCAAATCTTCTTTTTTTTTACTTCACATTAGTTTTCTTTTAAACATTTTGTAATCACGGCTATTTAAAGATATATAGGTCAATGTCAAACTGAAGGTCAAAGGTCAAATTTTGTAAAAATTGGACTTCCGATACATATTTTTCTTTGTTACATTCCTAATATGAAGCACATCAACTTAATTATGCACCAAAATTTACAACAATGTATATTCTTCAAATTATTAGCACTGTTTAGTTCAGATATGTTGTTGTCATGGTAATCAAATATGGCGTCCAAAAAGGTTGCCAAAATTGGGAAAACTACCAAATATACTCTTAATCTGCTACAACTTTCTCATTTTTGTACAGATTAACACCAAATCTTTTTTATTTTCACTTCACATTAGATCTTTTTAAAATTTGTAACCATGGTCGTTCATAACATGATCAGTTATAGATGTCAAACTCAAGATCTAAGGTCAATTTTGTAAAATTGGACATTTGGCGAGATGTTTTTCTTTGTAACTTCGAAGCATATCAACAGTAATAATCTGACAAAATTTACAGCAATGTTGTTTTACAAATATTTGGCCTGTTATGTTCAGATATGCTGTTGCCATGGTTATTCAAGATGGCTTTCAAGATTGCCACCAACATGGAGAAGACAATCAAATAATCCCTTTTCAGCCGCTAGTTTGCCTTATATGTTCATATCTACACCAAACCAGTTTTAATTTTAATTCACATAAGTTTTTCTTTTTAAATACTCACTCATGGTCATATTTAGTTGTAGAGGTCAAGGTTAAACTCAAGGTCAAACGTAAAAATTTGGCATCCCGCATCCGACAAGATGTTTTCTTTGTTACTTCCTAAAATGAAACATATCAACAGTAATTACATATTTTATGTGCAGCAAGGACAATTCTTAAACAGACTCATGTACTTCCTTGCATTCATTTTCCAGTATCATTCTGTCTTTAGGACAAATAGAACTTTTTGACTGCTGCCTAATTCCGTCTATTCATAGTAACAGAAAATCCAATTTTAGTAAATTACGTCACAAACTGACTCCACATCTCTTGTACTTCAGTGTTTGATTTTGCTTACATTGTTATCCTGATGAAGGTGCAGGAAGGATCAAAACTGGTTGATATTAAAAAGTTGTCTATTGCTGCCAGTTGTATGACATGTAATTTTTTTAGTTGTTTACAATTAAGGTGGGAGCACACTATAAATGTTTTCTCTCATCTACCAAAGTATTTTGTACCAATTAAAACTAGACTATATTTCTGATTAAGATCTATATTTGATTTGACGTTATTTATGTACATTACGTTACAATGTCGCGCCCTTTTTATGTCTGTTGTACGGTGACAAACGTTGTCTTATATTTACTGTACTGAGATCAATTTTTGGTGTATAATGATAAAACTTGCATCAAAATGAATATTATTTTAATAGTTAGTACTGTTATGCTCAGATATGTTGTTGCAATGGTTATTCAAGATGACATCCAATATGGCAGTAAAAGGAAATAATTACTTTTCTGTCATGTTTTGTCATTCTTATTAAGATTTATCCAAAACCCGTTTTATTTCTATTTCACCTCAAGTCTTTTTAAAATTTTAGTAGTTACTATTTTAGATGTAGTGATCAAATGATAATGTCAAATTCAAAATTAAATGTACAAAATCGTGAAAATTGGACAACCGTCCAGATACAATCATGTTGTTTTTATTATATGCCTAATACAAAACATATCGACAGTATATTCCAGAACTAACATATGAAATGTTTTCATCTTCATCGCTGTTAGGCTCAGATGATTTTATGTTGTTTCCATGAAAATAAATGTGGCTTACTAGATGGCCGCAAGAATTGAGAAAATCAAACATACCCAATCTTGTAATAATCCCAAGACCTGATTTAATTGTCCTTCACTTCAAGCTGCTTTTAAGGCCCAAAGGAAATTACATTTGACACAAGGCAAATATGTTTTCATAGTTTGATTCTCAATTAAAAATATTGTCACAATTCGTACCTTTTGGATCTGTACCAGATAAGAAAACTTTTTGTTTTTTTTCTCACAAGTGATTGGTTTGATCATCACTGGAGTCTCGAGACCGATTTATGAAAGCCATGGTAGCCCTATATCGCTCACCTGAATACAACTACACTGAATAATATGGTCATTGTCAATGTCACAGATATACAAACCTCAAAGTACGAATATATGATGTTCATCTCATTCTAACCATAGAGGTATGATTTGAACAAACTTGGTAGAGGACGACCCAGATTGTCACAACTCAAACACCTAAGCTGTATGCCTTGCAATATGTAACAAGAAGAATTGCAAAAAACTCGAATGCTATTCGATCCTCCGATAAATTCCGCGCCTCTGCCTGTATGTTGTTTTCTTGTACGTTTAATACACTCGACCGGTTTAAAAACACAAAAGTGGCAAAATATTTATTTTAACAGTGTTATCGTGTTTCAAATCTATTCAATTTTCATACACAACAAAAACAATATAAAAATTGAATTCTTGTAAAAGTTTCAATAATTCATCGCAAAAAAAGACTACAATGAAATAAAAACAATAGCATCATTCAAATAAAAATGTTCAACAGGGGAAATCTTTTGCGTTTCTAAATCGGTTAAGTGTAATTATATGAAAAATGTAAAATGTAGCATGACCTACCTTGTTTTGCCTTTTTAATTTATCCACATATGGAGTTCCAAAGCTCCGCATATGATTTTTACCGAAGTGCATGTTGCACTTCATATGCGGGTTCCCCCGGCATGGCAGTGCCAAATATTTGTAAAACATAATTGCAGTAACAAAACTAGACTGGTAAAACTTGCCTCATTTTGTAAAATTATTTCATCCCATTTCAAAAATTGACTCACTCTCCTAAATTGAACTCTATAAAGGTATTGCACAGAAATCTACATTTATATCTATGATATACAGAAAAGGGTATTTGTTCCTCAAAATATCACATGTTTATTGTAGCTAGGATATAACAAATGTACATGTTTATATGATCCAATGCTTGTAATAAGCCTTGATCAGAAATAAAACTTAAAACTTGTAAATTTTGTCAGATTATTACTGTTGATATGGTTCATATCAGGAATGTAACAAAGAAAAACGCCTTGCCAAATGTCAAATATTCACAAATTTAACATTTGGCCTTGAATTTGACCATGGTTTGATAAACTTTACAATTAAAAATGGTCATGAGATTGAAGAGAACTTCTGTAAAGTAAAGATAAAATAGATTTGTTATCAATCTGTACATACCGGAAAAAGTAGTGGCAGGTAAAGGGTATATTTGGTATTTTTCTTAATTTTGGCGGCCTTTTTGGATGCCATCTATGATTACTATAGCAACAAAATATCGATGGCAACAATATATCTAAGCCCAACTGTGCAAATTATTTGAAAAATGTACATCGTTTTTGTTTTGGTTAATAATTGATGTTGATATGTTTCATATTAGGAATGTACCATAGAAAAATATGTATCCGAATGTCCAATTTTCACAAAATTTGACCTTTGACCTTCAGTTTGACCTTGACCTCTATAACATAAAATAACCATGATTACAATTTTTTAAAGAAAACTAATGTGAAGTGAAAATTAAACAGATTTGGTGTTAATATGTACATAAATTACAAAGAAGTAGCAAATAAAGGGTATTTTGGTTGTTTTCCCAATTTTGGTGACCTTTTTGGACGCCATTATGGATTACCATGGCAACAACATTTTTGAACTAAACAGTGCTAATAATTCAAAGAATTAAATTGTTGTAAATTTTGGTGAATAATTAATGTTGATATGTTTCATATAAGGAATGTAACATAGAAAAATATGTATCCGAATGTACAAATTTCCCAAAATTTGACCTTTGACCTTGAGTTTGACCCTGACCTCTATAACTTAAAATAACCATGATTACAATTTTTTAAAGAAAACTAATGTGAAGTGAGAATTAAACAGATTTGGTGTTTATTTGTACATAAATGACAAAGAAGTAGCAAATAAAGGGTATATTTGGTTGTTTTTCGCAATTTTGACGACCTTTTTGGACGCCATCTTGGATTACCATGGCAACAACATATCTGAACTAAACAGTGCTAATTATTTGAAGAATATACATTGTTGTAAATTTTGGTGAATAATTAATGTTGATATGTTTCATATTAGGAATGTAACATAGAAAAATATGTATCGGAATGTCCAATTTTCACAAAATTTGACCTTTGACCTTGAATTTGACCTTGACCTCTATAATTAAGAATAACCATGAGATCAAATTTATAAAGAGATCTAATGTGAAGTGAAAATAAAACGATTTGGTGTTAATCTGTACATACACGACAAAGTAGTGACGAAAAAGGTATTTTGCTTGTTTTCTACATTATGGCGGCCATCTTGGACGCCATCTTGGATTTCTGTCTACTCCAACCATTTTGGTAAAAATGAACTTCCGTTTCGATTTGTCCAGAGCTTGCTGAACATTTTGATATATGACACTCATTGTTAGATTTTATAGACCGGTTAGGTGTTTTCAACCACAGGGTATTTGCTACACTAAGTATTACACTTTGTGAAAAGAAAATTTGAGAATAGTTGTTCATGTCTTACATCAAGAATATGTTACCTTTAATTTCAAGCTATAATTCCAATTACAATATTCAAGTATACTATTTGTATATTGTGCTGTGCAGACCCCCTCTGCCACTCACCCACATCAACTGCAGAAGATTAAATACTAAGAAAAGCTGGGAAATGCTGCAGAGATGATCTACAATTCAATTTAGATAATAGGACAATTTATTACTTAAACAAATGTGTAATAATATGATAAGTGCATTCAAGACAGGACCATGTATCAACTTAATAATTTTTAGTTTAATTTCAATTGAATTCTTATTTTTAAGTGTATTCTTCATGTGATTGGACTTTTACCTGAAATTACGGGAAACGTCATTTGGACGCTTGGTGTATATGACGTCATTAGGACGTGACGTCATTTCCTCACGTTTTGTTGTTTTTTTTTTTTTTTCTAAGCTTGTCATGAAGGGTCAACATGTAAATTTTTAAAAGTGCAGACAAATTTCTTGAGAAGGCAGTATTGCCGAAAATTTGAATTAAAGAGTTGTTTTAAATAGAAAAACAGTTACATAAAGATGTCAACTGTTTTTGACTCGACAAAGACAACTTAGCTCTGTTTTTAATGATTTTGACAGACCGAACTGTAAATTGTAAATATTGGCCTGGTAGTACATAACTGATGAAGACAAGCCTACCATTGCCGAGTAATGTTATCTTGTGAAAGTGCATCTAATATTCTGTTAATGATTCAACTTTATTATCTTCTTTTATATCGCAATTTTGTCGTAAATAGTCAACAATCTGCTCGAAAAAAGATGTCAATTGGATTGTAGTACAGGTATAGGCAGCCATGTATGATTATTTGATTGCTAGGTTGACCTCGTGCTCACAACCGGTTACTACGCCCCTTACGATTACGTCACAATTATTTATCGTTAGAAAGAGATTGTTAAGTGCAACATTTGGAAACACTCAGTTAAAAGGTAATTGAATAGGTCGTAGAGATATATTTTCTGTATGCATTATAAAAGTTTTTGTAGCAAGGTATGCAATTAAAGATAATAAGCATAGATTAAATAAGACATGACGGAAGACAGAAGGCAATAACATATCAATATACTTCTATGGAGATTTAATTTTTATACATTAAACATGTCAATTATTAATTCTATAATGCATGAAGATAGAAAACATGTGTTAGATTAAATGATTTTCTTTAAGATATCGCCCTGTTGCAAGGGCTACATTTCTTTTTCAATGAATACTACAGAAATCACAAAAGTTAGCTGAATTACATTTGACATTCGGTACTTTAAGGAAACGTTTATCAATGATCGATGATTGCACAATAAGAATCAAAACGCATTACCCCAACTAAATCAAGCTAGCTTTTTATACCATAGGCGGACCACGAGGGTTTACTGCAAAACTGTTGTGAGTCCTTCTTCATTTCGTATAAGTTACGACAGTTTTGCGGTCCACCCTTGATAATATTTTCCTGTAGTTATGCAAAGCAGATATATGTACGTCAGTCAACAGTCCGTTGTCTCGTTTTTGGCAAGTTTTAGATATAAAGATGCATTATGTAAATTCTTTGTGACAGCATCTCAGATTCATAGAATATGTACGTATTTTGATATTTTGGCGCATGATACTTGTGGCAACAATGTGAGTCAAACTGTTTATCTTCCCTTTAGACATTATTATAACAGTCAATAAGCTTGGAAGTGGTTAACCTTTTACCTTATAAACAAGCACGTACTAGATACTATGAGGTAAAACAGGCTTTTAAAGTGAATTCATGCGTTTGTTTTCAGTGATTCTGTAAAAAGACTCGGTTTAAGTTAAATTGGTTTTTATAGGGATCAAGAATCTCGCCAGAGAAGTGGTGATTAAAGAAGTTACGATCTCTTCTTTTAATTGTTTCATGATCTGGTTTGTTTATTTATTGTATCTGTGACAACCCCGTTACCAAGTTTCAAACATGACCTGAACTGTATACGGATGTAGAAAATTCAATTACTTTTTTAACTAAGGATCATCGGGTCAGCATAATTAGTGCATAGCAATACAAAAAACTCAAATGTTAGTGTTTTAAAGCCAAAGGTTGAAAACAAACTATTTTAACCACTTTTAACGCGTTTTGTGTGGCTTAATTTTCAAGATAGTTAGTAGCTGATGTGTTTAGGGTAATAAGGTCAAGGTCAATCGCTACGCTACATGTTGATTGTAACAATTATTTGAAACCTACCAAAGAGCATACAACGCACTGTTGACGTACACTATCTGTTTTGCATAATAGATAGGAAAATATGATGTGCTGGCACGGTTAACAGCTAATCATATTTCACTGCTCTCTGTTCCATATTTTACAACCATCAATCATTGATAATCTTTTCCTGAAAGAACCGAATGTCAAACATAATTCAGTTGTGAATTGCAAAGTTTTCATTGAAAAGGAATGGTAGTTCTTCGTAACATAATTATGTTTTTAGATAATCTTTTTAAATATATCATATGTTTTCTATCTTCGTGGATTATGAAATGAATATATGATAAGTTTGATCGTCAAGAAAAACTGATAGATGATTTATGTAGTATATTGTCTAGTGACACAACAAGAAATATCGAAATATGCATCTGGTATTGAAATTCTATTCGTTTAACAGTACTGAAGAAATTATAGGTAAACTGTCAAGTAATATCAATTCATCTATCACTTATAAAGAAAACGTAAGCTCCTAAGCTTTTGAGACGGACTATAAATTATTGATAATAATTGATACCCTAAAGACTGTATAACAGAGTGATTGATGTCATCTTGTATACATTATAATCCGATTTAGTGTTCCTATCGGGAATAAAACACATAACGAATGATACGATAACCGAAACATAATACTAGTTTGTCACGAGGCTTTGAACTAGACTGCACGTATTAAACAAAACTTATAATCCAACATGGTGATTAGTTATAAAAACCTGATGTAATGTACCGTAATTTACATGTAAGCAATCTTAATAGTTGGTAGAAATTCGTAAGATTTACTCTGAAACACAGGATGGGTCGGGGAAATCAATGACGTGTTTGAAGTTGCAATGAAACGCAGTATCATTCTATGAACACTTTCAGTAACATTCATGAGAGTTTGTTTTCTCGAAAGGTATTTTTGTCTTCCTACTTTCATAACTTTTTATGAACGTACTTAATCACGAATGTGCATAATAAAGATGCGAGCAATGGTCATATAATATTACAATACTGCTGGAAAGACTTCAAAAATCGTCTCTTGTAATTTTCCAGTTTAGTTCCAGCTTTGTGTTAGCAACCGTATTTGTGTCTATTTTTCAAACAGAAACAAATTTGTGTTCAGTGTTACATGTCTCGTACGGTATAAAACTTCTCGTAATATAAAACTATTTTGAGACATATTTGTAGGGCGTTCGTTTGTAACGTTGCCAATCTGTCCCCGAACACTTCTCTGTGTGTTCATAGTTTCCTCAAAACTGCTAATACCTGCGACCGGTTTAAATCTATACACTTTGGTAGCTTTTGAGTTCAAGTTCAATCGTTTTACTTTACACCCTCCTTAACACAGTTTTGAACTATCTAGGTGTGTCAAACAACATTCTTTTTATTCTTCAAAATAAGTGAAGATATTTCTCAACAAATGGCTCACTCCTGCTTACAGTATTTTGCCTTTTTTCGATTTTATCTTATTTGAATAAGTTTTTATTATTGAAAGAGTATCTTTCAAATTTTATGAGTAGAAATAGATAAACAACAAACGCCCGAGGTGTACGTGTTTGAAGTCTCCAAGACCTTTTAATGTACCCTTTGTAATCTTTATGGAACATAAATCCAATCGGAAATCATTAAGTTGATAATACTATGTTTCTTACAAAACTAAAGGGAAACAATTCTAGCACTAACATAATGAATGAGAAAGCTTTATAAGCCTGTAAGTTATGAGGTTATTAGTATTTGTACTATTTTATACATTATCAACTTCTTTCTAGCAGGATAGTTTAAGAACATACTCAAGAACTTTTGGTAAAAATTAAGTCATTAAATAAATGCCCATCATGTTTTTTATAACACATAAGGAATATCGTCATGTTGCATTAGACGTTTTGCATTTCTTAATAATATTATGCACCGGTATATTAAATTATATGATATAAGTAATAGCATAGATTTTAATATGCTTACTGCAATGAATTGAACAAATTATCTACGTGTATGCTTTTATTTGCTGATGACATTGCCTCATTTACAAATTACCCAAATTGTTTAAAAGCTCATTGAGACATGATTTCAGACTATTCCTAATAATCGGGATTAAAAACTAATGTTAAAAGAAAACTAAAATATGCATTTTTGAAAATAGAAAAAGCAACAATAACTTGAACTGGTTTATCAATGGCGAAAGAGTGGAAGTTGCTGATCATTTCAATTATCTAGGTATTGATTTTACTTACACAGGTACAATAACAAATGCTGTCAAAATTCTATCTAACCAAGCCTTAAAGGCTTATAACTGTATTCTATCATTATTTGGTCGTGTAAAAATGAACGTAAAAACTTAACTATCTCACTTTGATTTGATGGTTGTTCCTATTATTTTATACTGTTCAGAAGTATGGGGTATTTACGATTATAAAGAGATTGATAAATTACACATCAAATTCTGTAAAACTGTACTTTGTTTACGTCAACAGACGACTGATATAGCAGTATACGGCTAGCTTGGTAGATATCTATTATCACTTCTTTGTAAAGAAAGAACATTGAAATAACACATTATCAAAACTCCCCTATGTAAAGAATATTCATTGAACAATGCAATGGCAATAAAGAAAACTGTTGGGCTTATAGTGTAAAGCGTCTATTAGATAACCTTGGCTATAGTGGTATTTGGAAAAATTTTGTTGTTAATGTTGATTATCAACCGCTGCTTAATAACGTTTAAAAGTCCAATATATACAAATTTGGGATACCTCTTTGCAAGCTTCGCCTATATTAGATTTTTATAGAAAATTTAAAACAGAATTTTGTTTCGAAAAATATATTGATGTTACTACAAGTGGTGTTTTTAGAAAATAGTTAAGTTGTTTTAGATTAGGCTCTCATCAATTAGAAATTGAATACGGCAGATAATCTGGCGTAGCTAGACATGATCGGATCTACTAATTGTGTACATGCAGTCAGGTAGAATCTGAATATCATTTTGTACTTTGTTGTCAAGCTTACACTAAAGTATGAAATACAAATTAACATTTCACGACCGAATATACGTATGTGTGCTAATATATTATCGTCAAATAGTAGGAGAAGGGTGCTTAAAACTATACCTAAGAGATGCATTTAAACTACGCAGTGAATATTTAAAACAAATGAATGTACATTGATATAATACTTCCTATACTATGTGTACCATGTGGAGGCAGTGAATATGTCTATGTAGAGTTAGAGTGTGTATGTGTATTTATTTTATATGTATTGTCATTGCCATATTCGTCAATATATATTGTATTGGCCAAAGGCTTTTTTGTGCTTAATTTAGCATATGAAATGAATGAATGAATGATTATTACTCTCGGATGATAGCATTAGCTTTATACGATTAGCCGATAAAATTGAATAGGATCAGGTTATATAGTCAAACATATGATGTCTTAACGTATTTATACAATCTCTGCATAATCATCGCCGCAACGTAAAGCCGTTATGGCATGGCAAGTCACATTTACGCGTACAATTTATTCCCTTTAAGATATACTTTTGTTATGCCCCACCAAAGGTGGAGGGATACTGTTTTGGTTTTATTCATCAGTACGTCCGTCCGGAGTTACAACGAAGGAACATTTGAATAGAATTTCATTCATAAATAAGCTATAACTATCACTAAAGGTGATGAAAACACTCAATTCTAACATGACTCACGATTTTCTCTCTATATACAAAGAGTAGAAAAAATATGTTATGTACAAAGAGTAGAACAATTATGTTATATTAAACCATAAACAACGCGGAAACCGATATGCTGTAAACATGATATCATATTGCGCCGCATGACGTTAACTGAGCGTTCGCGTAGAAAATAACGTTTGAATTTATTCACCTTTTGTAATATCTGGTCATGTTAGAATCGAAATAACATCCTTTTCAGCGTTGTTATCGTCTAATAAACAATAATTTGTCGTACTGATGCGCAGTTATAAACCACTCACTGACAGGCCTTCGGCCTTCGTGGCTAATAACTGCGTATCAGTACTCCAAATCATTGTTTATTACACGACTAACACCGCTGGAACGGATGTTATTTCATAAACACAGCACTGACACAGTATATTTAATTCATATAAGCTTTGATGCTAAATTATTGGACCATGCACAAGTAGACACGGTTCGTATCCCTTCTGTAAAGTATCATTAATTTCTACCTAGGAGTTTTGGGGAATCAGGGCGCACAAGCCCCTGTGACCTTTGACCTAGTGAGCCGAAACATTGACCATGTACAACTAGGGATGGCACTAAGCACTTCTGTAAAGTATCATTAAATTCTGAACTTGTGTTTTGGAGAATCAGAGCGCATAAGATTTCATTATCTCGAGACCTTGTAACCTTTGACCTATCGACCATGCACAACTAGGGGTGGCACTTATCACTTTTGTAAGGGTATCATAAAATTCTGACCAGAGGTAAGCCCTTTGACCTTTGCCAAGTAAGCCGAAACATCGACCATGCACAACTAGGCATGGCACTTAGCACTTCTGTGAAATATCATTAAATACTGGGAAGGGGTGTTGGAGATAAAGAGAGCACACTATTTTACTATATCGAGCCCATGTGGCCTTGACCTTGTAAACTAAAACACGGATTATGCACAACTAGGCATGATACTTATCATTTCTGTAAATTATAATTTAATTCTGAACAGGGGTGTTCAAGAAATTGCAGATGGATAGACAGACAAGCTGAATCCAATACATCCCCTAACGCCTAGTGTGCGAAGGATATAATTATACAATATCATCATAATACCGCGGGGCACGCACGTCTTCGTCAAGATTGGCTTAGAATCTCCAGAGCTACTTATATTTAAATGTTTTTTCTTCTATATATTATATGAAAGCATTAAACTTATAGTTGTCAAAATGCAATTGTAATTTAATGGTCACTGTTTCTAATACCCACACTTACACATCCTGACCCTACACCTTGGGGATTTGGCCAAAAGTTTATAACTGCTTCTTTTTCTGAAACGGCTTGTAAAAATTAAATTTCTTTTGTCACTAATAATCAACTATTTATTCTCTAACTGCAGAACATTTAGAAACTGGATGTTTTTTATAGAAATGAAACCTTTAAGATGCGTAGTGCTTTTCTGATATTTTTTCTATAGAAACCTAAGAATTCTTATTGTTTGAAACTACATAGTAGTATTGATTCAATTTAACTTACAAGAGTTAAGTTCATAATGACTGTAACTTTAAGAAAAAAGTATTCTATCGAAGATGAGGCCCCAGTGGGTAGGAGTAATTTTTTAAAAAATACTTTTTTTCTGAAATAGGCAAACCAGTACAATTGCCTTTTGTTCTTTTTCAGTTATTTAGTTCATTTGCCAGGGATATAATTCAATGAAGTTATTGTGTTTAAAAAGACTTTACCTGATGTTTAAAAAAAAACAGACAGTATATGTAGCCGGGTACAGGTATAAGGTGATACATCGTTAGGTTAATTGACCGTGTGGCTTGATAGCTCAGCTGGTAGAGTGTCCGCCCTGACAGCGGAAGGCCCTGGGTTGGAGTTCCGGTCGAGCCACGATTTTTTCACCACCTGTTACAAATGGCGCCCAACGTAAATAACCTATGGTATGATATGGCTACTGCTTTGGCACCTCGAGAATGTTTCACAATGTTGTTTGTCTCTGAGAATTCGGGACGAATTCTAAATTTGGAGAGGGTATATGTAGCCGGGTACAAAGGGGTCTGTGAAATTGTTTACCCGTTTGTTTACGCTACATGTTATATCATAAGTACAAGGGAAAGAACTGTCGAGCTCATAAGGATTAATATCACATCGTTTGATTTATTGTTACTTGAACAAGAACCGTTATACAACGCTCAAATACGCCTCAATTTGTTCATAAGATAATAAACTTTACAAAACTGTATACTTTATCTACTGAAAGTGTAGCCACAATACACAGATTTCTTTTATTTCACACAAATCATTCGTTTTCCCGTTGGTTTTGAACGAAGTCGTAAAAGAAATACAAAAAAGGTTTTGTGAAAGTATCCGCTGTATTGCATGAATACTGAAGAAAGCGGGCTACTCTGAATGCACATTTTTAGAACAACAGTAATCTTACCGAATGTATGCAATATTCTGCCGCTATCGTCTCCAACAATTCTTTAATCTGACGTGCCGTCGTTTGTTTGTAAACTTATTTCTCCATGTGCCATGATGTATCACGTGACAAAAACAGAACTGCATGTTAAAAAAGATGTCCCGATTGGATGGCAAAAATTTTGCTTGGTTCTGGCTTTGTGTACGCACGGATACAAAGTGAACGCTTTATAAGTGGTGCCAGAAAATATCAACAACATCATATAATATTTGCGTAGGTGTTTCATCTAAGGTATTTTTATCAACCAATCAAATTCGTCATTACAGAAAATCACATACGTAATGCCAATAATGGAGAACTTTTAACTTTTAACACTGTCAACAAATAGAAATTTAGACTTTTACATCGTATGAGGCGATAGCGGCGGAATATTGCATGCAATCGGTGCGTTTACTGTTATTTTATAAATGTGCATTCATATGAGGCCCGGTTCCTTCGTTATTTATCAATACTACGAATGTTTTCATTAAACCTCGTTTGTTGTGGTTTTACGACTTCGTTCAAAACCAACGGAAAAACGCATGACTTGTGTGAAATAAAAGAACCTGTGTATTTGGCTCACGTTATACATTTTTTGAAAGTTAAATGTCTAATGGACAAAGTCAGGTATGTTAGGGCGTTGTATATCGATTCCGTTGCAAGTAACAATATATAATACAACTTGATAGTAAGCCATATGCTAGTTACAGTTCTTTCCCTTGTACTTATTATATCCATGTAGCGTAAACAAACGGGTAAACAATGTCACATACCCCTTTTGCCGGGTACAGGTATAAAGTGATAAATCGTTAGGCTTATTGACCGTGTGGCTTGATAGCTCAGCTGGTAGAATGACCGCCCTGACAGCGGAAGGCCCTAGGTTCGAGTCCCGGTGGAGCCACGATTTGTTCACCACCTGTTACATACATACACTATTAAATTACATTTTATTAAAAATAGTGTCTTCGCGTAAAAAGAATGGCTCGCTATAACCCATTTTATCCGCTTAGCTGAAAAGAAAAAATAAATTGTATCATCCTAACGAACCTACCTGTCGTGTAGACTCAACACTGTTCTTCAATGGAAACGTGAAATCCACCATAATTTTATGGTCGAGTAGAACTCATGTTTTCCTCCCTCTTGTATCAATGTTTATATATATTTTCAGTTCATTTGAAGCTTAACGTATTATTCGTTTGTAATAGTGGATTTACCCTTTCATCTTTAAATAGACATGTAATTCTCTAGGAAAATATAAGCAGCTGGGACCAGATTAATGGTCGTTTTTATTTGATAAAGTTGGTATTTTTCTAGGGGTATTAAAACATGATATATGTCGTATACTAAGATTTAAATGAATTTCTTTCAAGACAGTAACAGCGGCCATAGGAGTTATAATGGCATCTTCTTATAGTTTATTGCAAATGCTGCGGCAAGATGATCATTGTACATCATTTATACTGACGTTGCGACCTTATAAACATACCTGCTAAATCATACTGCACAATCATATTGTATGCTAATATTATCGCAACAAAACTGTTATAAAGAAGTAAGTTTCTGCTGCTGTTTGTGTGTTTTAACATACACATTTGTTTGAGAAATGATTCTATTGCGTTTTACTAAATGGTAGATAAAGCCATTTTTACATTAAGACATATATTGCTTAAATAAAATGCACATGAAACATTTGGGCAAAACTACTTAAAATAGTGTTTAGTTTTCGTAATAAGTAAAATAACTATTGAAAGCCACCTGGTCTTATTTTGAAACTGGATTTTTATTCATTTAAAAGAGTTATAAAAAGAGTTATATAAGAATGAATTATACTCTCAGCAACGAGCTTTCTCATAGAACCCATTTTCATCATAATTGATCAAATAGAAAAGAATCTGCATTTAAGCTCCAAAAATGGTTTGAATTCCAAACATGTTTTGCTTCTCATGTGAATTTATAGAACCACCATGGCTCTCGTAATATGTTCATGCATGCTACCCATGCGGAATAACCCATTGAGTGTTTTTAAGTAGCCAACTTGTATGTGTATGTTTTGTTAAAATGTGTAATAATTATTTAAAACTAACAACTTGAAGTAGGTTGTATAAAATATTTTATTGTATCCCCAAGACCAACTCCATATTGAAAACAATGGTCGCTTCGAGTTGTATGTGTAGTAGCCTCAGAGTTTATTATAAGAAAATCTTTGTATAGCAAAAAGTGGAGTTGCTATGAAAAGTGACGACTTTTTTTCCTCGCAGTTCAGAAACCTGGTAGATTGAGGGTGTTTTTAATATATCCTTAAGCCCAATCAGGGCTTAATTATATTAATAACATTTATCATTTTGTGTTGTAACTGTCGGTTAGCTTCAAAATATATCTAACTGATAATTGTTTATATTAACCTATTCATTTTGCATATTTACAGAATGCGATTGGTCGACAAATATAACATTATTAAACGATAAAACTCCTACGTACATGTTTGTGAGGTGAAAATCTAATTTACCTTTCCTTTTATAGCGTTTTGAAAATTAAGATAAATTTGGCAGAAACGACGGATTTGATTAGTAAATCAAAGTACGTGTCTGAATATCAAATTAGTTAAGTCGGTAATATAATGAACCTTTTCGTCTTAGCTTTCATCTAGGTGTGTTAAGATTTAGCTAGAAGTTGGTAAGCTATATTAAGATGCATAATTCAGTCCTATGATATATACTTACGCTAATAGCGTTTGTCTGGGAACCTATCTTTCTGGGCACTTGAGTGTGCTACCAGCCAGCTGATACATGGCAAGGATCGTCCTATTGTAAGAACGATTACCAATATATAACGACCATAAGTCTTCCAATGTTTGCGGACATTGAAATTACATTTTAGAAACTTTAAACAGCTATAAGTAAGGCTAACAGACCAATCGTAAATTCTGAAAATGCTAACCGCTTTCAAGAACTGTTGGGAATATATAATTCATAATCACTGAGTTATTTTTCGTATACATCTGCATACTTTTGCAACTTTAAATGCTATATTGATTAGCCTGTTTTGCTGTTAAATGACACCATAAGAACAGACTTTCAAATGCATATAATAGGTCATGTAATAGACGTCAAATAATTAGGAAAACATACAGACCATTGACAGAACAAAATCGTCAAATATTACAAGTAATCAAAGGAAACCTATTTACTCGCGGAACGCGAAACAGTTGCGGTGAAACTGTTTAATAGCAATGCTGTTGTCTTTGCTTAGTATATATTTTTGTCCTTTGTTCTCATGTTGTTTACACTGTCAATATTATCAAACAATTATGGACTTGAGCTGGTAAATAGGAATGCTGTATGTATCTTGGAATTTAAATGTTGGACTATACGTCTTTATACGGTTCATATAGGTATAACGTTATGATAATGTGTCCATATAAAGGCGACACTACAGTTGTATTTTTCATTTGAATACAATGATAGAACGCAAACTATGTCTATAATTCATAAAAGATTTCTTACACTTATGGATTGAAATGGTGAATTCCATAAATCGAGATAATCACTAAAAAAGAGGCAACGTCAACAATTTACAGCGTGAACACTTGATAGTCTGCATGGGTTGTTTGATAAATGCACATGTCTTAACAATCTAACATTTTAAACGACGTGGTTAAATACCATACTGATATTACCTAGTTGGTAACCGGCATGTTACCGTCATGTTACTTGGACTTCAGAATATATATATTTGTTTAAAAAGTGGCAGCATAAATACACCATAATTGTGTCAAGAAATGGTAAACATTCTCATTTCTGAAAAGGGCCAAATAGTGTGCATATATTAGTATTCAAGTTTCAATATATATATATTAAAAACTATGTTAAATTTGTTTCTTTATACAGGATATACGGGTGACTATCTTCATAAGCGTAGGATGTCAGATTGCCAGTCTGGTAGTTCTTATTCCCTCGCTCGTCGTTTTCTTCAACTATAAGTAAGTCCATCTCTCTTGTTTACGAACTAGTATAACTTACTCTATAAAAAGTTGAATGGCTTAAACTTTGTTATCTTTAAGATTACGATATAATGTACATGATCAGCAAAGACCTAGAAGATAATTTCTTAATAATTATTTGCATTGTATATGTTTGATTCAAAGACGTTCTTACCTCACTTAACTTTCCACATCACATTTTGATCGTCGTCGTACCATGGTAAGTGCATTACTTACAAATTATTTCAAATGACATCTCCTCCTTAACCACTTGGCAATTTTTCATCATTTTTGTAAATAAATGTTCATAAAATTCAGTTCGATGCGTCACCAATATGTAAAATCGTCTTTTCCGCAGATTTAAGGCCCAAAGCTTAAATGTGTTTAAATTGTAGTTGTGTAGTAGATTTCTGCAAAGTTTGTTCACTCAAACCCCTGGAAGCAATTAATTGGCTTGACCATGGGATCAACTGTTATATTTAGAAAGATTAAAAACCATTAAAACTACACTTAACCGATTTAGAAACGCAAAGATTTCCCCTGTTGAACATTTTTATTTGAATGACACTATTGTTTTTATTTCATTGTAGTCATTTTGTGCGATGAATTATTAAAACTTTTACAAGAATTCAATTTTATATTGTTTTTGTTGTGTATGAAATTTGAATAAATTAGAAACACGATAACACTGTTAAAATAAATATTTTACCACCTTTGCAATTTTAAACTGGTTAAGAGTATTAAGTCAGAAGTTGCAAAGCCTAGAGCTTTAGATACTTAGTGTGTTGCAGTAAACATTGGTACTGAACATGGAGATCAAAATACTTCTAATTTTATTCATTTATTATGTAAATGATGTTTATGACTACAATGTATATATTTTGCTCATTTTCAAGATAAAATACACAATTTGCTGGTAAATGTTATCTACGTATGGTAAATTTTCAACAATGTATACATAATGTTTTGGATGATCTTGTCATTAAGCCTGGCTTTATTTGATATCATTTTGTACAGCTCTAACTTTAGATCTTGCTGTTCATTAAACGAGTGTTCGTTATATTCAGTTCATCAACTTATTTATTTTTACTTGTCAAATGCGTTTAGTTATGTTTTCACAAACCTAGCTAATTTCAATAGAATTTTGCTCAGAAAAAGATAGTCTTTACTTCATGCAGAATGTTCAGGAGTTTTGTCAAATTAATTCTGAAACAAAAATGTGGCTGTGGCATGGTTTCCTCTCCTTTAAGGAGATAAATAGGCAAAAACCAAATTTGAATTATTAGACATCAGTGAAGAATATCCGCAAAAACACCTGGTTTCTGATTCCTGTCGTGAATTTACGAGACTTCGTTCTTCGTGTTGTATAACTCATAAAAATAGCTGTTGTGCTTTAGAAAAAACGAGGCCTCTTATAAAAGCAACGTTTGTTTAAACTGCTTATTTAAAGGTTTATCAGAACAAGTAGTAGTAAAAAGGGGGTTAGTCATATAGTCATACATGTTACACAAAAAGTAAAAGGAAGCTGTGGTAACTATAGAGTTATCTTTTCCACTGGTATTCAAAATAGTTACAGTATTAACTGAAAATGATATTATGGTTGTGTGTAGTATTTCTAGAAAGTTTAATCACAAATGCATACAGGAATATTCAATAGGTTCTTAAAGATTCATGGAAATAATATTTTCTTTATATAAAAAGATTTGCATGTTAAGTTTGGACTTTTAAGCTTACTGATCGGATTTCAAAATAGTACAAGTTAGTAAAAGAGAACTGTTTCTGGCATATGAGTTTTAGACTAAACAACGCTTCATACAGTGTAGTTATAGATAAACATCTGGTCCTTTGCTTATAAACGTTGCATGCTCAGCACGAAATTAATACTCAAGTAATATGAAGAGAAATCAAGGTATTTCATGCTGAGCATGAGCTTGTACTCAAGTAACTTTTATAAGCATGGGGTCTGCTCTTCAAAGTAAATCAAACTGTCTGTAAATTATAATGACTAGTTATAATTTCATTGCAAACCGCGATATATCTGTATGTATGTTGATTGTATGAACGTAAAGTGATTTTAGTATAGACACTGTATATATGTTTCTTCCTATATTTCAGGTTCCTGAGAAGACAGCACAGAATCCGGATACATATCAACTTTTTCATTTCGTTTATTTTGAGTAATGTTTTTGGAATATTGTGGAATATGTTAGTCACCTACGACAAACTTACAAATGTCAACGTAACAAACACGTTACTAAACACAAACCCGGTACTTGCTATTGCATTATTTTCCTTCTCATCAGTATTTGCTGTTGCATAATTCAATTGTAACCTTACGTTTCATTTCATGCGGCACTTACTAAACCAAGCCCCTGATTTATGTAAATGTTGATCCTTGTATCATGAGATGTTTCTTTACAATTACAGACATAATGTTTAGTTTAAACAATATTTTATTGAAAAATCACATGTAATACATACTAATATACAACAGCATAAAGGATTGATTAGACATCTCTAGGCTTATTTATAAACTCTCTCCTCAGACATAATTTTTGGAACCTTGACTTTTCAGGCCAGCTGTAAATTATTATCGTTTCTGAAGTTGTATTTTACAAGCTCCAACTACATTTGGATGTTTTGTGAGGGCTTCTATCTCTATAGACTGATATCAAACGCATTTTCTCCGCCAAAGCGTCTTGTATTTCTATACCTCGCCGGTTGGGGTTAGTTTTGTATATATATTATAAATTAAAGTAGTAGACTCCTAATAAAACTTCCACTCGAAACTCTTCAATTTTAATGCACTATCCGAGGTTATTAAGCACATGACTATAGATCTTTGAGGTTCCGGGAGTAGGTTCGAATCCAGCCGGAACCTCATTTTTTTTTAAATTTTTCTTTTTTTTTTCATTTGTTTTACATTTTCTATATATGTTTATATTGTTTTAAACTAGGAAGAAACTAAATATTTTTTACACATAAGTATTAGCCTATTTGAAGATTTAATTACTTGCAAACCCGGCTTAAATCGCTGATGGAAATTTTCAAACTCTAATTATTTCAAAAAGAGACATTGTGAATTTTGGCATAATGTTCCCAAAATGTAATAGATAATTATAGATATGCAAAAAGTCATGCCCCATTTCTAGAAAATGTTGATATTTCTTTAAAACATTGATGTTTAAAATTGAACATGGTCAAAAAAGTAGATGAAAATTGTAATACTCTCATTTATCAGTTTTTCCGTCTACTTGTGGAAAATTAAATAAGTAGTAGCAGTCATTTTTTCGGACAGCAATGACGTATAGCTTCGTTAAATTATATCGAATCTAAAAAGTCTACTTCTTGAATAGAAAATTTGCGATATCCGTAATGCAGGCAAAGATAAATAAATATGTTTCGATTGGAACAAAACTAGTCATCATGGTCTCGTAATTCTGATAAACACTGCATTTAACGCATTTATTATGATATGATTTGACAATATATTATAGTTGATAACAAAACAATTTCAGAAAAATACTAAATTTATCGCCTTGCATTCCATGATAACAAATCTATATTATATAGAGAAATCCAGACAGCTGCTGTCCGTCTCCTTTTGCCCGGTGAACTCGCAAAAGACGCCATCAGTGAAGGCACCAAGGCCGTCACTAAGTACACCAGCAGCTAGTAAACTCTTACTCCTGCACATACACAAACGGCCTTTTATAGGGCCACTCAATTTATTTCGAAAAGATCCTCTCATATAATTGTCATGTTTGAATAACGTCATCATTTTTCAACATCTAATTTAAATTTGTACAGGTGTTCCGTTTACATACTGTGGAATATATGCTGTGATAAGGATAGTATCAGCAAACGAAAGGTATAACTTTCACGATAGTGTTTAAAATGCTTACCTTCATATCAAAAATATTAAAAAGATGTTGAAGGTGTTTCATATAAATAGTTGTTTAACACTATTGCCTGACATATAATACTTATCGAATGTGAAATATATTAAAGTATTGTCTTTTTGTCTTTTCAAATGATTTAAGATATATTAAGCAGCATTGGTTAATTTATGGTATTAGAAGCTCTTTTTTTGGCGTTGCAAACATTTATATATAAATCTACTTTCAGCTGTTGGGCAATCAGTCTAGGAGACAAGGAATGGATAATATACACACCAAACGTGGCATGTTTAACGGTAAGCATCGTTTTACATTTAAGGTTATTAAACTTTTATGGTGAAATAATACTTGGAACGAGTTGATTTGGCGGGAATAATGAGCTTGCGAGGTTTTCCGCTAAATCAATGAGTTCCAAGTAATATTTCACCATACAAGTTCAATAACCTTTTTATTATATAATATAAACAAAATGACATTCTGTTATCAACCAACAATAACTGAATCTTGAAATTTGTAGGAAAAATAGCGAACTATTTCACCAATATTGTTGTTTATACTTGACGTCATTTCTTTGGAAAAACTGTGACGTCACTAATACGGTAAGACATTTCAGTGGCCGTCCGCCATCTTGTTTTGAAAAACGCAAGACTTTTCCTACGGATGCATGTTTATACTTTGAAATGTGAATAAATCATCTTGACATACATTCCTTAAAATGTTTTCACTTTCTTATGAATCCATTCAAAACATCATTCCTGTCGATCTTATCAATATTCGGCTGATATACGTACCAGTAACCTTTGTAACCAGAACTGGTATTGCGTGCCCTAAAAAATTCGAACCATGTAAACTTGAAAATGATTAAAGTTTCCTTTATATTTTAAGACCAAAGTTTATCTAATTGTAAGAAACTGTCACACCTCCACACATAAACGTCATTAAAACGATGTTTGCAACCAAATGAAATAGTCCGTACAGCTAATCGCAAGGACCCTTACCAACGTTCAGTATCATTTCTTGCCAACGTGCAGTATCGTAGAATACTGAACGAATTCTCTAAGGCAAAGTGAATGGGGCAATATGAAAGTGTATAATAAGATAATATACACACCAAACGTGGTATGTTGCATCTTGCAATTTTATGATGCTTTTTCAAAGCCAACAATCGCAATTTAAAGCTGCTTACTATCTGATTTTAGTGAGAAATAAAGTTATTCTGAAGTTAACAAGTTTTATAACAAATCATCAAACAAAAAGGTTTTATATAAAATTCCTGACATTTTAAAATTAGAATTAATTAGTTAAATTATAAAGAATTACAAACGCCTTTAAAATTTCAATAAAAACATTAAAGTGCAGCGGTGTCATCAAACCAAACTCACCATCATTCTGAACATAATTTCTCAAATTGTTTGTAGATTTTTACTTGTGTTGTTGATTCTAGCATTTACTATTATATTTGAAGTATTAATGTTCCATTTTTGAGACATTTAGATATAAAACGTAACTAATTAATATTTTATTATTCTGAGTACGTGCTCCTATCAGTCAAACATTCCGGCCAATAAACCTCCATCACCGAATCTTTTAACTCTCGGGGACTAGAAAAATAAATTGATTTCATTCTTTATTTTGCATTCTAGTGCACATGTATTTGTGTAGGACTGAACAAATATCTACGATTGTTTGAGCTTTTGAATTGCTTGTAACTATAGTTCAATATACTAGTAAACTGTTTTGGATATCTAATCGCAAACGCAGTTATTTGTACATGTATCACTTCGCTTGCCAGGAAAACGAATTTATAGAATCACATCACGTCTGGCTTCCTTCTATCAGTCAGCATTATATTAAATGTAACAAGTATATATGGCAAACCTTACACTTCAAAGTAAATTATAGCATTGATATTAAGGGTTCTGCTATTCACTTTTTGAATGTTTATATTCAGATTATTGTTCTTTCTTGATGAAAACAACGTACAAATTAATGTAGCGCTAATGTTAGTCTAGTCAGTTTGAATGGTTCACAAACAGTGCAAATAAGAGACATGTAAGTAAAACAAAAGCGCCTGTAGTTATCTAGTTAATTGTATTGAAGATATAAAAATATATTGTATGTTTGATTCCAAAAACACTAGTAAAATGCATACCGTTGTTGCCAGCAATGTGTCGTGTAACTATCAGACAAACGTCAAATATAACATTGAGCAAACGTTTTTTTGCCATGTTTTTATAAGACAAAAAAGACGTTGTTTTATTAGATTGATAAGGTATGTCGGACCTATTAACGTTGCAATGTCTGAAAAATGAACTTTCTCATTGTAAAGACCATATTTGTTGTGTCGTTATGAATACAGCATCCATTCCATAAACCATAAAACGCATTGCATACAAAATATAACTTGGAAATATGCAATAGCGTCTCGCTGGTTTCGTTGTTGCCGTTTTCTTGCCTTCGCTCACCTTAACTTAACGCCTAGTTAACCCGCCTTTGTGAATAGTTTGATGCCTAAACTGCAAGCGGCTATAACTTTGACATAACAAAGTTAGCCAGACAACTGTAGCTTGCATATACTTGATTTTTGTATAACGACAAACTGTTGAAAATCTTACCGGTACGAAACGTCCCATATCTGCCTGGTCTGGAAAGTTAATAAGATCCTGAGGAGAGGACTGTTGTTGCTACTTTATGGTAGCAGATCAACTAAATCTTGAGAACTTTAAGGCCATGTTTTGAACTCATATTTTGTCTCAACGCTACGTTATTTACCATTATCTATGATAGTGTTTTAGAAAATGATAGCCCATATTAAATAGTTTCAGATTATGTTACATGTGCATGTTCCGCAGTAAAAGAAATTAAGACCAAAAAATTCACTGCATCCTATATTGATAACTATGAAGGAAATCAATAAAGTCGTCAATCCTATAGTCTCGTGCTACTCTACTATGTTCCAACAATCCTGGATTCACTTTTTTCGTATGTCTTTCAGCTGGATGCATAAATCCCAGCAGAAATACAAAATCATCACCTACAAATAGTCTGTATAGGCTCGATAATTGATATATTGTGTGTCTTGTGAAACTGACATATCAGGCAGACCCATATGAAAAAATAAATACAGGATACGTATGTGTCTAGCCGAGGTTGAAGGTGCTTTAAAAATGTCACTGCCCGTCAGCGTAATAAATCTGGTATCATTTGATTTCGTGCCATGAGCCTTGTCTGCATTTTTTTTTCTTATTGGGAAACAACGGAAAACGGCAAAGAGAACGTATTAACCGCGGATCATTGTTTGCAATAGAACTTTAGCGGTCATTTCTGTAAACTTACTGTGAAAAAAGGAGAACCAGTTTGTTTTGGAACTTTTATCAATACATAGTTTTATTATTGGTATACCTATGTCGTTTATAAGTAAATATATTGAAAAGTATAGATAGTTAAGTGTGATGAAATTCATCAAGTATATTACCCACAAACAAGACTGTATTTGATGTAAATGTAATTTACGAGCTGTTTCTGGTGTTATATTCAATTCAATTCAATTAAAAAAATCAAATATTTTACTAAAGTCTCTTTCATTTACATTACAAATGTTATCATAAAAATTATATATATTATATGACTAACACATTTGTAAATGACCACGTTATACAGAGTAATAAGAGACTATCACAGATTAATTAATATACAACGACATATTGCACCTTTAAACTACAATAAAAAATTCATAAGTTATATTAAATTATTATTTGCATAGTAAAACAGAAGAACTTATGAAATGTTATATGGAATGGTATGCATTATCCGCTTTATTAATGCTTGACTAAATCCCACTAACGTTTTTTTTTCTAATAGCAAGACGATAAATAATGGGGCGGAATTCAGGTTAATATAAATCAAATAGCACACAATTGTCCACTATTTAAACACTACAGGTTATAAGATATTTATCAGAAAACGCCAATGTTTCATAAATGAGTTAAAAATTTCATGTATTTCAAGTTGTCATTTAAACTTTAAACATCTTTATTTCAAACAATGTTCAAAGAGCAAATGCATGTTAGTGGATTTGTAAACTGAGTACAATGTGTTATGTCACGGGGAAGAATGAATGATCTATTAAAATACATCTGGCAGAAGAATATTTGTATTTTTCTATCTGTAGACATAATTACATTATATGTTGTGAAGCTTGTGGGGGGCTTTTTTTTGGTACGTGGCATTCCCTGTTTGATATTATTTTTGTTTTTTTGTTTCCATTTTCCCGCATTGTCACACAATATCGTCAGCATCACTGCTATCAAATGTCGCATTGGAACTATTAATTTATAATCAGATTAACTCTGGACAATACAGCCTATGATCAGTCAGTAGGGGCGCATTTCTTGTGAAAGAAAGATAGCCTTTAGAAGCTTTGTGTAGGTGGCTATAGATCTGTACGTCCAGCTGTTTTTATCCAATTCAAATAAAAGCTTATGGTAAGGGGCGTTCCGTTTAGCCTTCTGTAAGTTTAAATTTTGAAGTCTGAATCTGGCTTGTATGATTGGCACACTGGTAACTGAGATATAATTTGTTATGTCTATCTTTACTTCCGATTTGTAAATATTCTGTATTAATAAATGCGTGTGTTGCTTACGGATGTGTTTTATGTCTAACATATAGATATACGACTATTTGGCTCAGCATGAGGCTGAACCCCATATCCTTTTATTAAGCGAATAATATCATTTATATGTAAATTATTTCTGCATGTACAAAAATGTTGCTAAATTGTCTTCTTTGTAAAATGTTTTGCGTATGACTCATCGTCTTTTTACTGCCGATTTGTGGGCTATAGTCTTCATCTTGTATACATCCTAAACCGTTTTAAAATTTTGTCATATTACTAAAACGTTCCAAATATAGGAAAAAGACAAAATATGAACAGTACTCGAGTTGAAGGCATTAATGTAATAGTAAGTTTTGTCTCTCTGTGTGCTATTGCGATCTATTACAAAATGTGTGTTGCACAATCAATATTTGGAATATTTTTAGGAATCTTCTGTCAGCACGTGAAAATATATGATAAAATGAAAAGTTAATAATAGAACAGTTAGGTCGTTTATCGCGTCGAATATCTTACAATGACATACTTGCTTGTTTCAGATTAATACATTTTATCTGTTTCAGATTAACATATTTTTCTTATGTAGTATTCTGCGAATTTTGCTCACACAGCTACAAGCACATCCGAACGAACCGAGTAATTTTAGGTAAGTAGTTTTTCATTGTTTTCGAATCCTTTTTTTTTTATATAATTAACCCAGTTTAAACTGATTATTTTTACATCGATTGTAAGACAAGTTCTTGCAACTTATATTTAGTACCCGCGATGACTTTTTCCTGACCAGTACTCGCACTGGTTTAAGAGTTGGACGTTCTACCCTTTATCTAGGCGCCTTCCAATTTTTCTAGTTTATATTCAAACAAAATTCAGATTGTGCAAAGATCAGTTTAAACCGCATTTTTGTTTAATCTGGGATGGAACATTATTTGTAATGGTAATCAATATAATGCAGTCCCAATATAGTTAGAACTTTTCTTTTGAATTAGGGATCCGAATCTAACAAATTAGGTGATATGTTTTGTTTAGTTTTATGTACTAAAACATTTGTAAGATATACGTTAGTACCCTAGCCAGAGGTTTGGGTTAACTGTGGGACAGTATGATATATCATCGGTAACGACTTCGTGGAGTCTCAATACTGCATATTAAATTAGACATGTATTGATTGGTGCAATATACCACTAGTTTTTGGAATGTTTATAGTCGTTAACCATGTGCAGTTCAGGACCTGATACTCAGCTTGCTGATAATATGTACTGAAAAGAGATCCAAATTATTCATTTTACTGGCAAAGGTTACGTGTTGGAACGTATTTTATGACCATTGCACACTTTGTTACAGACGTGCCTTGAAAGCTACTTTTGTTCTTATACCACTGTTTGGTGTTCAGCTGGCGGTTACTATATATAGACAGGGACTTGTATCTCAAGAAGCAGTTCATTATGAAAGATTCTCTGAAATCGTGACAAATTCACAGGTATTTTCAATAGTAACAAGAAATCCGATATAATTGTAAACATTTAATTATACTGGTAATACGAATCATTGTGAACTCATTTTAATGTTTATATTTTTTTTAAATTAATTTCTTAATATTCTGATAACTGCAATAATTTAAATACTTACTATTTGACAAGCTGTTATTGTTAAATGTACGTCGTATGTCTCAACCGTTTTCTAAAGTAATATCAAACATATGAAATAATAAAGTTGCGCTTCTTAAAACATTTTTTCAGGGATTTGTTGTTGCGCTGATATTTTGCTTTTTCAATGGAGAGGTAAGTATACAAATAATAATTAGATTGCTTATACGATGAGACTTTAAGTTATATTGTTTTCTAATTCTACTGTTACAATAGTGTTCGGTGGTATCAATGTACAGAAAATTGTATATTCTTGTTGATGTGACTGCGTTTTGAAATGACAGCATGTTCGGTGTCAATCTTACGCAAAAGACAAAACCAAATCGCCCTGTTCAATTTTCACCACATCTGTAAAGATTCCAACGTTTATGCAATTTACCGAGGAAAGTCTTGGACACATAGATATTTTAACAACTACCGAGTGCTGTCGATCAGTTTCGCGACAGTGAATTAGTTAAAGATTCATCGTTGTAAGAGGGAAACGAAAATATTACTTTCCACTTAAAGTTTAATTTTAAGATTAATGTTTAATAAATAACTCTTGTTGAAGGGATCGTTATATTTGACTTGCCTTATTTCAGTGCAATAATTTTGTATCTATACAACTGTTGAAATTCATTCCTTTTTATTTCAAAACTAAGGTGGCATCTCAAGTGAAGAGATCATGGCGCCGTTTCCAATGGGAAGGACTTTCCAGTTCAAGGAGATTAAACGCAACTTTAAGTCTTCATTTTAATAACTCAACGACGCAAAGAACAGAGAATGTTCAGTCGAGGAGAAACAGTTTAGAACCTTGTTTAGATGATGGGCAAACTGCTTCAACTCCGCAATCGAGAGAATCGCAACAACTTTAAACAAGAACCATCCGAATTCGTTCAAAACTTGTTATTTTACTAAACATAACAATTAGTGTATTCCCTTTGCTGGCGGTCAGTGTTTAGAGTTGTTTGATCATCTAAGTAGATTTTAATTGATAATGATGTTGCATCATACTGCAGTTATATATCTGATATGAACTTTGCACAGTAGTTAGTTCCATTTTATTCAAATTACTAACAATGAACATTGCAATATTTTTGTATATAATTGAATACTTTTAACATTGTCAACATGTCATTTTACTAAGTGTTAATAACGCAGTGCATACAATTCAGTTTCTTTGTACTTAAAATGATACGTTTTGCGATACTTGTTATTAAAGTGATAAAACCCCACAGTATAATGGAAGGCATTCACAATGTGACAAACAATTATTGTGAAAGTTATAGCTAAATAACATAAACGTTGAAGAAAAGCAAAATCTTTTTGACCGGCCAAGTCATTTAATGATGTTGCATCGATCTGTATGATAAAGTTTTTTTTGTATCTACTAATGAAAGGAACGGTTGAGAATAGCCTAATATTTTTCATTTAATTTTCTTAACATTTTTTATGTTTTAAAGCTGCTCGCTCTCAGTTACTGTTGAAAAAAATATTTTTCAAAAAAATTGACATTCTTATTCATAAATATAAAACTAAAGGCTAGGGAAAAAATAGCAAAAATCTGGGTAGGATTTCGCGAAATCGATTGAAAAGGTCGGTTACAGGCCGAATATATGTTTATATTATAACTTTCAAAAGCGTTTGCACCGCTTTTGATTTGGTAGCGTTTTTTTAAATTTGAGTCTGACATAATTTAACGGGGCCTTTTTTTATCACCGTATGTTCTAAAAACTTATTTACATACAGTTTGAAGAACTTTTTTTTTACTAAATCTGCACAACGCGAGCACTTTTCTTAGACCAAATCCCCCCCTTTTGGTAATTTGAACATATTATACTTTCAACCGACAAATACACCTGATACATGTACAAATCTTTGTTATCTTAAAACTGAATCATTCTTGTCATTACTATATTCAGACCGCGAAGAACATCAAAGATAATTACATGAATTTAAATACAGCAGCACACATACCACTGTAGGTTTGTAGAATAGTTTAAGGTAACTCGTTTTAATTGTTTAACGATTTTATATGTAAACCTGTTTTCAAATGTGTTCAAAATAAATTTATTGTTTTTCTAAGTTAATTGTATAATTTAAGTTTATCCGTATATAATTATTACAAATCATGTTTGGTGTCTAATTTCACATCAAATATGAATATCCAGCTGATAAAAGCCCACAGATAAAATATACCTGTAGCACAACAAACAACAATGACTCGTGTGATATAAAATGTAAATATTTACCATCAGCAAATTCGTGAAAAACAGAGAAACATGCGACTGTCACACTTTGAAATTTCATGCGAAATACGTAAAACTCAGTCGTTAACATGTATAGAACCTGTACGGAAGCCATATGTATCAATGTCTTGTAGTAATTGGCATGGTAAATGGCCATTGTTTTGCTTCACATTTTAAGTCGCTGATCAACATACAGTATTAACTCAGTATTTGACTTAAGTATACACATTTCTTAATTTTGGATCAACTGTCTGATCTAACTTATTCATCGGCAACATATTCCACTCGATGGTAAACGTCAGCTTAAAGGGACATACCCTACAACTGATGTCAAACTTCATAACCTCCAACACATAAATAATAGAATCTTTGGAAGTATTATAACTTAACCAAAAAGTTTCAGCTATTCATTTCCAGTCACTATTGATGAAATCAGCCATTTAAAATAAACTGCAGTACCGTAAACCATTCAATAATCTTTGTAGAGTAAATGGGCGGGTGCGATTTATTACAGAAAGCCTCCATATTGATAAATTGTGGTAAAATGAGGCATTTTTCGCCATAGGTTTTTCTTTGAAATTGTATTAATTTATCAGTTTACGTTCATTGAACACATAATCTATGTTTCGAGAATATACATGTAATCTACTAGATATAAGGAGTGTCCCTTTAAAGCTGACTTAAATATCGTTGGCCCTGCTTTGTTAAGAAGATGCAAGAGCATGTTACGTAAATATTCCAATTTGTATTGTTTTCTGGATAAAAGACAACACCATCATTAAAAACGTGTACTTAGTCGGAACTTGAACTTCTGATATTTGCCAGTATTTCAATCCTATTAAAGAAAATGTATTGTCTGGGGTAATTTAGTTTGGAAGACAAAATTTCAATGAATTACAAGTCAGACTCTATTTCCCCGGCGGACCATTGTTAAACCTTCGGAATATCCTACTAAGCATAGAAGAAACATAGCAATGCGATAAAAATGTAAACGCGCATAGGTCAGAAGAAGTCAATTGCAGTAAACAACATAAAAGTGACACAAAATATTTAATGTTTAAAATGGAAAAAGAAATTTGCCGTTCCTGTCTAGTATTTACTTTTTCTGAAAACCTTAAGAGCTGAAGCCAGTGAAATCTGCCTTCACAGCGAATCTAAATCGAAAAGTAATTTAGATCATAGGAATGAAGCCTTAAGCTTCAGAACGATCAACATCGGGACGCTAATATCCAATTAATTCAATCAATTAGTTATTCAAAACCTTTGCCATGAGAAACACCAGAATAAGACAGGAAAAGTATTAATATTACACTAGAGTATATCTGACAGCCGATGTCGTAAATATTTTGCAGAGGATATAGTATGTTACGTCAAGGAATTATAAACAAATAAACAACGTATCATCGTCTTTATAAGTGTTTAGCGTCTGAAAAGATGTTTTGCAATTTTGCCAATTTTGTACTCAAGATTTTACACATTTGCAAATTAAGTGAGACAATATGTCTTCTTATCTAGTACAATGCCACACACCTTTAAACGTTTATCGTTGGAGAAAGGTTTCCGGTACATTTCTGGGTTTTTTATTTTGATTTGATAATGTCTGTAACTTCCTCACATCAACTGTCCGCTGGTATATCACCATTTACTTCCTGTGCATGGTTCCACAACGTGTAACCTGATCAGGGGATGGGGCGTTCAGTGGTTGCTGATTCACTGTAAGCGAGGTTTTCGGTGCCTGATTGTAAAAAGGTTGACTGAAGGTTGATTTTTGATCTCCGTGTTCGCATTTTCACCAGGTAAGTAGTATAATATGAATATTTCTGGCAAATGATTACGCCGTTTCGTCTTTACTGTTTATATGCTTCACTCGGTTTTCTATTTACAGGAAATAAAAGTTATTGAAACAAAACCTTTGACAGGTCGTTTGTTTACACAGGTCACATGGCGAATTTTCTTGCTTGCAGTGTGACTTTCTACCACTACTTGTGGTATTTGAAGACTCGCATGATCTGAAATGTTAGGCAAACACGGCGCTTTCCCTTATATTATAAATACTTAGGGCCAAAATATCTACTTCAATCCCAATTTTTGTAGCTGTCTCTTACTTAAAGCACTTTTGGTGTGCTGATGCTCACATTTTTTTCGCGTATATTGTCCTACACTACCCCCAAATACTACGATCGATATATATGCGATCCATAACGTTGTTATTACATATACTTCCTTACATATGCAGAACTCTTCTTCTTTTCTACACATGTATGTCTTTCTTTAAATATCAAGAAGTTTAATGTCGTATCGGTTATTAAGAACAAGGTGATTCAGAACACCTTTCACAGTTTCAAACTGTAAACCCATTTTGTTCCCTCACAAGGTATATAGATGTATGTATTGTATACTATTTGGAAGAGTGTATGATAAAGTTTTATCTAGTATAAAAGACGTCATAAACAGATGTATTTTTTTTCAAAATTGGTGCTTTAATTGGTCCAATATTTTGAAAGCCATTCGCCAACTATCAGAATAATGTAAAAACGCTATACCGGTGATGATAAACAGACTACAGGCACATGCTTGTCAATCGGTTCCAACAGTATGTAGAAGCGAATGGTATTCAATATAGAGCTGAACAACTTCAGCAACCTTTTGCATGAAAAGCGCTGTCTTGCATCTGTTTATGACATCAATTAAGACGTCATAACGTCAACGTTTTTCTCATAATTTATACTAGATAAAACTGTATCATATCTTCTTCCACCTGACATATAATACATATGCATATCTTGTAAGGGGGCACATTTTATGTAGTCTATCTTCAGTCTGGATAACAGCTTCTTAACTTAATTGAATCTATGTTTGACAGTTGTATCTGCAACCTTTGCTCTGCAGAATTTAGTCTCCTGTCTGTTAGGTAACCTTGCTATTTTTGTCTGTCACCGCATTATGAATAAATTTAGTTTCCCTCTATCGGAGCGTTATTTGTTCCGGTACTTCAAATGCTAAGACAATGATATTTTATTTTCAAACTTTGAAGGCAATGCAAACATAAAATATTAACTAGGACGTTTCATTTAAAATGTATCTGTGTCAGATTTATCTCGAAGGTCAACGTTGCAAAGGAAATGGCATTTCCGCCGCTTACGTCTCGGCACAGTTACAAACAACTACCAGGTTTATTTTTAACTGTTTATGAATATCATTAATTTTAAATTGCTTAAGTTATGAGAAAGTTGATCATAATGCGGAAAGTGACAATCATGAATTATGTATGTACCTAGTTTTACAGACTACAAGAATAGAAGGGAGTGTTTGTTTATTTTAATATGTTCCATATCTAACGTTGTGTTTTACTAGTCAACCAGCCTTCTTCAGCCAGCTACTGGTCATTAAAATGAATTCCAACGTAACTGTTTCATTTAAATGATCTCATAGTATTTACTTCGTTTATGATTGAACGAAACAAATGAGGGGTGAGGAAAGTTATTGCGGCTAGCGCATTAATTTATTTATACTACATTAAGTAGTGACAGGAATGATGCATAATACGCTTAATAAAATATTTCAAATATAAACCGACAATATGCCAATCGACGAAAATATTGATTCAAAATTGCATGGAATGGTTCATGTTGCGGACACTAACACGAACATACAATATCTTCCATATCAAACCAACTATTACAGTAGACGTATTAACACATCTGTATTCTAAGATGACCACTTTCATAACATTCTGGTTTCTACTGGGACTTACAAAATGTCTACATGCTTGTTATCAGTTTCATATGCTGAAAGAATATTAAACATTTTGTAATATTTCATATTGATTGGAATTAGGTCAGGCAGTTCCTAGATGTAGCTATTTATCGTCAGTTTCAATATTGCCGATAACGTTATTACCTTTATTCCAGAAAATAGTAAGAACATTTGAAATTTTTCTGTACACGATATCAGTAAAGGATCTTGTGCTGACGGCATATATGTAAAAAAGGAGAATTTAGATATAACCTCTGCATATCGAAAAGTTATCTTTGTGTGCGTTACAGTCGTTTTAAACAGTCACAGTCTATAAAATTGTACGGAAGCTTCAAAATGGATTTGCCGTAAGAGTAAAGTCAAAAGTTCTCTAAAATATCACAGGGAACGGATACAAATTTTAAAAGACAACATCTGTCAAACTGCACTTTCTCGTAAACTTCCAAACCATTTACTACATGTACTAGGCATAAGATGTTTTCCATTTCTATAATTCGTGTTCAGGAATAAAGAACGGAAGGCAGGAGACAATCAGAAATATTGCAATTTATCAATCTTGTCAAAAGGTATTTAGAAATCAAGCGAAAAGTTTACTTGAAACATTTTACACTGTATTTTTTGTTATTTGAACAAACGGTTCTACGTAGATTTAGATTGTTCCTCGCGGCATTTACGAGTACATTGTATATATAATCTATTCTTACTTGCCTATGGTAGTTTTGTTATAGTAAATTGGACTACTGAAATATGACTAAAACACTAGGGAAATTAGGTGGCGTCTCGGATATGGAATTAACTTTTCCGCCTTTTCCAACTTACTCCCGCGCAAACTTTGCCTTTGCATACAATAAAGAAGTAATATCCATAACAATATATCTGTCGTGATCACACATGCAAAAAACTAGAAATTTGGACATATGAGCCTAAGTACAAACTATATCTTATTCTTCTTTAAAACGCAATGAAACTTCAGGACTAACTGATGTCTTGATTCGTGGAGTCAAAACAATGTATGAAAGTTTACGTCATCCCGCTGACGACATTACTCCGCGTTAAAACATTGTTTAAGTCGATTGTATACATTGTTAGATTCTCGGTCTGACTACATACTAGATCTATCACATAAACTTTCAATATTAGAAGTTTAAACTGAAACCAACTTTGTATAATATAGTTATGTATAATAGCTTGAATGGATACAAATGAAGAGAGGGAATTCCAACAACCTTTATCTGTGCCAATTTACACATTATCTCCAAATTTTAAATTGTGCGTAGTATTTTCGATAGCTAATAAGAGTCGAAATAATCGAAGACTTTCAGTATTTATCAAAATGTAAGCATTTCCTGACGGTATTTCTTGACGTACTTGTAGTAAATCACTCGGGCTTCGTCCTCTTGGCATACTACCTCCGGGGAATGCTTCAAATCCGATAAAGCACTCCACGTCAAAGATCAATCGCCAATCATTCTTAATTAAAATGGTAAGGGGAACAATTAATGATACACTATGGCATAGCACTCTGAAAAATGAGGTTTTGTTTTAAAAGCATCCGAAACATTATGTGTATAATGCATATATGGCCTTATCTACTCTATTGATGATTTTGGCAATTAAACAGTAGACGATAAACATAGCGCCAAATTTTCAGAGACATAGATCTAATTATATTGTATGATTGTGTTTAAATCAAAACTAATGTGCATACTCTATTAAACTGTATTACAAACTTGTAGATTGGTACCGTTACATTATTTCCATCAAGGTTCGTGTAAAATGTTGGAAATGGTCCCCAACGTGAAATTTGTCCTTCAAATATTATTCCTTATAAAAGAAATAAATTGTTCAAAAAATCATTATGCATATTGGTTTTTGGATCGATTGTTAAAATTGAGCCAATTTTAACACAGTATAGCGGCCTTATGGCCGAACGAACAACTTACAAACAAGTAGTTCCATATATACAGTTGTTAGGCATTATACCGTCTTCTGTTTTCAAAATTATATAGTAATAGATCTAGATAATTTCAAAACATTGCAGTTTAGAATTATATTATTTTGTTAATTGTTCTTTAAATTTGTAATTAATCGTAAACACTTATTGCGCGAACGAACGACTTGGACATACAAATTTATAAGAACTTGTTTTTTACCAATAATACTATAGTCGGCGGACAAAGAGTAATTGGTGGAGGTGTTGGATATTGAATCTGCGCTGATTTACTGTAACGGACGCGAGTTCTGTATACATATTATTCGATAACAGTAAACGATACTACAGGGCAGTCAGTAGTCGTGGTTTTGCTTGTACAACCAGAATTGGTTTCCGTGAGTTCTTTTTGGGCCATGCCTCAACATCAATCATCACCAATTTCTAGAATATTTTCATCTCAGTTTTGTTTTTGGGCCTGATGTGATACTTTGTATCACTGTTTTTCTTGTTCAGTTATTAATTTACTCTGTGTCTTCTTTGATCTTGCTCATTGTTCAGTTTTTGCCTACAATTTAGGATAGAAATTTATTTCAACCAGGCAAGTACTGGGAAGGCGGTCTGATTTTTTTGGTCCTTACTGCAAGCCCAAAAGGTACCGTTTATCTCTTTTGTTCTTTCACCAACATTGACATCACAATATTAGGACCGTAACCAGTAAGGTTCTTCTAGAAATCTGTGGCACTGAATATGAAATCAAGACCTATATTGACTTCATTCAGTAACTGAACTGTTTTGTTCTTGTCTGCATCGATTTCGGTAAACTAAGAGTAACTAGGGCTGCAGCGATACAAGTTTTCTTCCGTCCGATAGGATCCTGTCCGTTATCTAATGCTGGTATTCGACTGCCTCCACACTTTAACTACGGTATTGATTCCCGTTTTGTAGAGGCGCTGTGGCGTAGGGGTAGAGATTCGTAATCTTGCATACCAGATGGGGATATCTGCAGTTTTTACCAGTGCTGGAAAATCTCATCTTACACCCCCTCCCCCCCCCCTCCCCGTGTAACACGACTTATGTGAATTAATTGTGACGTAACGTTATAAACAATGTGACGTCACTTCCTCAAACATAGCATCTAAAGAACGTTTGTTTTTATATCAAAATGCATCATTTCGATATTTCGGTATTTAAATATCTATTTCAAAGTGCAAGACGGTATGCAAGAAAAAGTTTCTGCCATGAGCACGAGGTTCAGATCGAAATATCCGTCACTGAGGGTAACTGTTTTGGCGGAAACGAGGCTCTTGTCTGCATCGGTTTAGGTAAACTAAGAGTAACTAGGGCTGCAACGATACAAGTTTCCTTCCGTTCGGATAGGATTCTGTCCGTTATCTAATGCTGGTATTCGACTGCCTCCACACTTTAACTACGGTATTGATTCCCGTTTTGTACAGGCGCTGTAGGGGTAGAGCGTCGTACTGCTAACCCGGAGGTCGTGGGTTTTCATCCTGGTTGTGTCATTGTTTACTGCGACCTTTAAAATCCATTCATTCTGAGCGAGTATTTATCAGAGCCCCAGGAAGCACTCATCGGGGTAATTAATGTACGCTGCAAGTACTTGTTCTACAATATGTATATACTCAATCAATAACAAAAGAATGATTAATCCATTTTAAGTTCTTCTATGAAAAACAGAAGAGCCATTGTCATACCCTCTTGACGTCAGTCGGCAGTGTCGTCTTAAATCTGGTTGAGCTTTCTTAAAGTTCACTTTCTCGGTAACCATTAAAGCCTTGAAACTTCAGACAATTGCTTGGCATCATACAATGGCCTCTGTGACCGAGTGGTTAAAGTCACCGACTGATGATAACGTGTACCTCACCGCTGTAGGTTCGTGCCCTACTTTGATCGGAATCTTTTATGTCGGGAAGCTATCTAGGTTCTACCCAGGTGCCCGCCCGTGACTGAAATAATGCCAGAATCGTCCTCCTCCATGAAAGCTTGAAGTTGCCATATGACCTTAGCTTTGAAGTGCGACGTAAAATCCGAATCAATCAATTGACACAATACAATCAACCCTATGTCATTAAAAGTTGTGCAAACTTTGAATTTTCAGTTCAGTTTTGTAAAATTCCACTTCTCAGTTACCACATATCAATGATACTTTATAGGGTAGTTGGACACTGAATGCAAAAGGTAAGCACATGGGTTCCTATCTCAAAAGTAAAGTTTACACATACGGTTAAAGGTCAAACTTTGTGGACAGTTGTGTCTCCAGTTTGTTTATAACTTTACTCGTGTATGGGTTGTTCTTAAATTTACACATGTATGTGTACAGTCTGTGTTGTTCAGAGACAATCGATCCTCCAGCACTTTCAGTCCTTTGATGAAATGTTATCGTAGAACTCTAAAAAAATCAATTGCTGGCATTTTGCATTGAACTATTATAATCGGTGTACCTGGATCAGTATTTTGCCTTCATGATAATAAATTAATAATACATTCTGAAAAATGACTGTTTTTAATTAAAGAAGTTTGGTTTCTTAGACCTTAGACACTCAAAGTGTATGATGCAAGAAACAGAAAATAAACCACATTTTAACCAAACCCTTCTACTGTTTAGTCTGAATAGTTTGGTGCATGACATATATGGTTATTTGCTAATAAGGTATAGAAAATAAGGGAATTTGGTTATTTGGATACAGAACTTCAGTTATTTGCATTTCATTTCAGTTTTTTATTTTAGCCATAGCTTTAAAAAGATAAAAGCATGATCTGTTTGATACAAGGGGAAATCAAGCACAGAAGACAACGAAATGTTAGTATTATCATACGAGCGTTATGTAGTTAATGTAAATAAGTCCATCTGTGATAGAATATATGGTCTGGAAAGTGGCTACTGAACGAACAGCATACCTAAGCTATCTCGGAGAATGCAGGTACCAGTAGCTTAAAGATAGAAGAGGATCAGTTTGTTTCTTAGAAAAAAGTCCTTTAACTGCAAAACTGTCTGATATCAAAGCTGCTTTATTTGTATGAATATGTTTTAATTCTACTTCTCATTTAGATATTTTGAACTCCTGATGGTCGTGCCGTTGTTTCCCTCTTTCATACGTCTAGATTTAAGGAGTTAAGAAATGTTCGAACGACTTCTGTCTTGACTTGACTGTACCCTGAAAATATCAGGTAAGTCTGATCGGTTTTCCGGGTTGACACATAAACATGTCATTTAAACAGGGGCAACACTTATAAAATTCCAGCTTTCTGATGCATGTGCCGTAGCCTTAGTGTTCTCCAGCTGATAACGTGCATGCCTCTACAGTAATGCGAGCCATTTGTTACTAACTGCTTTAAACTGCATGTTTCATTGCAGATTACAAATGAAGATTTCTGTGAATGTTAGGAAATATATTTTTCCAGTAACAACCATTATAGTATAGGTTATGATATAATTTAAAGAACGTTCTTATTGCGTGTGTCTATGATAATTTGAAATCAATACGTCTGTGTGATATATAGCCATCTTGTTCATAGAACATAACAAATCTTGAAACACAAAGACCGTAGGTACGTTATCCTGGCGTTCTGAATTTGCTTTGATTTCTACAAATGGATTTTTGGCCTGGAGTTGGTCAAGGTAAGAAGACCACTAGCCATACATGAAATGTCTGATTTCTGACTCTATGTTCTTCAATTACTGTTCAAAAGTAAATATTACTCATCAAACTGGACTCTAACTTGAAAAAATATTATAGAACAACGAATGAATGCAACTTAAATGAGTATTCAAAAGTTTAAGATTTTAAGAGGATGAGTATAATAATTACATATACAATGTATGAAAAAAAAGAAGTGTTTATTTATTATGTTTTAACGCTTTTGAAATAATGCGAACTGCAATAATTCATTTTATATCGGTGAACCTGAATTATCTACTAGCCAGATACATGTACAATTAACAGAACAGTACAAACCTTCTTGTCGGCTAAATATAATGAAAGAATTTATTCCTTGGAAAATGAATTTGAAAATGAATGGTCTTCTTGAGAGGGGAGTGCAAAAAGTAATTTGATAATTAATTGAGCGGTTATCCAATCAGGGAAAACAAAATACAATAACAAAATACAAACTTAAGGTAATTCGATTTGTTTTCCCCTTTTGTGTTGCCGCTAAGGAATATCGTCATTCTATTGCCGACGTACCTTTCCACCCAGACAGCTGCAGCTCTAGACCTTTGGGGGAACACAATACTGATTACATTTTTGTACTATAGTCATTATTTTTAGCTGGGTCACAACAACTTATCGATTATAAGCCCTGCGTCGCATTGCATTGTATTGATTCTTCGTTGTTTTTGTCAGTCTTACTGTCATTTATATGAATCGAGATTTTATATAGATATACCTAAATAAAAACTTTTAGAACGTGTGCTTATTGCAACAGTCCATCTTTGTGTACAATGATCGACAAACTGAACTTCCCACTTCAATCCTGTTACGCACATGCACAATTACCATGTGCAGAACATAGTTTAACTTCAGTTGTCATTAATTTAGATTAACATATTGCAAATAGAACCATTAATATGTCCATTATGCTCCGTTTGAAAATGACAATGACAAGTTTGTTATAACTTCACGTACTGAAATAAAATTATTCCAAGTACACAAACTATTTGACAAAATTAAAACAAACTGCAATGTCATTTGCATATACAAGTAAGTGTTTTGAATTTAATATGCCCCTAATACATAGTTAAAGGTTTGTAAGGTTAAAACGTAGCGGAAACATTTGTGAAACATATGCGAGCATGTGTGAGCTCACATTATCCTTTACCAAAATCATTACGAGAAGAGTTAATTATTGAATAGTACTATAATTATATAAGGTGCCAGATTTTTTTTGTAGAAAAAAGAAAAAGACTAGTTTCATTCACAAAATAAACCAACTCAAATCATGTTAAATACAACAAGTGAGCTGTAGGTCTAGATTCTATTACAGAAAAGCTATGTACTAAAATTGTTCATTAGCTGCACTGTCTTTGAGAAAATGTGTATTACTTAAATTGTGTACATGTCCAAGACTAAAATAATTCATGAATATTGAAATAAATATTATATAATTAGCTCTTTATGTATTTGTTAATTCATATTTATCAATTTTAAATACTATTAGAAATATTCATTTATCATTTACTTATGTCGACGAGGTCACGACAGAACTTGAATTCATTAAATCAAGCTTCTGAAAACACAATTGTTACGAACATTGGACACTACCGCACTTTTTGAGACGACATGTGTAAAATCTGTATTTTCATACAGAATAATTATAGGGCGCAGGCTGCTTTTCTCTAAAAGGTTTATGGTAGAATAAACAAGAAATATCTTTAAAAATGATAAACGGCGTTGAACCGAGTTACCGCCAAAAACAGTTACACTGTAAACAAAATCACCCGTTACCTTTACGGTCATTCGACATTAAATACCGACGGTATGTGTCCCGTACGGCGTTTCTTTACGTCCTAAATATAGATTACGGAGAAATCCCGTAAAAAGAAAGGATTATGGGATACTCAGGAATTTCATTTGGAGGCACGTGGGGTATTACTTATTACCACTGAGCCTTATGTAATTGACATAGAGTCACTAAACTTCACACACATGTTCTTGTGTACCTGGTTTTTAGTTTACCAACTGGAGAGTGCATGGGCCCAGCAGCATGTTTTTGTACTGTAATGATAAACGGTATAGTACCGTTATTGTACTGGGTTCTTCACATTGCCATTTACGGTGACCGTAAAAGATTACGGTGAAAGAACTGGAAACCAGCTGCCAGTTCTTTGGACGCAAATTCAACGGTAGTTTTTTACAGTGTACCAGAGACCCGCGATGCAACCAGTGATACATTCTTTTCATTTCATTCGTGTTAATAATATGAATATCGAGTAGCATATGAATGTACGCATTCATTCATAAAAGTGGTTTATTCTGACATTATTTATGGGGATGCAACGATCCCTGGAATGTTTCCGCCAGAAAAACTCTACCTGACCCAGTCACTCCGTGCAATATTTGTCTTGTCAACCGTATTCAGATAGTTTTACAGGAATGTTGTAAGTATATACACAAATATCGTTCCTGGGCAGTTGTCAAGAGAGGCGTATGAAAAAATGTGTCTAGATCCTTAATATATAGTGCGAGCAGTGTTATGTATTTATGTGCAAATTGTTTCATAAGGACTGGATATCGAAGCGTATATGATCACACAAGTGTGAAATGAAGGTAAATACAAGTCGAATATGAACTATCTACACATCCACCATTAGGTTTGATTTGAAAATCTAAAATTATGCATAGCAGAATGCTTTTGATAGATCATATTCACTATGTGCTCTTCAAAATAAAATGTAGAGATGACAATAAATCTTTCTAAATCTCAAGAGGTCCTATGAAACAGTTTTGCTTAAATTCTTCAACTGCGTTTGCATATCTTTAGAAGACGAGATAACTTCAAAAAACAAAGCGTATACTCAACCGAGGAGAAAACCTCCAATCACGTTATTTATGTCATTCTAGGCATTCCTTTCGTAAAATCTAATTGGTGCAAATAAGTAGGTCAAAACCCAGCTTATACAGCTTACGCCGAAAACGGTCAGGGGTCCGGATGTGCGTTGCTTCCAGTCGCTTTTCGCGTTTTACAGTTACAATGTTGTGCGCTACGCGTTTTAGTTCGAGGTGGATTTGAAAAAAAAGACGTGTTTGAATCGGCATGATAATAAATGTGTGTCTGTATAATGTTGTTGAGTTAAATACAATTATTCGTTTGGGAACAATGAAATCACGCGTGTAACGCATCCATGATTTAATGACTAAATATTCGAACCCTGGTGTTCAGATGGAGAGAAGATTTTTTGTCTTGTTTTTTTTTTCTCTTGGAAAATTATCTCTATTAAAAATTTGTCTCAATCAAACGCCAGTCTATACGCACCGGTAATCCTGGTTGTACTTTAACGATAAAAGAAGGACATATTTACTATATTTCTTAAGTCTTGTTCTATACAATTTGAATATCTCTCACTGCTACACAAGTGTTCTATCGTGTCACAATTGGGGTCTTGGCAAGTTTACCATCGGAAAATCCTAGGGTCGGTCGGGACTATAAACGGTCTAAATAAATCAAAGGGGGGGGGGGGGCGTGTCGCATTGAACCAAAATTTATTTAATTGCCTTAGCTAAAACATTTTGATGGCCTACACACGAAGTTGAATACCAATGCCTAATTTTACCCCCGAAACCAAACTTAGGGGGGTATATAGGAGTCACCCGGTTGTTGGTCGGTCGGTCGGTCGGGCGCGCGGTCGGGCGGTCGGGCGGTCGGTTGCATTTTCCTTGTCCGGAGCATAACTTGAAAACTAGTTGTTGGAATTCAATACAACTGCATCCAATGGTCAAGTACATTGAGAGGAAGTGCAGTGCACAAGAACCATAACTCTATCTCCACTCATTTAAGAGTTATTGCCCTTTGTTACTTTTCCTTCAATTCAATACAACTTTATACAATTGTCTAGTACATTGAGTGAAAGTACAGTGTACAGGAACCATAACTCCATCTGGACTAATTATAGAGTTATTGTTCTTTGTAACTTTTCCTTGTCCGGAGCATAACTTGAAAACTTTTTTTTTTTTTCCATTCCCCCCCCATCTGTTCAACCATTTAACAACAAAAATACACAAGAAACTAACCACAGCCAGGTTGCCCATTGTTACTTTTCCTTGTCCGGAGCATAACTTGAAAACTACAGATTGGAATTCAGTACAACTTCATACAGTGGTCAAGCACAATGGGAGAAAGTGCAGTGCACAAGAACCATAACTCCATCTCCACTCATTTAAGAGTTATTGCCCTTTGTTACTTTTCCTTGTCTGGAGCATAACTTGAAAACAACTAGTTGGAATTCAATACAACTTTATACAATTGTCTAGTACATTGAGTGAAAGTGCAGTGCACAGGAACCATAACTCCATCTGGACTAATTATAGAGTTATTGCTCTTTGTAACTTTTACTTGTCCGGAGCATAACTTGAAAACTACCGGTTGGAATTCAATACAACTTCATACAATGCTCAAGTACATTGAGTGAACGTGCAATACACAGGAAACATAACTCTACATTGACTCATTACAGAGGTATTGCCCTTTGTTACTTTTCCTTGTCCGAAACTTAACTTGAAAACTACTGATTGGAATTCAATACAACTTCATACAGTGGTCAAGGTGCAGTGCACAACAATTACACTATTATTGCCAAGGACAATATCTCTATTTTAGTTTTTACTGCAAGGTATTCTTTTACTATAAACTTCCTCAGTTTATGAAGCAGTCTTTCGGGGGTATTAATCACATTTAGTGATAAGTCTAGTAACTATTGCCTTTTCAAACGTTATATCGGCCATATTGTGACATTTGTTGGAATGTCTTTATTTCTACTTTAGTAACAAGACAATTTCAGTTGTGACATAGTTTGAAATTAATAACACAATAAGGGTTCTTTTTTAAATCTCCAATCCGTTAAAGATGGGTTTCACTTAAATAATTACAACGGAAGTACTTATTTATACGGTCTGTCTATATTTGTCTTTATTTGCCTTACTGAAACAAAAGGTACTGGTTCAGTACTACATAAATCTTGATCTGTTTCTTTACAATATATACGTTATTCTGTTGAAAAAAGAACCATTCAGAAAATTTACAATCACAGCATCATATATATTACAATGGTCCACTATGGGAGCTTACTCGGCTTGTAAAACAAGTAACCCAGATTCTAATATGATCTAGGAATCAGTTAGTCAAATACATTGACACTTTTCATAATGAGTAGTTAATAAGTGTAGCCTCTCGAGTGTTAACAGGGTTTTTCGTTTTTGACCTTGCGTCCTAGTTCTTAACCCCAGATGTTGACCCACATCCAGATCTGACCTTGAAATCATTGAGTCAAACATTCTGAAGATTGAATGTCAAATGTGTCCTCTAGATTGTTAATAATGCAAATGTGCACAGACAGACGGCGGACGACGGGTACTCAAACTACCTCACCAGAGCACGAACAAGGGACTTCAAAGAAACATAAGTTAAAGCAACAAAGGAAGAAGTCAATCGATTTTGGAAATGTACAATACTTGCATACGATGAACATGAGCAAAAATAAAATTGGAAGACAGATAAAGTAACAAGCTGCTCTGCAATAAAGATACGGATTTACACTAAATACATATATAATCAATGATAGAATAGCATGAACATTTCATATCTTACGATGTGTTTGCATCTTGACTACAGTCGTACAATATTATCACAACATCATAGTTATATGCCAAAACGTCTGGAACAATAGGTGATGATGATCAAAGTGATGTCAACGGTGCACGTTAAAACCATTGATTTGAATTTTGATAAAATTATGGCGAATGCTACTGGAGCTTACTAATAACGCTGATCTGTTTTCATTTATCTTTGACGTTCGAGATTAAAGGCAAAACAGTATAACCTTTGCAAAACAAGAAAAACACGAAAAGATTAAATTTTGACATGTACATGTATGTCGAAGATGTTATGACACGTCGTAAAATGTCAGTGGTTTAGTTTAGAACACAAAACATTCAATTATCTCTGTGTGCAACCTTACATCTGACTTAAATTAAAACATGTATGCCCTATTTGCAATGACAGAGTTTCGATAAAAGAAGTTGTCTCTGTAATTTAGAAATTAACAGTTTATCTGGATAATAAACTAAACCATTCAAAATTAAGCAAATGTATGACATAATTTCAAAACGTCAAAACACTTATGAGCAAATGACCAAAGTAGCTGTTATTCATTCAATCAGTCGTAGCCTGCTGCAAAAACACTTCCAATGGTCGTAAAGTAGAGATTGAACAAGATTATGCAACTATAAGACGTTTACGCTAAAATGACGCGTATGCATAATGATAAAAAGTTCAAATTGAAATCTAGTATGTAACTAGAGCAATAAATACATGACAAGCAAAACATGTCTCAACCATATATCGTATGTTTGTTGAATAATCAACTTCTATAAACCTTTGCTACTGTCCTTTTCAGAATGGGCATCTCCTCCTGGGATATTTAAGTCAATATTTACAATTTGATCTACAGGAGTTAATTTACCAACACTGATACCGCCTCCAAAACGCCCTCCACGTGGCTGTACAATCCGAGTTGTTCTTGCAGTGACGATGTTTGCATGGACTCCTGCATTGACTTGGTAATCTGTTGTAGCATCTGTAAATAGTGTTGTTTCAGTTGTCGATTTGCTATCTATTCCAGGCCTTAGAGTTGTAGTTTGTGACGTGTTATTGTCATTTGTTGACTGTAATGTTGTCGTTGCGTCCGTTGTAACATTTTTAGTCGATGATGTTATATTTATGGCTGTTAACGGAGTAGATTCATTGACATTTATATTCGAACTGTTGTCATTTACTGGTATTGATAATGCATTAATAAGTTCATCCGAAGTAACATTGTCCATTTTAGATAGTTCATTCAGTAAATTGACTATAGAGATTTCGGATTCTGGAGCTGTTGGTACATCTGTGTTTGTTATAATGTTTCCCATTACTAGTGGACTGTTTGGTTTAGTTGAACTTTCTGAAACTATAGTAGATGAATTGGTTGGCATTTTTGAAGCACCTTCTGAGAATGTTGGTACTGTCATTGACGATGTTTCACGCACAGGGTTGTCATTCTGTGATGTTTTATTTACAGGGGATTCAGTAGTAACAACTACCTGCTCCGCTGTTGATACAAAACTTGTTGACCTAATATTGTTTTCTGTTTTTCCAGATGTCAATGTCTGTGTAGTTGTTGTATCTACACGTTCAACTGCCGAAGGAGTCAATTCCGCTGTTGTTGATTTGCTCATAGCAGGAGCTGTACTGGTCGTCATTTCAGTTGTTACTTGTTCCGTACTAGTATTTTCTATACCGTCTGTACTCACCCTAGTGTTTCCTGATACCTGCTCCGCTGTTGATACAAATCTTGTTGACTTAAGATTGCTTTCTGTTTTTCCAGAAGTCAATGTCTGCATAGTTGTTGTATCTACATATTTATCTGTAGAAGGATAAAGATCTGCTGTTGTTGATTTGTTCATATCAGGCGATGCACTGGTCGTCAATTTTGTTGTTAATTGTTCCGTACTAGTATTTTCTATACCGTCTGTAGTACTTATCCTAGTAGTTCCTGCCCCCTGGGTCACGGCTGAGTCTGTGATAGGTGTAGAGTCCGTCGTGGTCTTTAACTCTGTAGTTGACTTGTATTGTACTTCTACAGTATCAGTTGTCCCAACTGCTGGTGAAGAAGTCGAGTTTTGCATTGGCTGTGTGGTTTGGCTGTTAAGACTTTCTGTGAATGTCGAAGTTGTTTGACCCCCGGGTGTTGTTGTTGACTTCTCCATTTCAGTTGATGTGATTGATTTTGTTGTAAGCTCTGTGGTTGTATTTTCCATTCCCTCTGTAGAAAGATTCATTCTGATTGTAGTTACAGCAGGTAAAGTCGTTGTTTGAGTTGAAGTTATGTCGACAGAAGAACGTGTTGACGTCTGATCTGTTAACGATCCTGTCGAAGTTTGTATAGGTTTTATACGTGTTTGCTCTTCAGTGGTACTAATATTGCCATTCAAAGACGTTGTAGTTGACATTTGTGTAGCTTCAGTCGTCTTGAAGGATGTTACCGTAGAATGTTCCATCTTTCCTGTACTTGGACCTGGAGAGGATTTTGTAGCTTCCGTTGTTGTATTATTTGTTGTTGCACTAGTTGATGTTTCAGGAACGTTAATGTCTACTGGTGTTGAAGTCTGCCTAAAGATATTAGCACTTGTTGATATAGTTTCAGTTTGAGATGTTGTTGTTTGAACTTTAGTAGACTGTGTGCTTTGTTCCTCTTTTGGTTCTGGTTCCGGTCCTGGATTCGGTTTTGGAGAAGGATTGTCCGAGGTTGTTGCTTTAGAAACAACTGTTGGTGTCGAAAGTAAATCATTATGAGTTGTTGTGTCTTTTTCTAATGTTTGTGTGGTGCTTGTAATCGAAATCGTAGATGGAATGTCTTTCAAGGTTGTAGTTTGAGCATCTAAACGTGCCCCTGTAGTCGTAGTCTTCTGAGTAGTTGTTGTTGCAGCAGGCAATTTATTTGACTTGTCATTGTATTTGTTGTCTTTCTTATCAGATCCGTTTTCTGATAGGATAGCTATGTCTGCACAGTTATATATCTCTGACTGTTCTCCGCAACCTTTGCCCCATCTACCATTTCGGCAGAGACCATAGTTATTTGCTGCAAGTATACATAATGTAAAGGGTATTTACAATTATTTTGTGATATTTGTTTCTTCGTTTTGGTTGGCTTTTACGCTTTTTGACATAATTATGGAAACGTGATCGAGGGTGGAAAATGTATCATATCATTGTTTCCTATGAATACTTCGTAGTACCAGGTATTTATTATTGAACAGCCAAACTTTATCTAATATAAAACTGTTGTTTTACAACAGCACAAATTCGTATTTACATGGTAAGGCTTTTAACAACTTGTTATATTACGTGTTTACTTTCCATGAACATTTATTCAAACAGAAGAACTCTTACACTAGATTACAGTGTTTAAAGCTGCTCGCTCTCAGTTACCGTTGAAAAAAATATGTTTTTAAAAATCGACATACTAATACATAAATATAAAACTAAAGGCTATAATCAAACTATAAGCAAAAATCTAGGTAAGAATTTGCAGGAATCGATTGGAAATGCGGCACCGCTACGCTATATGTCACATGCGTTTGCAACGCTTTATTATTTGGTTGTATATTATTTGAAATCTTCAGATATACGTGACAGGAATTTATACTGGAACCTTTTTATATGACTATATGTTTTAAAATATGTTATTTTCATACAGTTGGAAGAACTTTATTTTTTTAACACAATTTGAGAGCGAGCAGCCTAAATGCTTAAATAAGGCTTCCTACAAACACAGTGATTTCTAAAAGTCTATTTCAAAAGGTAATAACAGATAGTATGGCTATCTAAATGCTGTTAAATCAACCTGTAAGACAATTTACTTGACAGTTATTACCGAAAAACTGAAGCACTCTGACAGGCCACTTTTACGATGCATTGAAAAACATAAAACTCTGGCAAACTTAGATGTTATGACTTTAAAACGTTGTTGAAATAAAAACTGACAAAACATTTGCAACGAAATGTTAGTTATGAATTTTATAAAAGGTGTTACAGCTATATAACAACAATAATAACTATGCATAATGCATTAAAGAACGTCTGCATCCTGAAGTAAAAAGTTGTTTTCAGAAACGGCGGAATTTATATTTGTAAAATTCTCTGTTTGATTGTAAATGCGAGGGTCAACCAAAATGAAAAGTGCGTTTGCAAGTTTTACAGGGCTCTTCTAATCACCGAGGGGTAGGAGTGGGGATGGGGAGGGGGGATTATATCGCTCATTGATAGAGGTTACTGAGAGAAATTGTAGTGACCAGAGACACCTTCTTTCTGAGCACATTTACCTCCCGAATCCTATCTTTTATGCCAGGCATCGGACAGGTAAGTATACGGTAACCATTATTTAACTAGCTGGCTGCTCACCAACCGGCCATATCAGAAATTACATGTCATATGCCTATAAGAAGCATAAATAGAAAAGTATTCAACGGATTGACTTGACACTTTACACACTGATAGAAGACACAGGGAGTGCAGTGATTAAAAACCATAATTCGAGCTGACCCTACTTTTTAATCATCTCCCTTTCGGTAATATGCTTTTTCACAGAATGGCTTTAAAACTATATAAAGGATCGGGTTGATATTTCACAAAATGATAGAGGATAGTGGGAGTGAGTGCAATGACCAAGAATCATAACTCTGCTGACCTGATTTCAATCATCTCCCTTTACCTTATAAAATACTTGTCCGAAACACAATACCAAAACCATAAAACAGGTACTACACAAAGTGACAGAAGATATTTAAGGTAAAGGCAGTATCCAATAACCTTAACTCTAACTTGCCTCATTTGAATTATCTCCCTTTATCATGTAAATGAAAATTATTTAGGTTATAGGGAACAGAGTTTAAAAACAGCTCGACGTATTTAATTCACACTAAACACAATGCAAAATGATACTAAAATGAAATGGACTGTTCAAGAATCATAATTTTATCTAAGCCTTTGGTTGAATAACATCCTTTTATTATATCTTAGTTTGCTTATCTAAAATTATTCTTTTCATGCAAATGAATTAAACTTTGTAAATGTTTTCTTTGCAAGAACAGAACACGTTTACTGTCCATCCAAAAATGCAGGCTAAAGGGAGTATCAATTGATGTTTCTAATCCTTATGTATACTTCTGGTTACAGTTTCATTCGAGAAAAAAAAATGATAAAAATTGACCTCTATCGTTTTAATTTATTACGCGATTTGTGTAACAAACATATAACAGAAGTGTATTCTTACCTCCGTGCCAGCGCCACTGAAGTACACATTGCGTACATTCTAGACCTTCGGGAATTTCAAGCGAAAGTTCTACGACACCAGCCAATCCAGCCGTAATTTCCGGAAAGTAGCGTCTTCCATACGAAATCGACCTGTCCTTGCTTAAAATGCGCAAGGGGAATTGTTCCAGACATACACGACTCACTGTTGTCTTCACGTCATCATTTGGACAAATGTTGAATTCGAAGAACCCCGAGATTGATGACGTAATTTGAACAAGTGTATCGATGAAGCGTTTATCTGTTGAGTATGTTCTTCCAATGACACCTCGTGCATACATTCCACCAGCCTCATTTGCACGTGGCTTTTCGTCGTCCCAAGCATCACCACACACGCCGCATTTGCCGTTATTTTCATGCATTTTCTGTAATGAAATAGTAAATTTAATTTTGCGTTTATTTTGAACAATTTCTCGTGAACAAGGTTCTCACTAGCGTTTGATTTCGGGAAATTATATCATGTGACCAGGTTACAACTTAAGATACAATGCTTAGAGTGTTAAAGGGACATACCCTATATCTGATGCCAAACTTAATAACCCCCAAAACATAAATAATAGAATCTTGGGAGGTATAATAAACTTAACCTAAGAGTTTCAGCAATGCATTTCCAGTCATTATCGATAAAATCAGCGGTTTAAAATATAATGCAGTACTGTAAACCTTCAATAATCCACTGTGTTCCTTTAATTTTTTTTTTTTTTCTCGTGTTTTTTTTTTTTTTTTTTTTTTTTTTTTTTGTTGTTTTTTTTTTTTTTTTTTTTTTTTTTTTTTTTTTTTTTTTTTTTTTTTTGTTGGGGGGGGGGGGGGGGTGTGGTTGTTTTTTTTTTTTTTTTTTTTTTTTTTTTTTTTTTTTTTTTTTTTTTTTTTGGGGTTTTTCCCCTGGGAGGCTTTTGGAGCCCCTGTTTTTTTTTTTTGTTGTTGTACAATTAATTGATGGATGCGATTTATTACAGAAAGCCTCTATATTGATTCATTGTGGTAAAATGAGGCATTTTTCTCCATAGGTTCTTTTTGAAATTGTATTCATTGATCATTTTACGTTTATTGAACATATAATCTATGTTTCGAGAATATAATTTGCTAGATGTAGGGAGTGCCCCTTTAAAGTATTAATTCAGTCGTATTTTTGCAATATAAACCGTCTCAAGGTTATTGTGTTTGTACCTCTTGTCTTCTATTTAAATTTTAACTTCACGGATGCATTAATAGAAAACAGTTGCGTGGCTAGTTGAAGTAATAAATTAGTATTAAATGGTCTTACGGCATTCATTATCATAGAAATGTCGTTAACAACGCCATTCTTATATCTTGAAATGTTGCCGCAGTTACTGAATTAAAAGGTTGTTTGTAATAGAGTAAATTGTGCACAAGAAGACAGGTCGTTATCATTTACAAAGCTTTGGGAGGAAGTTTGTTAATCATGTTCCAAATATTCTGTCAAAAGAAATTATGGTACAAGTAGTAATGTAGTTTGTTGTTTGACACAAATAAAAAAATATCTATAATATCCAATGAAAGTGTATTGAACTTAAAGTTTATAAAAATAAATCCGCTTTTGTTTAATTTGAAAAAGTGATTTATTTTTTACAATGTAAAAATTATATTATGTTTTGCTTGTGTTTCCGAAAGACTGATGCATGCCTATCTAGATCTATCTATAAGCTACAATATTCTGGTCAGCCTTACCATACACACTACGTTATTCTCCTCAAAATAGAGGGCGATATTATTGTTCGACATCGTGTTATGTCATGGTAAACACATTACTTTAATATCATTTGACAATTGCCTTTTTTGCCAGATTTTGCATTTACACTCTCACAGTATAAGTAAAATCTTGAAAAGTAATAAATATGGTATAGCGCGTTAATGTACGTTGCTTGATCTTTAAAAAGTGTGTGTTCAGATCGTCGACGATACATTTATAAGAAAACATTGTTTGTAATCGAGTTGAAAATATAACATGTATAATCGTATGGGGGCATACCTTACAAACTAGCACATTATTTTAATATTAAATGTATAAAAACAGTCTAAATGTATAAAAAAAACTTTTTACACAAAAAATACTATACAAAATGAATTATGTCATGTACTAATGTGCATACAAAGTGAATAAACAGAATCTGAATTTGAATATTAAGACTAGAATATTGAAAACAAGCTACTCTTCGGCATCGGCTTATTTTAGTTCATCTGTTTTGTTCCTGGATATCATGTCTTCAGAGAACTATTAATCCGTCTTTGGACATTTTAAGTGAGTCTTAGAGGAACATTTGCAGCGTTTACTTTGGAAGATCCGATAGTTTATCAATTGCACAAGTATTACATAAGTAATGTGGACATTTGTAATAAGGAAAAAGAATCTGTAAAAATATATTTTATATTTTTCTAAATGCATTGTTTTATAGTCAAGAAAAGAATTTGAATCCATATAAGAAATATTTGATTGTTAATTTATTTACCTTTATAGCGGGAAGAATATTTTTATAAAAATCTTTTTGCGAAAATGATAGTCAATTCTCGAGTAGGATAGTCACAAAAAAGGAATAAAACGTATATACCGACTCATATCAACAGTAGTTTAGTTATTATACATTTAGCAATATTCATTTTTGCTAAGAGTGCATTTAAAATCCATTTTAATGGTAATTTCACTCACTTAAAGCACGACATATATTCGGTTAGGCAAACTTATGGGAAAGTGGAAAATAAAAATAAATATAAGCATGTGTTTACTCGTGTTTAGTGGAACCATTATTCTGATGGTTTATTCCATGTTGTGTTGTGTTTAAATGTATGGAGACACATGTGTAATAACATATTTAATGAGAAAAGTATTCTAGCACTTTCAAATATGCGTGTAATCGAATTTTTATTTTAAAAAGTGTTGCCATGGACAGAAACCGATATTACCTAGATTAAAATCAATCTCATGGTCTATACTGAAAAAGCAACGGGCAGATATGGTGTATGATATTTGCTATCTCCTGTGGTGAAGAATTTGTGCTACTGCCCCTATGAAATCTTGAACTTTCTGAACACTTGTTTTATTGTACGGTTAAACTCAATGAACGTAGTCCTAGAACTGTAATTCTACAGTACTTTTCCCTTAATTAAGGACATAAAATGAAGAATGTTATTTTGTGGCTTGTCAGCTAACCACATTAGCGCAATTTATGCCGATTGCGAGGAAAACTTTGACATTTCAAAGCTGTTTTGAAAGACAGGCCAGACGTGAAAAACTTGTGTTCTATCATTCAAGAAATTCAAATTTTATACAACAGTAACTGTACTCAAGCAGTGCTACGCGATTCACCCTATTAAGATGTTTTCTGTCCGTGTCATATATGTAGCGATTCATATACAGTTTTGTAATAATTGTTTCCAAATGTCTGTCGTTCACGTTATATAAAGAACTTACCCAGAATCCACCACAATTCAGGGTGTGGTCGTCGTAATTCTTAAAAACCCTTCTGTTTCGCTGAAAGACTGGATCCCGCCATAAACTTGACCTTTGTGGCGGAACAAGAAGACGTCCGTTTCCAAACACCTCATCCAGAAAAGAGAGTAAAACCACTCCACAAAGTAACGTCCAATTCCTTGCAACCATTTCTTGATCTTTTTCGCGCTAATAGGTGCAAATATACCAACTAGTTTTTGTGAATTTTTTCTCTAATTTTTATCGTCTTTACGTTATCAAATGTTGGTCAAGTTCACCTAGTGTTAGCTAAACACCAACTAGCATCTCTTATGGACGGTCTAGTTTTATTTTCAAATCATAAAATCATTCCACTGTGCATAGACAATAAATAGGATCTGTTGTTTTCTGTGTTCACGCCGTCCGGCTTTTTATTGCAAACGTGCTTTTTAAGTACAAAAATAATTAAAACTACCGTCGCATAAGTAATAAACTGTCACAATACACTTGTAAAAGTTAAAACAAAAGCGTTAAGCATGTACGAAATTACGTGAACGGAATCAGTGTCACTGAATTAAGAAAATAAGGTTTCTGATAGGCTTTTTATACGGTGTCTGTTGTAAGATGTCCGCGTGACGTTTACGGCCGTCATTCATGCATTACGTTAGCAGTTATGCGTGGTTAACGTAAATATTGGGCGTGTTTGTTAATCGTATTAGTAAAAAAGGTATTGTTTTACAAGTCTTAAAGGCGAAAGATCAACAGGATCGCCGTGTAAAATGTCCTGGTAGAGTGTGGTGGTGGTTTCTGACGATATATTAATACGCTCAAATATGGTTTACAAGTTTTTGTAATAAATGACAACAACAAAATTGAAATATGATTCAGAAAAAACTTATTAATATATAACTATGATAGACTTCATGTCACTTATGTATTATTTGCGGGGGCGCAGCCCTGTCATATGGCGAACCACATGGCTGTGTTCGATGTTTGGACAAAGTTTTTAAAGCTTTTTACAAATTTCAGGATGGAAAATAAACTAAGGATAATTTATCATTCTTACTCATGTTAATGTTTTATGTTTACACTGTTAGTTATTAGTAACAAAATGCACTATAAGTATGCATTGATAATTGATCAAACTGGAAATACAATAAATCTATGTGTCAATGATATAATGTTAAAGTTGATTTCATTTGGCGATAGTTGGGTGTTAAAATATCTTAAAACTACCTAAGATTTTGATTCATTTATTATCTTTTCTGTCAAGATATTATCATAGCTCGGCTGCGATACAAGTTTCAAGCTTCTTAAAATATGTTCTAACCTATCATTGGTGTTCGAACCTACATTCCAAAGTCTGTTTGACAGACATGTACGGTGAATTGCATAATGAATTGGGTTTCTCTCAATCTTAGACAAGATTTGGACTTATACTTGGATGTCACAGAGCACATGAAATCTCGTAAAAATGCAAAACAAAACAGAAAATCTTACTTTTTGCTGCTGCGTAATTTACAATTTTACATTCATAATCAGTTGATCACAGTTTTAGCTGATGATATTAGCTGTCTATTGAAGAATGGCTTTTTTAATACATTATATAGTATAAATGATTAATATGTGAACTGATACATTTTATGTTTATGTACAAAATAAATAAATAAGTTTCATATGTTTGTGGTGTTTTGTTCTTATTTGATACTCGCGTGTGACAGGTAGATCACATCTAAGTGGTAAAATAATTCAGTAGTCAGTAAGTTTCAAACTCTACCCTGTGTAATTTGTCTTTTTCACTACTCTAAGGTATTGTGACAGTGTGTAAAACTCGGAGCATCTTCATTTATACATGTACAAAGTAAGAACTTGATTTAAACTTAACCCCATTCAATGCACAGTTGTTTCTCTTATAATCTTCTTCATAGTATATCATTAGAATTACACATATAAACAAATAATGAACATATAATGTGAAAACTGGAAAAGACAAAAATATTTTCATAGGACTTATCTTTCGTTCTCTGTAGTTGATACATAAATTGAGCAAGGTATCATATCTGAGAGTTATAACACATCCATATAACTTTAAAGCATGAGAGGAGCGGTGGTGTAGATAGGGGAGCGGTTGTGTAGAGGTTAAGGTATCGGCCGCTCATCCCGGAGGTTGCGGGTTCGAGCCCCACCGTACTTCCTCATATGACACCAGTTCTTGTTTTTCCAGGAAGCGGACTCGAGAGTGACTCGATAAGCTTTAAGCTTTCTTCACAATCGAGCTAAAATGAATTAGTATAAACTAACTAGCAATGCCCACAACATAAAAATTTTGAATGAGATATAATTTCTTAGTTTCGCAACAACATGTAACGCCTGTAGTTTAAACTATTTTCTTCAAAGGTAAACATGTTATGTATAGATGCAAGTTACATACTACCAAAAGCAGTAAATGACGTAACTAATATGTCCACGTTGTTATAATTGTCAATCATAATTCACCATGATCAATACAGCAGACAATGTACTTGAACATTTATGTGCATACCATCTTACACTACTACATGTATAATCTCCAAAATATGTTTATATACTTTAACGGAGTTACAACCTCATATCGTAATTTCACAAGCGATGTTTGAATCAATTAGTATCTTGCTATATTCAGAAGTTACAACAGAGTAATAAGAAATTTTGTGCCACATGCCTTCAACAGAGTTTCTCTCAACTCAATTGTTACACATCTTTACATAGTTACAGTAACAACACCTTTAGTCTTTAAATTCCCAAAGTATCGTGATGTACACGATAAATTAGTTCAAAAACTTTTAACCAAATATAGGTAAAGGGGATAAAAATCAAGGCAAAATGCGAATTTTATGAATAAGGCACCAATTCCACTTTGAAAAATTTTGTTTTATCCTATTCTTAATATAGTAACAAAGAATGCTGACCTTTTACCGTGTAATTTTTCAAATAACCAAATCTGTTTTCAGCCATTACCGTATTGTTTTTACCTAAATTTAATTTTACATTGTAATTATTCTTATTAGTCTGACATGAAAGAAGATTTTTTTGAATATTTGCAGACAAACATAAAAAAGTGGTTTTATGGCTGAAAAAGGTAAGACAAAACAGGAGAAAAAAGTGGGTTTTAATGGGATTTGATTAGAAGGCCATCTACATATTCACTACACCACAGGGACTGACTACAATGTTGAGGAGGGAAATAAGCTTATATTAGACTGTATATAAGGGATCAGTCGTTTTCGTAAAAACAATAATTAAATTAGCGTGCATTTTCTCTCTCAAAGTTGATTTATACTTTACGCAATAGTTGTTATTGGTTTTATAAAAGCAGAACATTTTGTAGGTAAGAGTTCAACTTCAAAGACATCTTTTTAGAAACAGACAAAGAATGATCGCTCCTTCAACATCTAATCAGCTATGCATGCCATATAGACGCGGAACCACATTGCACTACAGTGCCGCCTCCTACCGGTTACGTACACGACACAACATAAAGGCTTTACTTGATATGATGGATCAATACGGACACGTAACGTTAAGTTGGCGAAAATACGGATGTGTTTCTATGTAAAATATAATGAGGTTTTACGTGTAATAACCAACTCATATAATACTTTTTTATAAAATAGATAGGTGCACTCTAACTTTTCACTTTACGTTATCCTGTATATCTTCCACTAAAGTACACGAATACAATGTACTATATGGTGAGTAGTACATTGTAACATAATTCGGCGCAGGTTTTGATTCAAAATTTAAAAAATCATAATTGAGACATTTAATTATCAGTGTCATCAGGAGTAATGTCAGACGATTTTCTATAAATAACTGCTAAGAGAAATTTCTGCTAAGCCAGTTCGCCTTCATTTCTCAATGTGGAGCCGGTGTAACAAATGTGAACGCTACACTCCGCTTTTAATACTAAGAACGTTAACTTGACAGCACTCTAAGAAAATGGCTATGGCTCTTTCTCCTACAGCAAACTGCAAACATCTGGTAAAAATTCCACTTTCACATCACAATAGTTGTTTGAATTTGAATCCCTTTCGTTTTTCTTAGCGTGCCCTCCCCGTCTGTTAATGCGTGCTGTGGTTCGGTGGTCTAGAAGCTTACAATACACCATATATATACACTCATTGATGCCGCGTGGAAGCCGCTTGGAAACGCAGCGTCAGTATTGAATAAGTTTCAATTTTGTACATTGGGGTTGCATAATCGAATAGGGAGCAGCGAACATTATTATTGTAAATAAAAACTATGTTTTATGTTTGAAAAAAAAATGTTATGAATAATTGAATTGTATTAAAGGATTAAAAACATTACGATACAAAATACATATATGTGTCTTCTACCGTTATTTCAAAACTTTGGAAATGGGTTACCCCCGTATTGAATAATTTTTCCCGAAACTTGGAGGCTACGGGTTTTTAAAGCTTTGTTTACGGGCCTAACGACCCTATTCATCAAAGTATTCATTTAGACATTTAAAAATAAGTTCACCAAACTATGCCATAGGCAGGTCTGTAACGTGATTAATTTAATTATTTACCAAACAAAACCAATAAACCAGACATATGTAAGTATATTTAATATGTCTACGTCATAGCACTTTCTCAATCAACCTACCAAGGATGGAAACGACAGAATTAATCACGTGGCTTCCGTCTGCTTGAGTGCGCACAGAAAACAACAAACCTGTATTACCTTAGGGGTCAAAATACCGTGTGCGATTTATAGGAGGTATTTTATGAAACTTTCATCGAGATTGTCCAAATAATAATCTTATAATGGCATACAGTGTATTCTTTTACACAATATTTAGACCCTGTCTGTGAATATTTTATTTGAATGGGATTTGATTAGAAGGCCATCTACATATTCACTACACCACAGGGACTGACTACAATGTTGAGGAGGGAAATAAGCTTATATTAGACTGTATATAAGGGATCAGTCGTTTTCGTAAAAACAATAATTAAATTAGCGTGCATTTTCTCTCTCAAAATTGATTTATACTTTACGCAATAGTTGTTATTGGTTTTATAAAAGCAGAACTTTTTGTAGGTAAGAGTTCAACTTCAAAGACATCTTTTTAGAAACAGACAAAGAATGATCGCTCCTTCAACATCTAATCAGCTATGCATGCCATATAGACGCGAAACCACATTGCACTACAGTGCCGCCTCCTACCGGTTACGTACACGACACAACATAAAGGCTTTACTTGATATGATGGATCAATACGGACACGTAACGTTAAGTTGGCGAAAATACGGATGTGTTTCTATGTAAAATATGATGAGGTTTTACATGTAATAACCAGCTCATATACTACTTTTTTATATAAAATAGATAGGTGCACTCTAACTTTTCACTTTACGTTATCCTGTATATCTTCCACTAAAGTACACGAATACAATGTACTATATGGTGAGTAGTACATTGTAACATAATTCGGCGCATGTTTTGGATTCAAAATTTAAAAAATCATAATTGAGACATTTAATTATCAGTGTCATCAGGAGTAATGTAAGACGATTTTCTATAAATAACTGCGAAGAGAAATTTCTGCTAAGCCAGTTCACCTTCATTTCTCAATGTGGAGCCGGTGTAACAAATGTGAACGCTACACTCCGCTTTTAATACTAAGAACGTTAACCTGACAGCACTCTAAGAAAATGGCTATGGCTCTTCCCCTTACAGCAAACTGCAAACGTCTGGTAAAAATTCCACTTTCACATCACAATAGTTGTTTGAATTTGAAAAGCTTACAATACACCATAGATGCCGCGTGGAAGCCGCGTGCAAACGCGGCGTCAGTATTGAATAGGTTTCAATTTTGTACATTGGGGTGGCATAATCGAATAGGGAGCAGCGAACATTATTATTGTAAATAAAAACTATGTTTTATGTTTGAAAAAAAAAATGTTATGAATAAATGAATTGTATTAACTGATTAAAAACAATACGATACAAAATACATATATGTGTCTTCTACCGTTATTCAAAACTTTGGAAATGGGTATTGAATAATTTTTCCCGAAACTTGGAGGCTACGGGTTTTTATAGCTTTGTTTACGGACCTAACGACCCTACTCATCAAAGTTTCGGAAGGTGTCTTGCTAACTTAAAACATTATATGGCGTCAACGTGAAATATCAATGAAAACCCTTTTAATTACTACATATTTGAGTATGATTTAGACATTTAAAAAGAAACGTTCACCCAACTATGCAATAGACAGGTCTGTAACGTGATTCATTTCATTATTTACCAAACAAAAACAATAAATCAGCCAATGAAAGTAATTTAATATGTCTACGTCAAAGCACTTTCCCAATGAAGCTACCAATGGAAACGACAGAATTAATCACGTGGCTTCCGTCTGCTTGAGTTCGCGCAAAAAAAACAAACGCATAATGGTATTACCTTAGGGGTCAAAATACCGCGTTCGAGTTATAGGAGGTATTTAATGAAACTTTCGTCGAGATTTTCCAAATAATAACCTTATAATGGCATACAGTGTATTCTTTTACACAATATTTAGACCCTGTCTGTGAATATTTTATTTGCACATGTTATTGATATATTCTGAAATGTCTCTGCTTCCTTTTAGTCATGCTTCAAAAACATGCGCGGCGTCTTTGATGCTTTCCATCAAAATTCGTCTTGTGAGTATCTAAGACAGTACTTGGGAATTTCTGATCTTACCTCAACTTAATCTTTCATCTACCAGTACATGTATGTTGATATGGTAATGAAGAGCATATTTGAAATCTAAGTTACCATGGTTACATAGAAGCTTAAATATCAGGCAACAAGTGTTACAAATTTGAAGTGTTTTGGCACAAATCAAATTATATATAAAAGTATGAAGAAATACTACGTATTTCCAACACCAACTTTTGTATTGTGTAGGAACACTCTCATTAAAGTACTTGGCCTTTTGTCAAGTATTAAGATAAGATTCGACCTTTCTACTGATTTTCGACAGTTACACCTCATGTAGCAATAAATTTTAACGCGGGGATGTAATTTCTGTGAAGAAATGATATGTCTTCCTTTTTAAGCTATTTATACTGAATGTAACAAGACCATGCTTGGCCTAATGAGCCTTTGACCAATAACTGATCACGTTACAAATGTGTTGAAGAGGTAAGTGGTAAAGATATTCACGGCACGCCTACATTGTTGCATGAAATGCAGAGCCAGCAATCGAATATTTATTATGACAATTAAACAGGAATATTATGTATCAGCATGCAGATATACATGTATAAATTAAAACATGACATGGTTAAAAAATCCCGTACACAGTAGAATACCACAATACAAACACAAGTCACGAAACGTGTGCAGTAATTAACTGTATAACAGCAAATTATCACAACTTGGACTCACTCTTAGTAAAGCTGTTGTTTCGTGGATGTTTTGTGCATTTTGTAAGAAGCAATTATAATGAACGTATAAATAATCCAGTAATAAATGGATATATAGCAAACCGATAAAGACATTTTGTTCGGTACGTTTAAAACGTATATTCATTATTTGTCAGTATAAGGAATATACTGTAAGGTAGGCTTCGTTCCGTTAACAAGATCAAGATGTCAACACCAGGTACAGAGGAGAAAGCGGCGTACAGTGCAGACAATACAAGTGGAGACGAGCTGGAAGAAGCTAGTCGAGAAAAGAGTGTTGACCACAAGTATCTGATATATGGAGTAAACGATTCACCGCCTATACATATAACAGTCGTATGTGCACTACAGGTAATAACCACCATTCAATACATGACAGCATGTTATCGACTTAGTGAACTTTATACTTTAAGAAACGCCTTTACCGATGTCAACAGTAGCGACCACTAAAGACATTGATGTTATTTTGCCCGAATCACGCCCATTATTGCTTGTTTTCATCATATTTAACACGAATCTTACAAGTTTAAATATTAAACTTGATTGAAATTTGAAGTTAAAATCTTGATAATCCCTCACTTTTATAAGCGTTATAAACAACGTTCGGGTTGGTTTCAACGGTTTCAAAGTTATAACTATTTACTGCATACACACATGTTGCTTTTTAGAATCGTACATTTTGACACTGTTCCGTCGGTCCGTTCAGAATATAAACTTTAACTTAAATTAACACTCGGTTCGAAATCTGTTTTTGTTTGTTTCTTTTCAGCAAGGGCTTCTGTCTTTGTCAACACAGCTAATTGTTTCCCTGCTAGTGGCGGAAGCAGTGTGTGCATCAAATAATGATCTATTTAAGGCCAGGTTACTCAGTTCTACATTGTTTATGAGCGGCGTAACAACTTTAGCTATGAATATCTTTGGCATAAGGTAAAGTTTTATATGTTGTAAGGCTTTCTTTCCTACCCGTGGTTCCAATTATTTGCTTTTTATCCAAAGCCAGGATTTGAATCAGTGCCACGTGACAACAAAGCCTGATTTTGAACATATGTCATGTGACAACATAGCCATGTTTTGAACCCGTAACATGTACTGCAAAACCAGGATTTGAACATGTTTCATGTGACAACATAGACAGGATTTAAACCTATGTCATGTGATAACACCGCCTATCTGTGCAAAGAAAGATCGCCCGGGATCAATCAGCAGCGCAGTTACGCATTAATATAATGTACTTTTAAATGTACCGGTATCAGCATTGTTTGTACTGACTGGTATGATGTCTACTGTTTATTTACATCTAAGTTATGAAAGATAATGCGTCGCATAATCACGTGCCAAAGGTAATCGGGGACGAACATTTTCATGTGAAATGAGCGCTAATGTATCATGTTGGTAAAAAAGTCAAAACCATTACATTTCAAAATGTCAGTATACAAAAATATGTTTTCAACCGCTTAAACTTAAAAAAAGTTATCAAATTAATGTTACTATTTATAGTATGGTGGTGTCTTCAAATACCATCGTGCACTTTTATAATAACAAAAACATAGCTTAAAGTAGTCATCAACCTCAAATATTCTAATCATTTAACACCAACATGTGGGTGATCTATCAATCTCCGGGCTGGGTTGTTTGGCCCTGTATACATGCGCTACCAGATACTAAATAGTAGACACGTTTGGGTTTTTCAGCTGGAGATGTGTGAAGATTCTCCTATTCACAGTGGTATTTGTAACTGAAATGCAAATTCGTATCTTCTGCTGTAGCTTTATATCCTCACTGAACATCAACTTTAAGTTTCTCATCCGCTTAATGCAAAGCTCACCGCCACATGCTGACCGAATCAGACTGTGAACAATGTTTGGCAAGGAAAATGGTTTATTCATTACCAAGCTTACAGAAATGACTATCAATAGATCTATTTGGAAATGTGTTGTGTTGTCACTGTCTAAACTTTTACAGATTGCCTCTTTTTCAAGGGGCAATGTCAGAATACGTGGTGCCACTGTTATTAGTAGGAAGTGTGGAAGGATCGTTTTGTTCTACACTAGCTCCGACTTCAGGTACAGAAAATTGTCTTCTGTAACAACTTGAAGATGCTTGCATTTCAAACTCTTTGTGACGTCTTTAACCAAGTGACAAACCCTTAGCGTCACATGCGCTCGTCATTGATTTTTGTTATGAAAATCTGTAAGCGTTATATGTTACTAGTTACAGGACAATCTTGGTCACGTGGACCTTGCATTAGTTGAAATATACACTGTGTTTTAAAAATGTATTAATATAGTTCTTCTATAATGAATGGGATATGTCTACAAAATTCATAAATTATTCATATATAAAACACTATTTGCATAGACTATTTGATTAATTATGCAGACAATCCACTGTAATACAACTGAGCAATCAGACATAATACTGGTATTGGTTTGCCATTACATGTTCAACTTTCATCAATACATAGTTACCCAATTGTTGTAGATATTATTAACAATACCATATGAAACGGTTTGATACTGTTGTTACAGGTGCATCCCAGCCTGTCAACATTTCAGCCAATACTACAGGGGAAGAAATCACAATGGACAGAATTCTGTGGAACGTTCGGGCAGTGAGTACACTACAAAATATGCCTTGATATATTGTAAATTGTCATAGGTATTTTAAAAAAACAGTATTCCATTACAATGAAAGAAAGTTTTCATACAATGTCAAATATGGCAGAATTGTGTAAACTCGAGATTCTCTTTCATTAATCTCTTGATGTAATCTTCAATACTGATTCAATAAGAACATGCTTTTTACAAACATGCACTTCTAAAAGGGACTTCTGTAACTTGGACTCTCGGTGCGAAAAAAGTACTATGTATGCATTAAGAGATACATGTACCAAGATAACAAGAGATTACCAAACATCGTTGAAAATGCGTATACACGTGACCAATTTAAAACGGGTTTACTTGAACTATTTAGAATCGCACCTGTATTGTTAATCATGAAATCTCGTTCAAGCATATTAGTAAATACACTATGCATGTTTATCAGTATGTTCAGAAGTTTTCCAGTTTATTGTAACGAGCGTTTGTGTACTTCAGCTTCAAGGAAGTCTAATGCTGGCGGGAATTATACATGCTTTTCTCGGTTTTGCTGGACTAATTGGTCTCATACTGAAACTTGTTGGACCCCTGACAATCGTTCCTACAATGATCCTACTCTTTATCTTCATAGTCAAACCTGTCCTCAAGTTCGTGGAAGTAAACTGGGGCATCGCCATGTCGTGCGTTCTCCTCATTATCATACAAAACACGCACTTTATGCTTAGTATTAACTTATTTTATAAAACCTGCACATTTCTTGGCAAAGGCAGTCGCATTATGATAAACAAGTATATGACATAACTGCAGATGTACTTTATATTGAAACCCTTTATAGTCTACAGATCCTTACATTCAACATGTATACTTTATATATTTCCATTGAACTCTAATGTTTAAGATATCAACAAACACCGAATCTCTATCTATAATAGATGACCGCCTTCTGTCACGTGTCTGATCTACTCATGCTTCCAGGACTGTGTTTGTTGCTGTGATATTGTTCCTGTACCTATCTAACTACAACATGCCTGTACCCATCTGGACACCTTCCTCGGGATTCCGGATTATACGTTACCCTCTACATCAAGTGTTTGCGGTACTTATTGTGTCTTTGTAACTTTAGCATAAATCGTTGCATTTTTGAACGAGCAGTTTTGGTAACACCGATTGATGCTCCACGGAGCCTGTGTTTTCGGTTGAACAGCACCCGTGACCGCTGAATGCGGGACCGTTCAGCGAACGGATGGACTAAACGGCGACTAAATGCTCCTCTCTTCGGAAAGCAAATATATATGATCTCATTATTACTATTACAATGTATTACTATTATCTAAACTCATGATTAATCATAAACATTAATCGTATGAAGTAACCAAATAGTAATGAATATTTATGAAATGAATGTAAGCTACATCTATTTTTTTCAGATTCTAATATCTATAATAATAAACTGGCTGCTCTGTGGACTTCTTACTAAGCTAGGCGTTTTTCCTGACGATCCCACACATCAAGGTTTTAACGCACGAACGGACGCACGGATATCTATCATACGAGATCACCCATGGTTTACTTTTCCTTACCCCGGTAAGTTTGCGATGGATAAACATGATATATACTGACACTGTATACAATATTGTTATATATGAAGAAACTCATCGACACACGTAAGATGTATCCAAACGTGTTTAATTCTAACTGACGATATCCATTAGCTATATTCAGAAATCTTCATTGACTCGACCTCCACCAACGAATGGTCAGTTACTTGTCGTCCATTGGTCAACTGATTACTGAAGTTAATTAGAGTTGGTCCATTTATTGCTTTATCATTTACTGGCCAATCAGATCTGTCTTGCGTTCTCTTCCTTATTCGAGTTTCTGAATATCGCAATTGATCTTCAATGCTGACGTATTTCAGGACAATTCGGAGCTATCGGGTTCAGTGAAACCGCTTTCCTATCATGCATGATTGCAACCATGATATCTGTTCTGGATTCAATTGGTGACTATTACGCATGCGCAAAAGTGTGTCGCGTGCCACCGCCACCAAGACATGCTGTAAATCGAGGTCTACTTGTTGAAGGTGTGTGTACATTTATTTCTGGTACTATCGGCTGTGGTCACGCAACTGGAACCTATGGAGGAAATATAGGTGCAATTGGTGTCACCAAGGTGATTTGTTTTATCTACGGTCTCAAACATTAATGAGAAGATACGTCACCATTCATCTGTGTCACGTGTACTAATTGTACGTCAGTTATGACAATGGTGACTTTTCACATATGTTTCAATTTTGTTCGAGCATAGACTAGTTTCAAATCACTCTATAATGGAAGAGTAATGCATCACTAGTAAAAGTATTATGTTTAATAACCTTCACATACTCATATCAGTTGCAAAGAAAATATACCACATAGTTTCTTTTTCATCTGCAAAAGTGTAAACTTTAATTTGATTACTACTAGTAGGTACTTTATAAACTGAAGATTATAATTAATAACTACTATTTATCTTCAAAAGTTATCTTGTGACTGATGCCATAGAAAAGTCAATGTTGGCTTATTAAAGTTAGGTCCAGAGTTGGCGTCACATCGACTCCACTATGCTATGTGTCACTAGCGGAGTTATACATATTAATTATATTGATTGTGGCGGTGATAATGTGTTTAGCAACTGTTTAACACACTGATGTCCAACACGTTTGATGTAGTCAATTCAGTTATATCAGACTAGAACTATTGATTCGTCATTTTATAAAAATAAATTACATTTTCATGTGCTAAAACCCCAAAAGACAAACCATCAAGGAACATTCTTGTTGTGAACAAAAGTGTGAGTGGAGAGGACGTTTAATGTCATTTAACGAAGTTTAAACCCTAACAAACATTATCAGTGTATAATTATTTTGAG